>CAUDMG010000940.1:0-520000 GCA_958450375.1 Homarus gammarus
CCCCCCCCCCAGCAATTATATGATCAACTGTGGATTCTCTAATTCTGCCATGTGGTGAACCCGCCTTAGGGGAGTTCGTGAACTTTGCCTCCTCGTAGCGGTTCAGGGACAACACGGAGTCGTGTTGGGTTTGGTTTGGTGGGGTTCGAATTGGGTCAGAGGTCACCTTAGAAAGAGAAAATCACAAGTAAGACGTGAGTTGCGCTCGTGTTAGGGAATATGGACGTGTCCTGGAGGCAGGTCTGATCCACTGCCTAGGTCCTAGGTCACACACACGTCCACCACTTACCCACGCTTCTTTGTGCGGATGGAACGAATTAAAAAACACCGTTTTTCACGCTTCCTGGTTGTGGCGCTACACACAAACATCCACTTAAGACCACATTTCATCTCACACACATACTTATTAGACATAGCTTTCCCCTCAAATCACAGGAAGATTTAGGCCACCCTAGTAGTTTAATTCACTTTGATTTAAACACCTAAATTAATTGTAACCTAACCTAACCTAACATAGTATAATATAAACCTAACCTACCTAATTAACTTTCCTAATATAACCTAATCTAATCTCGCCTAACATTACCACCTAACTTAGTCTAAAGTAAACTAAACTACCATAGCCTCAGCCGCCTTCCTGGTACCGTTTAAAGGTGTTTAAATCATCAGGTGAAAATAAGTTTGTGGTCTTAGCCTTCCACCCGTGATCCGTTTGTCACCTGGTTGTACCTGGTGATCACACGAACACTTATTTTATTCTGACTCACTTAACGTTTAAAACACCCAGTTAATGGCCCCCTCAAATAGCTCCCCCCCGAAATATTTACACCCCGATTGACTTGTAACTTACCGAGTGTGGTGTTCTCAGGCCACACGTAACGGGGTGGGGAAACGGACACATTCTGGCAAGTCTCAATGGGAATTCCAGGCCACTAGCAGATCGTTCCTGCCTCGAAGACAATAAAATTCATTCTCAACCTATGTTAAGGAGTCATAACCCACACCGCTGATGAACTCAGCTGGCTGGCCTGACGCTGGTTATTGTTCAAACTGTCTCATCAGGAGTCTAAAATACGAGGCCTACGGGAGCGTTTTCTCTGGGGAGTAACCTAGAAGAAACAGGGGGAGTGTGAGGGCCAGATAGCCAGGAGGTAGGGGGAGAATTCATTCCCTCGTGAGGATTCCATGACCTGGCTGAGTAGTAGGAGTGTAGTGTGCAGGGCCAGAAGCAGGAAGTAGTGTCGAGGGCCCAGATATAGCAAGGGTGGGGAAGTTGTGAAAGGGCCAGAAGCAGGAAGTATCGTAGTGTGCAGGAAGTACAGAGTGTGAGGGGCAGATAGCAGGGGAAGTGTCAGGTCCAGATAGCAAACGGGGGGGCGGGAGTTGTGAGGCGCCAGGATAGCAGGGACTGTCGTGCCAGGGGCCCAGATAGCAAAACAGGGGGGAACGGTGTGAGGGCCCGCAGATAGCACGCGGAGGTGGGGGGGAGGGAGTTGCTGACGACGTGTGAGGGCCAGATAGCATGGGGAAGTGTCGGAGGGCAGAAGCAGAAGCAGGAGTAGTGTGAGGGCCAGATAGCAAAGGGGGGAGTGTGAGGGCCAGATAGCAGGGGAAGTGTGAGGGCCAGCGATAGCAAGGGGGGAGTGTGAGTGCCAGGTAGCAGGAGTAGTGTGAGGGCCAGATAGCAAGGAAGAGTGTGAGGGCCAGATAGCAGGGGGGGAGTTGTGAGGGCCAGATAGCAGGGGGGAGGGGGGGAAGTGGGGGGCCAAGGCAGGGGGAGACACAAAAGAAGAGGCACCACTTCAGAATGGCCATTGGTCTAGGGGCTAAGGGCTCACCTGTGTCAAGTTTAGGTTGATAAACAATAACACATTCGGTAAACGTGTAATTTTCTTCAGTCACTCAACAGTTAATGAAGATTCAGGCTCTTGATACGTATCCGGATCTAGAGTGTTTGGATGTTGAGGTTCCACACCCCCCAGGATCTCTACGCGCGCCTGCATGTTACAGTTACACGCCCTGGCTACTACATTTACACGCCCTTCAAGAGGGGAAAGGGGGAGGAGGAGGATGGCGGAGGGGGGAGGAGGAGGATGGGTAGGAGGGGGGAGGAAAGGGGAGGGGTTGGCAGGCCAGGTGGGGAGAGTTTCTGTTCAGGTGAAGAGTTATAGTGTTGTGGTGCTGTGATGGTGAGATATAACCTAACCCACTTTAACCTAACCTAATCCAACCTAACCTAATCCATCCAAACCTAATCTAACTAAACTTAAATCTAATCCACTTAATCTAACATCATACAACCCAAACCACTTTACCCAACCTACCTTAACCAAACCTAACCTAACCTAACCTACCTTATCCAACTTAAAGCTAAATACACTTTAAACCTAACCTAAGTGAACGTAACGTAACCAGCCCAAACAAACCCATCCTAACTTAACCCCATATTTACCTAATTTAACCTAACCAAACTAACCTAGTCAAGCCTAGCCTAACTAACCCACCTTAACCTAATCATCCCTAACCTAAGTTACCGTAACCTATCTTAACCTATCTAAACCAAACTCAACCTAATCTAACCTACCCAAAAAACCTTACACAACCTATCCGCTTAAACCTATCCAAACCTAACCCACCGTAACTTTACCTAACCCATCTTGTAATAATTTCAGAACACCACACCTCTCAGATATTCTCCAGCCAAAAGGTATATTACACAGGCCAGATGGCAGTAATTAACCTCACAAATGAGAATGCAACACTGATTGATTCCCTTTGATATTGCAATTCCGCCTGGACCACCGTGTGCAACCCTCACTCCCCCCAATGCATTTAGACTACACGTGATGCATCCTCACGGACGATCACCTCTTGTTCCTAGAAATATAGTTACGTAACGTTTGCTGTGTACGTACTGAATATTGCAGCATCAATACAGCATCTCTCATAGTAACAGCATCTAGACAGCATATTTCATAGGAACAGCAGCTAGACAGCATTTCTCATAGGAACAGCAGCTAGACAGCATCTCTCATAGGAACAGCAGCTAGACAGCATTTCTCATAGGAACAGCAGCTAGACAACATCTCTAATAGTAACAGCATCTAAGTAACAGCATCTAGGCAGCATCTCTCATAGTAACAGCATCTAGACAGCATCTCATAGTAACAGCATCTAGACAGCATCTCTCATAGTAACAGCATCAGCATCCCATAGTAACAGCATCTAGACAGAATCTCATAGTAACAGCATCTAGACAGCATCTCTCATAGTAACAGCATCTAGACAAGCATCTCTCATAGTAACAGCATCTAGACAGCAATCTCTCATAGTAACAGCATCTCTCATAGTAACAGCATCTAGACAGCATCTCTCATAGTAACAGCATCTAGACAGCCATTCTCATAGTAAACAGCATTCTAGACAGCATCTCTCATAGTAACAGCATCTAGACAGCATATCTCATAGGAACAGCATCTAGACAGCATCTCTCAGTAACAGCATCTAGGCAGCATCTCTCATAGTAACAGCATCTAGACAGCATCTCTCATAGAACAGCATCTCATAGTAAACAGCATTCTATAGTAACAGCATCTCATCATAGTAACAGCATCTAGACAACATCTCAAAGTAACAACATCTGGACAGCATCTCTCATAGTAACAGCATCTAGACAGCATCTCTCATAGTAACAGCATCTAGACAGCATCTCTCATAGTAACAGCATCTAGACAGCATCTCTCATAGTAACAGCATCTAGACAGCATCTCTCATAGTAACAGCATCTAGACAACATCTCTCATAGTAACAGCATCTAGACAGCATCTCTCATAGTAAACAGCATCTAGACAGCATCTCTCATAGTAACAGCATCTAGACAGCATCTCTCATAGTAACAGCATCTAGACAGCATCTCATAGTAACAGCATCTAGACAGCATCTCATAGTAACAGCATCTAACAGATCTAGACAGCATCTCTCATAGCAACAGCATCTAGACAACATCTCTCATAGTAACAGCATCTAGAAGCATTCTCTCATATGTAACAGCCATCTCATAGTGGACAGCATCTAGACAGCATCTCTATAGTAACGCATCTAGACAGCACTCTCTAGTAAGTAACAGCATCTAGACAGCATCTCTCATAGAAACCGCATCTAGACAGCATCTCTCATAGTAACAGCCATCTCTCATAGTAACAGCATCTCTAGACAGCATCTCTCATAGTAACAGCATCTAGACAGCATCTCATAATAACAGCATCTAGACAGCATCTCTCATAGTAACAGCATCTAGACAGCATATCTCATAGGAACAGCATCTAGACAGCATCTCTCAGTAACAGCATCTAGGCAGCATCTCTCATAGTAACAGCATCTAGACAGCATCTCTCATAGTAACAGCCATCTAGTAACAGCATCTCTCATAGTAACAGCATCTAGACAGCATCTCATAGTAACAGCATCTAGACAACATCTCATAGTAACAGCATCTAGACAGCATCTCTCATAGTAACAGCATCTAGACAACATCTCTCATAGTAACAGCATCTAGACAGCATCTCTCATAGTAACAGCATCTAGACAGCATCTCTCATAGTAACAGCATCTAGACAGCATCTCTCATAGTAACAGCATCTAGACAACATCTCTCATAGTAACAGCATCTAGACAGCATCTCTCATAGTAACAGCATCTAGACAGCATCTCATAGTAACAGCATCTAGACAGCATCTCTCATAGTAACAGCATCTAGACAGCATCTCATAGTAACAGCATCTAGACAGCATCTAGACAGCATCTCTCATAGTAACAGCATCTAGACAGCATATCTCATAGGAACAGCAGCTAGACAGCATTTCTCATAGGAACAGCAGCTAGACAGCATTTCTCATAGGAACAGCAGCTAGACAGCATTTCTCATAGGAACAGCAGCTAGACAACATCTCTCATAGTAACAGCATCTAGACAGCATCTCTCATAGTAACAGCATCTAGACAGCATCTCTCATAGTAACAGCATCTAGACAGCATCTCTCATAGTAACAGCATCTCATAGTAACAGCATCTAGACAGCATCTCATAGTAACAGCATCTAGACAACATCTCATAGTAACAGCATCTAGACAGCATCTCTCATAGTAACAGCATCTAGACAGCATCTCTCATAGTAACAGCATCTAGACAGCATCTCTCATAGTAACAGCATCTAGACAGCATCTCTCATAGTAACAGCATCTAGACAGCATCTCTCATAGTAACAGCATCTAGACAGCATCTAGACAGCATCTCTCATAGTAACAGCATCTAGACAGCATCTCATAGTAACAGCATCTAGACAGCATCTCTCATAGTAACAGCATCTAGACAGCATCTCTCATAGTAACAGCATCTAGACAGCATCTCTCATAGTAACAGCATCTAGACAGCATCTCTCATAGTAACAGCATCTAGACAGCATCTCTCATAGTAACAGCATCTAGACAGCATCTCTCATAGTAACAGCATCTAGACAGCATCTCATAGTAACAGCATCTAGACAGCATCTCATAGTAACAGCATCTAGACAGCATCTCTCATAGTAACAGCATCTAGACAGCATCTCTCATAGTAACAGCATCTAGAAGCATCTCTCATAGTAACAGCATCTCATAGTGACAGCATCTAGACAGCATCTCATAGTAACAGCATCTAGACAGCATCTCTCATAGTAACAGCATCTAGACAGCATCTCTCATAGTAACAGCATCTAGACAGCATCTCTCATAGTAACAGCATCTCTCATAGTAACAGCATCTAGACAGCATCTCTCATAGTAACAGCATCTAGACAGCATCTCATAGTAACAGCATCTAGACAGCATCTCTCATAGTAACAGCATCTAGACAGCATATCTCATAGGAACAGCATCTAGACAGCATCTCTCAGTAACAGCATCTAGGCAGCATCTCTCATAGTAACAGCATCTAGACAGCATCTCTCATAGTAACAGCATCTCATAGTAACAGCATCTCTCATAGTAACAGCATCTAGACAGCATCTCATAGTAACAGCATCTAGACAACATCTCATAGTAACAACATCTAGACAGCATCTCTCATAGTAACAGCATCTAGACAACATCTCTCATAGTAACAGCATCTAGACAGCATCTCTCATAGTAACAGCATCTAGACAGCATCTCTCATAGTAACAGCATCTAGACAGCATCTCTCATAGTAACAGCATCTAGACAACATCTCTCATAGTAACAGCATCTAGACAGCATCTCTCATAGTAACAGCATCTAGACAGCATCTCTCATAGTAACAGCATCTAGACAGCATCTCTCATAGTAACAGCATCTAGACAGCATCTCATAGTAACAGCATCTAGACAGCATCTAGACAGCATCTCTCATAGTAACAGCATCTAGACAGCATATCTCATAGGAACAGCAGCTAGACAGCATTTCTCATAGGAACAGCAGCTAGACAGCATTTCTCATAGGAACAGCAGCTAGACAGCATTTTTCATAGGAACAGCAGCTAGACAACATCTCTCATAGTAACAGCATCTAGACAGCATCTCTCAGTAACAGCATCTAGGCAGCATCTCTCATAGTAACAGCATCTAGACAGCATCTCTCATAGTAACAGCATCTCTCATAGTAACAGCATCTAGACAGCATCTCATAGTAACAGCATCTAGACAACATCTCATAGTAACAGCATCTAGACAGCATCTCTCATAGTAACAGCATCTAGACAGCATCTCTCATAGTAACAGCATCTAGACAGCATCTCTCATAGTAACAGCATCTAGACAGCATCTCTCATAGTAACAGCATCTAGACACATCTCTCATAGTAACAGCATCTAGACAGCATCTCTCATAGTAACAGCATCTAGACAGCATCTCTCATAGTAACAGCATCTAGACAGCATCTCTCATAGTAACAGCATCTAGACAGCATCTCACATAGTAACAGCATCTAGACATCAGCTCTCATAGTAACAGCATCTAGACAGCATCTCTCATAGTAACAGCATCTAGACAGCATCTAGACAGCATCTCATAGTAACAGCATCTAGACAGCATCTCTCATAGTAACAGCATCTAGACAGCATCTCATAGTAACAGCATCTAGACAGCATCTCATAGTAACAGCATCTAGACAGCATCTCTCATAGTAACAGCATCTAGACAGCATCTCTCATAGTAACAGCATCTAGACAGCATCTCATAGTAACAGCATCTAGACAGCATCTCTCATAGTAACAGCATCTAGACAGCATCTCTCATAGCAACAGCATCTAGACAGCAGCTCTCATAGTAACAGCATCTAGACAGCATCTCTCATAGTAACAGCATCTAGACAGCATCTCTCATAGTAACAGCATCTAGACAGCATCTCTCATAGTAATAGCATCTAGACAGCATCTCTCATAGTAACAGCATCTAGACAGCATCTCTCATAGTAACAGCATCTAGACAGCATCTCTCATAGTAACAGCATCTAGACAGCATCTCTCATAGTAACAGCATCTAGACAGCATCTCTCATAGTAACAGCATTTAGACAGCATCTCTCATAGTAACAGCATCTAGACAGCATCTCTCATAGTAACAGCATCTAGACAGCATCTCTCATAGTAACAGCATCTAGACAGCATCTCTCATAGTAACAGCATCTAGACAGCATCTCTCATAGTAACAGCATCTAGACAGCATCTCTCAATAACAGCATCTAGACAGCATCTCTCATAGTAACAGCATCTAGACAGCATCTCTCATAGTAACAGCGTCTCTCATAGTAACAGCATCTAGACAGCATCTCTCATAGTAACAGCATCTCTCATAGTAACAGCATCTAGACAGCATCTCTCATAGTAACAGCAAGAATTTTCCCCTCCCCCCCCCCCCCCCCGCACCAGTTAGTTTCCTGGATTAATGATGTTTTGTGATTATTATTTATGGTGTCTAAATTAAGAGCGTGTGTAATAACTGCTTGCTGCATAAGTTACAGCATCCGTACAGCACCTACACAGCTTTTCCATCCCCGAGCAGCGAGACAGTGAGACAGCCTAAACATAACAGCTTTCTCCGGGAATTACAGCATCCGTATCAGGCTGTTAACTCTCTCTGACTCTCTTCCCTCCACAGCCACACCCAATACAGCAAAATCAACACAGCTCAGGACACAAGGGTAGTGGAGCCGCAGAGCCGAGCCATATTGACATATCAGAGAGACAGATCCCAGGGAATGGGACAGGTGAATAAATTAATTGGAGGCAACGGGGGACGACGACACACACACACACACACACACACACACACCTGGTCAGGTATACCACCACCGATATCAAAATTTACAGGTATCACTACTATTGCTACCTCCATAAACCATGACTAACCACCATCACCTGTCTGCACTATCACCATCTATCACTCCCTATACGATCACTACCATCTACCACCACCACTTACCACAATCACCACCACCACCAATAGCACCACTTCTATTTACACAACCACCTACACCACTATTTGCCACCACCTAAAACCACACTACCACCACTACCAGTACCACCGATCATCATTACCAACACCACTTACCACCACAACCATTTGAGATATATATACCATAATCTCTCTCTCTCTCTCTCTCTCTCTCTCAACACCAGTGTCCCCTCCAACACGATGCAGTCTGAAATTCACGGGGAGGAGGAGGAGGAGGAGGAGGAGGAGGAGGAGGAGGAGGAGGAGGCGGCGGCGGCGGCGGAGGAGGAGGAGGAGGAGGAGGAGGAGGAGGAGGAGGAGGAGGAGGCGGAGGAGGAGAAGGAGGAGGAGGAGGAGGAGGAGGAAGAGGAGGAGGAAGAGGAGGAGGAAGAGGAGGCGGCGGCGGCGGCGGAGGAGGAGGAGGAGGAGGAGGAGGAGGAGGAGGAGGAGGAGGAGGCGGCGGCGGCGGCGGCGGCGGCGGCGGAGGAGGAGGAGGAGGAGGAGGAGACGGCGGCGGCGGCGGAGGAGGAGGAGGAGGAGGAGGAGGAGGCGACGGCGGCGGCGGCGGAGGAGGAGGAAAGGGGGAAGAGGAGGAGGATGAGGAAGAGGAGGAGGATCAGGAGGAGGAAGAGGATCAGGAGGAGGAAAGGAGGAGAGGAGGAAAGGAGGAGGAGGAGGAGGAGGAGGAGGAGGAGGAGGCGGCGGCGGCGGAGGAGGAGGAGGAGGAGGAGGAGGAGGAGGAGGAAAGGAGGAGGAAGAGGAGGAGGAGGAGGAGGAGGAGGATCAGGAGGAGGAAGAGGATCAGGAGGAGGAAAGGAGGAGGAAGAGGATCAGGAGGAGGAAAGGAGGAGAGGAGGAGGAGGAGGCGGAGGAGGAGGAGGAGGAGGAGGAGAGGAGGAAAGGAGGAGAGGAGGAAAGGAGGAGGAAAGGAGGAGGAGGAGGAGGATCAGGAGGAGGAGGAGGAGGAGGAAAGGGGGAAGAGGAGGAGGATGAGGAAGAGGAGGAGGATCAGGAGGAGGAGAAAAGGCGGAGGAGGAGGAAGAGGAGGAGGAGGAGTATCAGGAGGAGGAAGAGGAGGATACCAGAACCACACATAACAGATGGTAAATGCTGCGGTGTTATACAGGAAGCGAAGGTGAAGAAATGGAGGAAGGAGGAGGAGGAAGAGAAGCAACAGAAGGACTAAAGGAGGAAGAAAGAGGAAGAGAAGAAACGAAAAGAGGATTAAAGGAAAGAGAAGGAGGAAGAAGAGAAGCAACAGAAGGACTAAAAGAGGGAGGAGGAAGAAGTGAAGAAACAAAAGGAGGGGGAGGAGGAGAATGAAAAAAGAAAACAAGAATTTAATATAGAAGAAAGATGATGAAAACGGAGAAGACAGATGAAGGAAGAGAAGAATAGGGAGGAGAAGGAGGAGGAGAAGAAGAAGAAACTTTAAGAAACAAAGGAGGGACAAGAAGCAAGGAGGAGGGAAATTAGGTAAACAATGAAGACGAAAAAGAAGAGATGGAGGAGGAGAATGAATACAGAAATAAGTAGGAGGAGGAAGGGTTGAGAAGGAGGAAGGGAGAAGGGTGGAAGGAGAGGAAGGCAGAGGAGGGGGTGGAAGGTGTGTTGGGGGAAGAGGAGGAGAATGGGAGAAAAGCGTGAGAAGGAATAGGAGGAAGGGGAGAAGTGAAGAAGAGGAAGGAGTGAGGAGGAGGAGAAAGCAAGAGTGAGGTGGAGGAGGAGGAAGCAGGAGTGAGCAGGTGGAGGAGGAAGCAGGAGGAGTGAGGATGATGAAGTGAGGAGGACGAGGAAGAAGGGTAAGAAGAACAAGGACAATAAAAACAATAAAAGTAAGAAGAACAAGGAAAAGAACAACAAGAGCAGAAAAACAAGGACAAGAACAACAACAAGGACAAGAACAACAACAAGAGCAAGAAAAAAGGACAACAAGAACAAGAGTAAGAGAAACAAGAACAAGCAACAGGTGTTGGACGTGTGTGGTGTAAACACAGGAAGTGGAGAGACAAAAGTTTCTGGGGAGCGAACCTTGGACACATTGTTGTAGCGACGGCAAAACCACCACCACGCCAGACAGTCTCACTAAAACAGTTAGTCAGTCCCCGCCAGTCACTCTTTATCAGTCACTGTGCCACTTACTTCCCCAGTCACATCTCCTGGCCCTCATTCCCTCGTTTCTCTCCCATTCCCTACTCCTTCCTTTCTTTCTCACACATTTTGTCTCCTCCATTCCCTTTCTCTCCCTCCTCCCCCTCTCCATTCTTACTTCTCTACAGTATTCTTATTTCCCAGTTTTTTCCTTTCCTCCCGCTTCTTTTCCTCTCCCTCTCTCTCCATTAACTCAAAACTTACACAAATACTTTATCAAGAATCGTTATAGATACAGTAGAGGCCAAGTGTAATTTCGACGCCATCTTTTACTCGTATCTCAAGTCAGACAGTGAAGGTGCTCGTAAATATTTTTGTCCCTTAACTAGGAAATTAAAGTTCTAACATCCCTAGTTAAAGCAAATTAATTAACGTAAATCCCCAATTACAAGTTAATTACATTAATCTTCGGTTAAGTAAAATCAATTAACTTGAATCCATTGTTAAAGCAAATTAATTAACTTACATTTCAAGTTCAGGCAAATTAATGACCTTAAATCTCTAGTTAAAGGAAATTAATTAACGCAAGTGAACAGATCAATGATGATTTATTTCCCATCATACTTGTTGTTGCGGCAGAGGTGACGTAACTTGACAACATTTTACAGTCAGACAAATATCTCTTCCTCACACCCTCAGTTTCCATCTCTCATTGACTCATAACTTCCCCATCTATTAAGTTAAGATAAACTCCTCAACAATCGTGGCCGGTAGAGAACCTTAATAATCACTACAGTAATATTAACGGCAGGAAACACTCATAATTACATAATGAGACCTTGACAATTTTCTGCTGTGGCAAATTTTCGGGTCACCTGAAGATTAGACCTACCAGCTCCATTCGCCTGATAAGTGAATACCCTAACGTTACCTTGATAGAGGTAGGGTTAGGTTAGGTTAATCTTAAGGTTAATTATGCCGGAGGGGGGTGGGGAAACTACAGGTGATCCAAAATTTCAATCCCTTACCTTTATTGAGGAAGAGTGTCTGTTCCACCACTTCAAGAGTCTTGTGTTTAGTTTCTAAACCGATGTGTTCACTTCCATAACTTAATACTGTACCTCCACTAACCCCTTCACTACAAGACGCCACTTTTAGTATTTCATTTAGTTAACACCAGACGATTTTCTTCAACACAGAGTCCCCTGTACACAAGGGGTTAATACACTACCTCCATAAGACATAATGTTCACCACTTAAATGTTAATATTCACCGGCTCAAAAGTTCACTCGAGCAAAAAGGCTGCTTCCATGCCCCCTCAAGTCACTTAAACACTCGTAAATTTATCTGTATTCTTGTAAGCGTATTTTCCTTTGCACTATGATCAACCACACATAAGTTCTTCACTAGATTCATAAGTTCCGCCATCAACGTCAAGTAAAGATAAAAAAAAAAAAATCCGGTACTTCTCGTCCACACGTCAAGCCAACAATGGCGGACCAGACAGCAGCTGAAGCAGGAATTGTTTACCCAGGATGGTCAACGATAAGGCTATACGTGCATAAAATAATATATGGCAATAGAATTCTCAAATTATATGTGATAAAAAGTTGAATATGTATAATCTGTATAATGTATATGTATAGTATATGACAAATTTATTCGAAATTGTCTTCTTGATAGATTTTTTTTTCAAGTAACTATTCTGGGCCGCCGTGTATCATTCTTCGTCCTAGGAAAAAAAACATACAAGCGCTTGCCGACACCACCCCAGACGCCGCTCCTTAACAAACAACTCTTCGCCATCTGTAACTGCTGGTTTGCAAATCGTTTTTAACAATTACGCTGTTGGTATTATCGTTAATTATTACTACATGTGTTGAAACTAAATACTACTGTACAATATACATCATACATCAACCAGTTACAACGCCAACATTTTTAATAACAGTTACAATAAATAAATACATAAAATTCAAACGATACTGACTCACTCTTGCCAACTATTTTTCACTTTTATTCCCGACCCCCGCGCCACCTGGCCTGACGCAGGGAAATATAATTGATCCTGTTAGATTGTGAGCTAAACAGATGTTGATTTTAATGAAGGAGAAACTTGAGGAAATGGGAATAAAAATGAGAGATAAAATCGAATGATTTTTAGACCAGCTGGACACAGAGATGAAGAAAGGGGGGTTAAGGACCTCTGTGGCGGCAGTGTTAAAGATAAGTTATACAGATAAGACAAGAACAAAGTAGCAAAGAACAAAGAGAGAAATACTGGAAAGTTGAGTGAAACAGAAAATCAGATACTTTGGTCATATAATTAGGGATGACGTGGTGGGAAAACAGATATTAATGGCCAAGATCGATGGTAGGAGAGTCAGGGGGAGTGTAGAGACGAGGATAGATGAATTAAATTGAAAGCTGTGGTCCATGAAGAGATGCAATAGCAGGGAGGATTGGTAAAGACAGGCCTAAAACGTTTGGAGATGTGGGCCGTGGTCGCCAACCCTCAGAGTGGTGGGTCGTGGTCGCCAACCCTCAGAGTGGTGGGCCGTGGTTAGCAATCCTTAGAGTGGTGGGTCGAATAGTAGTAACCTAACCTAACCTATCCTAACCTAACTCTTGGTATTCAGTTAAGGATTACTTTGCTTGTGATGATGACGATGATGATGATGATACTACTTCTACTACTACTACTACTACTACTTTTTTTTTTTTTTTTTTTTTTTTTTTTTTTTTTTAACGTGGCCTCCAGCCTCCCCCAATAGCCACACCTTCGCCACCATTTATTTACCTTAATATTAAATATCCTAATACATAAGAAGCTATCCTATCTGTGTTAAATTAGTTGAGCCGCAGATCCATGCGGCATTCAGTGACTGTAGCCTCATAGTCAATATCTGCAGCAGTTGTCGGAGTAGGGGCAGAAGCTCTCGTTCCCCTGAGGCAGAGCAAAGCCGACCGAAGGAGAGAGAAGGACAGTCGACATCTCATCCAGGCTGTGACATAACTTCTGGGCTGCTGCTTCTGTTCGGAGATCAGCTCCGCGAGTCTGGCGTAGAAACATCTTGCACTTGGGCCCATCCCACCAGAGGTTGTGAACACTAGAGGAGTGAAGCTGCCTTGATCGACGTTTTGAATTCTCTTCCCGTATGCCCTTCTCTTGTCGTTCTCGTTCCTCCTATGTGCAGCATCGAGAGCTAGGTTACGGTGACAAGTGGCCATGGGATCAAAAATCCTGATGTCGAAGAAAGCTCGCTGTCCCCGCGTCCAGAATCCTCGAGCACTGACAGGACTTCAAACACATCTAACGAAGCCCGTGTGGACGTCAGTGCTCGAGGATTCTGGACGCGGGGACAGCGAGCTTTCTTCGACATCAGGATTTTTGATCCCATGGCCACTTGTCACCGTAACCTAGCTCTCGATGCTGCACATAGGAGGAACGAGAACGACAAGAGAAGGGCATATGGGGAGAGAATTCAAAACGTCGATCAAGGCAGCTTCACTCCTCTAGTGTTCACAACCTCTGGTGGGATGGGCCCAAGTGCAAGATGTTTCTACGCCAGACTCGCGGAGCTGATCTCCGAACAGAAGCAGCAGCCCAGAAGTTATGTCACAGCCTGGATGAGATGTCGACTGTCCTTCTCTCTCCTTCGGTCGGCTTTGCTCTGCCTCAGGGGAACGAGAGCTTCTGCCCCTACTCCGACAACTGCTGCAGATATTGACTATGAGGCTACAGTCACTGAATGCCGCATGGATCTGCGGCTCAACTAATTTAACACAGATAGGATAGCTTCTTATGTATTAGGATATTTAATATTAAGGTAAATAAATGGTGGCGAAGGTGTGGCTATTGGGGGAGGCTGGAGGCCACGTTAAAAAAAAAAAAAAAAAAAAAAAAAAAAAAAAGTAGAAGTAGTAGTAGTAGTAGTAGTAGAAGTAGTATCATCATCATCATCGTCATCATCACAAGCAAAGTAATCCTTAACTGAATACCAAGAGTTAGGTTAGGATAGGTTAGGTTAGGTTACTACTATTCGACCCACCACTCTAAGGATTGCTAACCACGGCCCACCACTCTGAGGGTTGGCGACCACGACCCACCACTCTGAGGGTTGGCGACCACGGCCCACATCTCCAAACGTTTTAGGCCTGTCTTTACCAATCCTCCCTGCTATTGCATCTCTTCATGGACCACAGCTTTCAATTTAATTCATCTATCCTCGTCTCTACACTCCCCCTGACTCTCCTACCATCGATCTTGGCCATTAATATCTGTTTTCCCACCACGTCATCCCTAATTATATGACCAAAGTATCTGATTTTCTGTTTACTACTACTACTACTACTTTTTTTTTTAAAGTGGCCTCCAGCCTCCCCCAATAGCCACACCTTCGCCACCATTTAATTACCTTAATATTAAATATCCTAATACATAAGTAGCTATCCTATCTGTGTTAAATTAGTTGAGCCGCAGATCTATGCGGCATTCAGTGACTGTAGCCTCATAGTCAATATCTGCAGCAGTTGTCTGAGTTGGGGCAGAAGCTCTCGTTCCCCTGAGGCAAGGCAAAGCCGACCGAAGGAGAGAGAAAGACAGTCGACACCTCATCCAGGCTGTAACATAACTTCTGGGCTGCTGCTGCACTCTCCCTCGGTCCTGTTTCACAGTCTCCTTCATCAGCGCTCACATGACAAGTGGTACAGTAGGTGTTGGTATTTCCTCAAAGTAAGGAAAGGTGAGAGATGGTGTGAAATAACACACACACACACATACACAGGTTACAAGCGTGTAGGGTGTCAGTAGCCAGGCGGATAAAGTGTCCTGACCCTCGACAGAAGAGAGTAATTGGCTTCCTGTACACCTGGGTAGACAGAGGCAAATGGCGTATATAAACTTGCCCATAGTTTCACCCTGCCGGGGATCGAACCCGGGGCCACCCGTAACATGCTTATACATCATGCAGGTATAGACTGTGCATATACCGTCTATTATTATTATTATTATTATTATTATTATAATTAGTAGTAGTAGTAGTAGTAGTAGTAGTAGTAGTAGTAGTAGTAGTAGTAGGGCAAATGGTTTCAGTCTTAATAAACAAGAATTTACAGATGCCATTGCTCTAAGGTACGGTCTGCCAGTAGAAGGTTTGCCCTCCCAATGCGTGTGTGGCTCTTCCTATGACGGCGATCACGCCATGGTGTGCAAGAAGGGGGGCTTCATATGCATGAGGCATGACGAGGTAAGGGATCTCACAGCAAATATGTTGAAGGAAATCTGCCGGGACGTCATGGTAGAACCGACCCTCCTTCCATTGGATGGCGAGATCTTCCAACAGAGGACTTCAAACACATCTAACGAAGCCCGTGTGGACGTCAGCGCTCGAGGATTCTGGACGCGGGGACAGCGAGCTTTCTTCGACATCAGGATTTTTGATCCCATGGCCGCATGTCACCGTAACCTAGCTCTCGATGCTGCACATAGGAGGAACGAGAACGACAAGAGAAGGGCATACGGGAAGAGAATTCAAAACGTTGATCAAGGCAGCTTCACTCCTCTAGTGTTCACAACCTCTGGTGGGATGGGACCAAGTGCAAGATGTTTCTACGCCAGACTCGCCGAGTGGATCTCCGAACAGAAGCAGCAGCCCAGAAGTTATGTTACAGCCTGGATGAGGTGTCGACTGTCTTTCTCTCTCCTTCGGTCGGCTTTGCCTTGCCTCAGGGGAACGAGAGCTTCTGCCCCAACTCCGACAACTGCTGCAGATATTGACTATGAGGCTACAGTCACTGAATGCCTCATAGATCTGCGGCTCAACTAATTTAACACAGATAGGATAGCTACTTATGTATTAGGATATTTAATATTAAGGTAATTAAATGGTGGCGAAGGTGTGGCTATTGGGGGAGGCTGGAGGCCACTTTAAAAAAAAAAGTAGTAGTAGTAGTAGTAGTAGTAGTAGTAGAAGTAGTATCATCATCATCATCGTCATCATCACAAGCAAAGTAATCCTTAACTGAATACCAAGAGTTAGGTTAGGATAGGTTAGGTTAGGTTACTACTATTCGACCCACCACTCTAAGGATTGCTAACCACGGCCCACCACTCTGAGGGTTGGCGACCACGACCCACCACTCTGAGGGTTGGCGACCACGGCCCACATCTCCAAACGTTTTAGGCCTGTCTTTACCAATCCTCCCTGCTATTGCATCTCTTCATGGACCACAGCTTTCAATTTAATTCATCTATCCTCGTCTCTACACTCCCCCTGACTCTCCTACCATCGATCTTGGCCATTAATATCTGTTTTCCCACCACGTCATCCCTAATTATATGACCAAAGTATCTGATTTTCTGTTTCACTCAACTTTCCAGTATTTCTCTCTTTGTTCTTTGCTACTTTGTTCTTGTCTTATCTGTATAACTTATCTTTAACACTGCCGCCACAGAGGTCCTTAACCCCCCTTTCTTCATCTCTGTGTTCAGCTGCTCTAAAACTCATTCGATTTTATCTCTCATTTTTATTCCCATTTCCTCAAGTTTCTCCTTCATTAAAATCAACATCTGTTTAGCTCACAATCTAACCCCAAGAGACTCTGTTACAGTAAACAAAATATTCGTCAAATTCGGTAATGTTACGAAAAAACCGGATTTCGGATTTTTTTTTACATACGATTCCGGTTTTATGTATAAAAACTTTTCGAGAGGGTTACCATTATCTTCCCTCAACCATAGGATTTGATAACATTTATCAAAACGTAAAGCTGTCACTAATATCACAGCGTAATAGATAGATGGTCATTACTGTCTCAAGTTTGTGTAATAATCTATAAACCATTGGGTAATTTAAGAGATATTTGGGTGTTACTCAAGAGAAAGTTATTACTGCAAATACCCCCCCCCCCCCCAAAAAAAAAGAAAATTACGGAAATTATTATTACAAAACCACGATTACATTTCTACATCTGGTGAGTGTAACATGTAGTCACCCATTTATCATATAATTTGTATGTTCAGTTCATGTTCCTTCTGCTTTCAATAATGAAAGCTTTTGTTAAACGACCCACCCACCCTATGTCTTTGTATGTAATAAGTCATTTTTGTCCAATGTATATTTTCAGCCTTCGGGCTGCAAAACTTTCAATAAACCGTTAATTATTATTATTATTATTATTATTATTATTATTTTATCAATAATACCAACGAAACCCCTACAAAAAGAAACCCTCCGCTCTCAAAAACCAACATTAACAGACTATAATGAATACTTTACCCAACGACACACCGGAACACACCTCAGGAACCCAGTGTTCACCGCCAGGGAGCCTTACCTGTGGAGAAAACACACAACTTAGAAAACGAAGGAATAATGGAGATAACAGGAGAAGATTATCGTGGATACAGTGAAAGTTATTGCTTAGTAATGTCGTTGGTCTTATCCCGTGTCTTATACGGCTCCAGGCGAGGCAGCTGCAACCACACCAGGCGCTGACCAACCACCACTGTCCTGTGTGTGTGTCTGTCTGTGTGTGTATATATATCACGAGCAGGATAAACAAACATAAGAACAAACAAACAAGGTTATTACAAGCATTATTAACCACTAACATACAGTACATGAAACAAACTACAGTTTACATAAGTACAAAAACACGAATCCAAACGTGAATATACCTGGTTATTCTTACGTCAACAGTATTGTCTGCAGAATGACTCAGAAATAAAACAAGCGATCACCTTTTCTACATCTGCCGTTTGAGAAGTTATTAAGTCTCATTATACTGTCAGTAATAGTTATAGTCAAGAGTGTAAACTGACTTCAGTGTTTGCGTTGAGTGTCTTTAGTTTGTCGAAGCACAGAAATGCCTAATAATAATAATAATAATAATAATAATAATAATAATAATAATAATAATAATAATAATAATACATAAAACACAATAACGACAACAGGATTCACAATAACAAACAAAATACTTCTGTTGCTTTCCCTGTTTGCAGCGTTCCTGTTGTTGGCTGTCTTTGTTGTCAATATTATCTTCCGGATGGCGTTATTTTCTATCGATAATTACACATCCGTCAACAACAACAACAACAACAGGGTCTTATCAGGGACACTCTTCCTAAACACGTAATGATGTTGGATAAATAACCACGACCACACCCTTCGAAAAATCTCAATTGGACTTTGTTGGATAAATAACCACGACCACACCCTTCGAAAATTCTCAATTGGACTTTGTTGGATAAATAACCACGACCACACCCTTCGAAAATTCTCAATTGGACTTCAAACTATTTTTTTTCAATGGTTTAACTTTCAAGAGAATTTTAAGCATGAAAAAATATTTAGTGTTTGATGTAGTATTTATTTCCCACATATATTGATCTCTATTGCCAACCAAAATTTGTCTTTCTCTGCCACCAATTACGTCTGCCAACACTTGTGACATTTCCAGCATTATTGTTGAAATTTGGGTTTATTTTTAATTTCCATCATTGCCAATACGTTTTTTTGTTTCCTCCATGGAGATAGTTTCCACCATTATTACCATATGTTTCCAGCACTATTACCACTATAATTTCCTCTACACCATCACCACCACACTCTCTACCACCACTACCACCACATTCTCTACCACTACCACCACCACACACACACACACTACCATCACACTCTCTACCACCACCATACCCTCACATTCCACTCTACCCTCACCATCAACACTTAACCACACTAAGACACCACAGCCTCCAACACCATCACCAACAACAACAACAACAAGACTAGGTCAATAATTCACACCAAAAAGTATATGTCAAATAAACTTAAAAATAAATCGAAAAAAAAAACTCCTGGAAGAAATTGAGAAAAATAGCCCAGGAAAACACAAAGACAAGGTAAACAAACTGTTATAATCACAAGCTATAACAATGATACGGTTTAGTATCATAACAAAGAAACACTAATGAAATAACATATCATTTTATATAATTAGCCACAGGATTATATGTTAGTATTTAAATGGCATATAATATAAACCTGTCTTAGCTGTATTATATTTTATTTCGGATATATAATTAGTTATCCAGGATCTATTATTTGTTAGGATATAAGATTAACCATGTAGGATATATATTTATTGTGATGTAAGATATATAATCCTGGTTATATTATGTATTATATAGGACATATAATTTTCTCTCAAGGATATATGTTACCTGAAGACGTATAATTTAGCAATGCGGTATGTATAGTAATTTACCCAGAGTCTATAATTAGTTATGTAGGTTATATAATTAGGCATTTAAAGTATAGTTACGTGGAATAAACAATGGATATTTTGACCAGGTGTAAATAAAGGGACCACAGCTAATTATCCATAGGTGGGCTGGACAGGTAAAGGTAGAGGTGGGTCAGTACACAGGGGTGGGTCAGTACACAGGGGTGAGTCAGTACACAGAGGTGGGTCAGTACACAGGGGTGGGTCAGTACACAGGGGTGGGTCAGTACACTGGGGTGGGTCAGTACACGGGGTGGGTCAGTACACGGGGGTGGGTCAGTACACAGGGGTGGGTCAGTACACAGGGGTGGGTCAGTACACGGAGGTGGGTCAGTACACGGGGTGGGTCAGTACACAGGGGTGGGTCAGTACACTGGGGTGGGTCAGTACACGGGGTGGGTCAGTACACAGGGGTGGGTCAGTACACGGGGGTGGGTCAGTATCCGGGGGTGGGTCAATACACGGGGGTGGGTCAGTACACAGGGGTGGGTCAGTACACAGGGGGTGGGTCAGTACACGGGGGTGGGTCAGTACACAGGGGTGGGTCAGTACACGGGGGTGGGTCAGTACACGGGGGTGGGTCAATACACGGGGGTGGGTCAGTACACAGGGGTGGGTCAGTACACAGGGGTGGGTCAGTACACACAGGTGGGTCAGTACACAGGGGTGGGTCAGTACACGGAGGTGGGTCAGTACACGGAGGTGGGTCAGAACACGGGGGTGGGTCAGTACACGGAGGTGGGTCAGTACACAGGGCTGGGTCAGTACACGGAGGTAGGTCAGTACACAGGGGTGGGTCAACACACGGGGTGGGTCAGTACACAGGGGTGGGTCAGTACACAGGGGTGGGTCAGTACACAGGGGTGGGTCAGTACACACAGGTGGGTCAGTACACACAGGTAAGTCAACACACAGGCAGGTCAACACACACAGGTAGGTCAGTACACACAGGTAGGTCAACACACAGGTAGGTCAACACACAGGTAGGTCAACACACACAGGTAGGTCAACACACACAGGTAGGTCAACACACAGGTAGGTCAACACACACAGGTAGGTCAGTACACACAGGTAGGTCAACACACAGGTAGGTCAACACACAGGTAGGTCAACACACACAGGTAGGTCAGTACACACAGGTAGGTCAACACACACAGGTAGGTCAACACACACAGGTAGGTCAACACACACAGGTAGGTCATACACACAGGTAGGTCAGTACACACAGGTAGGTCAACACACACAGGTAGGTCAGTACACACAGGTAGGTCAACACACACAGGTAGGTCAACACACACAGGTAGGTCAGTACACACAGGTAGGTCAACACACACAGGTAGGTCAACACACACAGGTAGGTCAACACACACAGGTAGGTCAACACACACAGGTAGGTCAACACACACAGGTAGGTCAACACACACAGGTAGGTCAACACACACAGGCAGGTCAACACACACAGGTAGGTCAACACACACAGGTAGGTCAACACACACAGGCAGGTCAACACACACAGGTAGGTCAACACACACAGGCAGGTCAACACACACAGGTAGGTCAACACACACAGGCAGGTCAACACACACAGGTAGGTCAACACACACAGGTAGGTCAACACACACAGGTAGGTCAACACACACAGGTAGGTCAACACACACAGGTAGGTCAACACACACAGGCAGGTCAACACACACAGGTAGGTCAACACACACAGGTAGGTCAACACACACACAGGTAGGTCAGTACACACAGGTAGGTCAACACACACAGGTAGGTCAACACACACAGGTAGGTCAACACACACAGGTAGGTCAGTACACACAGGTAGGTCAACACACACAGGTAGGTCAACACACACAGGTAGGTCAACACACACAGGTAGGTCAACACACACAGGCAGGTCAACACACACAGGTAGGTCAACACACACAGGTAGGTCAACACACACAGGCAGGTCAACACACACAGGTAGGTCAACACACACAGGCAGGTCAACACACACAGGTAGGTCAACACACACAGGCAGGTCAACACACACAGGTAGGTCAACACACACAGGTAGGTCAACACACACAGGTAGGTCAACACACACAGGCAGGTCAACACACACAGGTAGGTCAACACACACAGGTAGGTCAACACACACAGGTAGGTCAACACACACAGGTAGGTCAACACACACACAGGTAGGTCAGTACACACAGGTAGGTCAACACACACAGGTAGGTCAACACACACAGGTAGGTCAACACACACAGGTAGGTCATAACACACAGGTAGGTCAACACACACAGGCAGGTCAACACACACAGGTAGGTCAACACACACAGGTAGGTCAACACACACAGGTAGGTCAACACACACAGGCAGGTCAACACACACAGGCAGGTCAACACACACAGGTAGGTCAACACACACAGGTAGGTCAACACACACAGGTAGGTCAACACACACAGGTAGGTCAACACACACAGGTAGGTCAGTACACACAGGTAGGTCAACACACACAGGTAGGTCAACACACACAGGTAGGTCAACACACACAGGTAGGTCAACACACACAGGCAGGTCAACACACACAGGCAGGTCAACACACACAGGTAGGTCAACACACACAGGTAGGTCAACACACACAGGTAGGTCAACACACACAGGCAGGTCAACACACACAGGTAGGTCAACACACACAGGCAGGTCAACACACACAGGTAGGTCAACACACACAGGTAGGTCAACACACACAGGTAGGTCAACACACACAGGTAGGTCAACACACACAGGTAGGTCAACACACACAGGTAGGTCAACACACACAGGTAGGTCAACACACACAGGTAGGTCAACACACACAGGTAGGTCAACACACACAGGTAGGTCAACACACACAGGTAGGTCAACACACACAGGTAGGTCAACACACACAGGTAGGTCAACACACACAGGCAGGTCAACACACACAGGTAGGTCAACACACACAGGTAGGTCAACACACACAGGTAGGTCAACACACACAGGTAGGTCAACACACACAGGTAGGTCAACACACACAGGTAGGTCAACACACACAGGTAGGTCAACACACACAGGCAGGTCAACACACACAGGTAGGTCAACACACACAGGTAGGTCAACACACACAGGTAGGTCAACACACACAGGTAGGTCAACACACACAGGTAGGTCAACACACACAGGTAGGTCTACCCAATACCTGTCCTTTCTCTCATTAACACCTAGCCTCAACTAACCCAGACATAAGCCAGACATAAACCAGATCCCCGTTGAGCCATCCCACAAGTGTTACCAATCAGGAAATACAAGACAGTTCCTCAGCTCTACCCGGGGCATACCACAGCATCTGCCCGCCTCGTGTCATACTCCCTGTCAAGACTTAACTACTCAATAACTCTACTAGCCAAAATTCCTTTCAACGCCCAATGAAAAGAAGAATCAAGAGATGTTATGTTATACTGATTTAATGTTATTTTTTTTCTTTGGTAACATTTAACCGCAACACTAATAATATCAATCGTGATGCCATTAACACCTCATGCGTGACCCCCCCCCCCCCCTCAACCACAACAATGTAAGGACAGGTGTGGGACAGGTGGGTACAGGTGTGTAGATTGTAACCTTTTTATTGGTGTATTGGGAACCTTGGACTATTAGTTAAAACTCAATATAAAAACAAATATAAAAATTGAGATAAAAAGAAAAATAATAGCAATAACAAAAATAAATAAAAAACATGAAAAAACAAAGACAAAATAACAAAAACGTTCTAGAAATAAACAAAATAATCAGAGATACAAGAATTAATGAGAGTAAATTAGACTCCTAATACCTGTCGCTTACCTGAGTTAACATCTAGTGGAGTTAACATCAGGTCGGATTAACACCTAGTGGAGTTAACATCAGGTCGGATTAACACCTAGTGGAGTTAACATCAGGTCGGATTAACACCTAGTGGAGTTAACATCAGGTCGGATTAACACCTAGTGGAGTTAACATCAGGTCGGATTAACACCTAGTGGAGTTAACATCAGGTCGGATTAACACCTAGTGGAGTTAACATCAGGTCGGATTAACACCTAGTGGAGTTAACATCAGGTCGGATTAACACCTAGTGGAGTTAACATCAGGTCGGATTAACACCTAGTGGAGTTAACATCAGGTCGGATTAACACCTAGTGGAGTTAACATCAGGTCGGATTAACATTATCGACTACATAAAATTCCTAATGAAAGTGCAATTAAATTTTTACCCTTTACCCCCCCCCCCCCCCCACACACACCTGTATCTCACCTGCCCGTCTTACCTGTTCAATCATCGTCCTCTTGTTATTACTCATTATCTTATTTTTTCTCTATTCATTATCATCATTTTCCTGCCAGGTTGTCACTCATTTTCACCATTTCTGTCTCTGTCTGTCACTTTCACCATCCCTGTTTCCTTACTGTCATCACTATTCCCTTCTTAAAGTCATTGTCATTAGCCTCAGTTTCACCCCTCGTCACTATCACCGTCCATCCCCTCGTCACTATCACCGTCCATCCCCTCGTCACTATCACCGTCCATCCCCTCGTCACTATCACCGTCCATCCCCTCGTCACTATCACCGTCCATCCCCTCGTCACTATCACCGTCCATCCCCTCGTCACTATCACCGTCCATCCCCTCGTCACTATCACCGTCCATCCCCTCGTCACTATCACCGTCCAACCCCACGTCACTATCACCACCATCACTCTCCCCAGTCACCATCAACACCATCACCTCTCTCAAATCTCGGGGTATAGTGTACAGTAATTTCGAACTGTTCACCATATACTGTTATACACCTAAACCCCAATACACCCATATATCCTCCACATACATACACACCACCTACACCCACCATCCTTAACACCATCCACCTACACTACTTTCATCCCTACATACATACACACATACCCACACAGCCTACACCCATCACCCTCCACACACACCACCTACACTACCCTCACCCCTACACACACACCCACACAGCCTACACCCATCACCCTCCACACACACACCACCTACACTACCCTCACCCTACACACACACCCACACAGCCTACACCCATCACCCTCCACACACACACCACCTACACTACCCTCACCCCTACACACACCACCCACACAGTCTACACCCACCACACCTCACCCTACACCCACCACCAGGGTTGCCAACTCGGATTTTCAAATGTCGCTAGGCTGGTACCTAAAAGTAGCTAAATGTCGCTAAGTCTTCCATGGAAAGTCGCTAGCTATTATTCCCCCCTTCAGTAATTTGATGCAAATAATATTTTCATAATGCCGACTATAATGGACGGAGTATAAATAAAATGCATTATGTAAAAATAAAAATATTATTTTTTTTAAAGTTTAATGTGCACACTTACCTATTATTCAATAGTAATTGCATCCCAGTCCTCTTCGTAGTCGTCGGCAGTGTGAACAACTGTAGAGCTGGAAGCATGTGAAGTGCTTGGTTCAGGTTCTCTTGTAACTGTATGCCTCCACAGTCCCTATCTTTCTTAAAATATCACTAGGAAGTTCATAACTTGCACAACAGGTGTTCTGTCTTTTTAACCCATACTTTATTGTAAGAATTGCCTTTAATGTCGATAGTTTCATTTTGTTGCGCAATTTTGATTTCACAAAGTTCATACTACTAAATGTGCCGCTCTACATCTGCGTTTGAATGCGGAAGAGATAAGGCAGCGAGTGCAATTTCAGCCAGATCATGGTAAGGGTTTTCACCTGTCGCATCTCTGTCATTTGCCACTTCTGACCACAATTTTAGGGTGTTAGATGCATGGACGGGCTGACATCAAGTGATCAGGAAATAGACGTGTCCCTCCTTCTGTACCACGACCCGTTCAAATGTATTAAACTTTTCTTATTATTTATTGTCCCTGTAACCCCGTTGCTATATATTATGGCTCGAAATTAGGAAAACTGAGTTTTCATGGACAGTCCAAAAGTATCCAGAAAGTCGCTAGATTTCTGTGGATATCTCTAAATTTCCGACAAGTCGCAAATCGCTCTAAAATGTCGCTAGAAAAAAACAAAAAGCTCTAGATCTAGCTACAAAGTCGCTAACTTGGCAACTCTGCCCACCACCCACACAGTCTACTACACCCACCCACCCTCACCCCTATACACCCACCACCCACACAGCCTACACCCACCACACCTCACCCCAACCATTGGTATTCCAACCCTGGCCGCTGGTTCCACGCGCGTATATCATTGAGCTGGACTTAAAACTTTACGACAACAAATTTTATCGAGATGGGCGATATCAAGTCTCAGGCTAGGGGAGGGGGGGAGGGGGGAAGGGGGAGAGGAGGGTAGAGATCGGGGGGGGGGGGGATCTGCTGGTTAACTCAATCCTGATCTTACGGATAAGTCGACCTGAGCTCCGGATACCCAACTAAGTCATCGGATAAGTGCGATGATCGGACACTTCAAGTAGGGCGTGATCCGCGTGTGATAACCTATACCTATTCTGATATCCTCTTGTGATAACGAGTGTCATAGGGAGTGTGGCCTCTCTCGCTCGCCCCGGTAATACGAAGGTCTGGGTCGTTTTTAAAGTTAAGTATTATCCCAGCGTGACGACGAATAAGCCATTGAGATAATATCCTGTTTTAGATATTTTATTCTCATTGGTGGATCATCCAGCCTCAGCCACTGACTTTGCCCGGGATATAGTTCCATGGTCGAGAAGGGTGATAGTTGTGTGTGTAGCTAGTTGGTGTGATGGTGGTAGTGTGGTGATGGTGTGATGATAATGATGGTGATGTGATGGTGGGATGGTGATGGTGGCGTGATAGTGAAGGTAGTGTGATGATGATCGTAATGTAATTGTGATGGTATGGTGGTGGTAGTGTGATGGTGATAATGGTGGAGTGATGGTGATTGTGTCAGTGTCTTGTGTTATGGCGTGAGAGAGAGAGAGAGAGAGAGAGAGAGAGAGAGAGAGAGAGAGAGAGAGAGAGAGATTATGTACAAACTAAGTATGAAAATTAAATAAGAATTTCTTACGGAAGATTAAGTATAATACACAACATGATTTCAGGTTTGTGTGAGTGAGTAAGCGTGTTTTAGTGAGTGAATAAGTGAGTGAGTGAGTGAGTGAGTGAGTGAGTTAGCGATTGAGTGAGTGAATGAGTGAGTGAGTTAGCGAGTGAGTGAGTGAGTTAGCGAGTGAGTGAGTGAGTGAGTGTAGGAGCATACAGTCACAACAGGTAAATGTCAAAGCTACAGGTAAGAAAGCGTTTTAAGACACCAGGTAACGCCAGCCAGCAGGTAACACCACCAGGTATGGTATGAGCGGCACAATATACTATACCTTATAATGGAGGAGTTCCGTAGAGGTTATATTTAGCTTATTGTCATTTTATGAAGACTTTTTAATGGCAACAAATACCTTAATGAGTAGTAGAATATATATATATATATATATATATATATATATATATATATATATATATATATATATATATATATATCTTGATAAAATCACACGGGAAAATGGAAACAACGGAGTACCTTAGCTTTCGTCTTTATTCAAGACATCTTCAGAGGCAACTGGATTACATGGACAGAGAGAGGCTTAAATATACAGGGTGACCTAAAAACATGAGGTCAGGTCAAAATGATGACATCCACTAATCCCCACACCAACACACACGTAGAGGAGCTTAAGAGAAGGGTGGTGACGTGACTAGTCAAGTCAGGTCAGAAAAAAGGGGACCCACAAAATAACTATCATACATCTAGATCAAAGGTTTTTAAAGCATTTTTAACCTTGGGCCACTGACAAATAAATTTATGTAACATATTATCAGTTTTGAACTGACCATCACTAAGGTTATTGATTTTAATTCCTTAATCAAACTAGCTTCAACAAGAAGTCTTTCTGTGACACAAGATGATTTGAAAACTTCTAAGCTTTTTCCCAAGCAATGGGGTGATTATTATTCCTAACATGAACGAACAAGGCACTGCTTTCAGATGCAGTTCTAATATTATACTTATGTTGTTTGATTCTGAGCTGCAGTGTTTTTCCTGTCTGACCTACATAATTACAATTACATTTGCTACATGGAATACAATAAACACTACCATTTACATTCAAACTTGGGCTATTCCTTATTAACATATTAGTAATGGTTGAGTCATACTTGAAAACAACATTAATATTTAGAAGCTTGAGGGACCGAACTAACGGGAGAAATTCATTACGATAGGGCAGAGTAAAAATATTCTTAAGTGTAGGAACTTGTCTGGTTTGAGAGGAATGAAAGGATTTTTTAGCCCTATTAAAACAACGATCAACAAACACAGAAGGGTACCCAAGTTTATGTGCAATAGAACGAATGTGTTTCAATTCATCGTCAATAAATTCAGAGTCACAAATACGCAGACATCTTAAGAACATAACAGAAAAAACTGACATTTTGGTAGACTCAAGGTGATTCGATAAAAAGTGAATGAAACTGTCTACCTGTGTGGGCTTTCTATATACCTTGAATTTATAGTTTTGGCCATTTCTCATGATAAGCATATCAAGAAATGGAAGGGATTCATTTATTTCTCTTTCAATTTTGAACGTGATACGAGGGACAATATTATTAAGTTTGTCTAAAAATTCAAATGGGTCACTGTTTATAGGCCAAAGACAAAGGACATCATCTACATATCTATACCATGGAGGAATAAAGTCCACTATATTGGGTAGTAATCTAGACTCAAAAAACTCCATATAAATACAAGCTAGAGGAGCAGAAAGACAATTACCCATGCTCATACCAAATATTTGCTTGTAGAACTTCCCATTTGCACTAAACACATTGTCAGTTACGCATAACTCTATCAATTTCAGGAAAGTATCATGTTCAATAGTTAAATCTAGCAGGTGTGGGGATTAGTGGATGTCATCATTTTGACCTGACCTCATGTTTTTAGGTCACCCTGTATATTTAAGCCTCTCTCTGTCCATGTAATCCAGTTGCCTCTGAAGATGTCTTGAATAAAGACGAAAGCTAAGGTACTCCGTTGTTTCCATTTTCCCGTGTGATTTTATTAAGATTTATCTTATCCACGTTTTCATTGTGGATTTTCATAAAATATATATATATATATATATATATATATATATATATATATATATATATATATATATATATATATATATATATATATATGTATACACACACACACACACACACACAGGATAACGACAACTCCAGTGTTTTTATAACATGTTCAGTACACGATTTGGCTTCCATAAAACAAGAAACAAACAAACAAACTTCTATCTTCTTCCACACACGTCAAACCTAACGTAACCTAACCTACCCTACCCCACCCTAACACCCCACGTAGCATTAGGGAGGTTAATCTTCAGGTGAACTAAACTAGGGTGTGCATTCTTCAGGTGATCCGAAATTAATACTGGGTTTGAAAAAGGAATCGATATCAGAGAGAAATTTGTAAAGAAAGAAATATTTAATTCGTCAAGTCAGTGAATTATTTATTTAATTCTTTGATTTCGTAGCAAACTTAAGTAAACATAATTTTCAAGTAATTATTAAAGATGTTTTTATCAATAACAAACACGCATAACAAACTGCCATAAACAAACAGAATAAGTGTGCGTGTGTGTGTATGTATGTATGTATGTAGTTATGTATGTATGTATGTATGTATGTATGTAAACAGATCAGGTAGAGAACAGGTAAGACTGACACGTTCATAAGCTACAATTAAGACCTGAACACAGAGAAACACCTTAGGGTCAGGTGTGTGTGTGTGTGTGTGTGTGTGTGTAGTTCCTTCAAAATCATCCTCAAAGCAAAGATGATTTAACTGGTTCCTCCTCCTCCTCTTCCTCCTCCTACTCCTCCTCCTCATCTTCCTCCTCCTCTTCTTCCTTTCCCTACCTCAAACCTCCTCCTTCCTTTCCTCACCCCCCCCCCCTCTTTCCTACATCCCCCCTACCATAATCCTCCTCCTGCTACCCTTCCCATATCCCCCCCTCACACCCCTCCCCAACAACAGTCTGTACATATATATATAAAATCATATTTCATTTTCCATAAAGACCCAAGACCCAAACGCCTCGACGACATAAATAAATCACATTATATGAACCTCAAACTTTGTGACGCCCCCAAATCCCCAGAACAAGTTTTAGACATGTCGTACTCACCGTCGGCCATAAAAATAGAGATATGGTTTAGAAAATTCAAAAAATCTACCCGAAAATGGCATCATAAATAAAGTGCTTCACAAAGGCGTTGGCATGACATTATGATTTTTTATTTCAGTCTTGTGATAGGTACGGAAAACATGCCACTGGGTGATGTTTTATAGATGGGTAGGGAAATTCTGCCAACTGGTGCAATATATATATATATATATATATATATATATATATATATATATATATATATATATATATATATATATATATATATATATATATATATATATATATATATATGCTGATAACCACCAGGAAAGAAGAAAACACGAAGTTCCCAAGCGCTTTCGTGTAATTCACATCTTCAGGGGTGAGTACAGACTAGATAGAGTAATGCAGAACAAGATGAATATATACAGAGGAGGGTGAGACCAGGTCCACAATGGTCAGGTAATGACCCTACTAATCTTTAAATGGCACACAACGGTTGGTGGTTGGGTCAGATGGGACAGTGACCCGCCCTCTCACCTGATCACAAATCTTCTTAATTACAAAGTTGTCCAGCTTGTACATGCCGTTACTCAAATTCATGTTGAATGCTTCGGTATGTTTAATAAGACTAGATTCTATGATGTTCCTACTATCAATTGAATTACATGGTAATATTGAGGAGGCATTATCCCAGTCAATGCAATGCTTGTTATCCCTCAAATGAACAAACAGAGCATTGGATTCCTGGCCTGTCCTGACACTGTATTTGTGTTGTTTAATTCTAGTTACAAGATCTTTACCTGTCTGGCCTAAGTAAAACATATTACATTCCTTGCAAGGAACTTTATAAATGCAACCAATTGTGTTGTTGGGGGAGTTCTTGATTAACATTTGTTTAACAGTGCATGAGGGATAACAAGCATTGCATTGACTGGGATAATGCCTCCTCAATATTACCATGTAATTCAATTGATAGTAGGAACATCATAGAATCTAGTCTTATTAAACATACCGAAGCATTCAACATGAATTTGAGTAACGGCATGTACAAGCTGGACAACTTTGTAATTAAGAAGATTTGTGATCAGGTGAGAGGGCGGGTCACTGTCCCATCTGACCCAACCACCAACCGTTGTGTGCCATTTAAAGATTAGTAGGGTCATTACCTGACCATTGTGGACCTGGTCTCACCCTCCTCTGTATATATTCATCTTGTTCTGCATTACTCTATCTAGTCTGTACTCACCCCTGAAGATGTGAATTACACGAAAGCGCTTGGGAACTTCGTGTTTTCTTCTTTCCTGGTGGTTATCAGCATATACCTAGATCACGCGCACCTACAGTGATTTACTTGCATATATATATATATATATATATATTTCATTAGCCCAATAAAGAACGCGGACTTCTACATACAATCAACACCTCAACCCGCCAGGATTCGAACCCACGGCACACAAGCCTATGACTGTGACCGGGGAACGCTAACCGCTGGACCACAGGATACAAAAGCAGTCCTAGACTTTGTTATATGTGTGTGTGTGTGTGTTGGGGTGTGTGTGTGTGTGTGTGTGTTTGTTGTGGTGATGTGTGTGTGTGTTACTCCCTCAATCTCTCTCTTTCTCCCACACACTTACCCTCCCTCATCACACCACACCATCACTACATAAACCTCCTCACTCTCTATAACACAAACCCATTTTAGTGAAGATATAACAAAAGATCTTAAAAGATAATAACACTAACACGTTCCTCCCAGGAAGTTCAAGACCATTCAACATTACCACCACCCCTTCACCACCCCCTCAAAAAAAAAAATAAAAAAATAATAATAATCCTTCTATCCTCCCCATAACATATTTTTCTCCTGCCTTTATTGCATTTACCCAACTCCATATTAACCCAACTGCAGATCTGCATGAAACATTATATATATTCTAAATCCTAAAGGAAAATATTGACTTTACACTTTGAAGATGGTAACGTCAAAAATGCCAGACTCTGACGGCAGTATCTCAGTTTAAGAATTGGCAGCGGCGTTTCCCCCAAGCAATGACTTTATTTGGATGACACAGCGAAGCGCACAATAACGACGGAAAGAAGAGGGGGGAGGGGGGAGGGATAAAAATACATTGCCACCCCCCAAAAAAAAAAATTATATAAATGCGACGCCAAGAGAGAGAGACAGAAGGGCCAAGAAGATGTGATAAACGTAGGATATATATATATATATATATTATATATATATATATATATATATATATATATTATATATATATATATATTATATATATGCATAGTATATATTATACTGTATGGTATCCAGTGCGCGTGATCTAGGTATGAAGAATGAGAATATTAGCAAACAAAGGAGGATCTTTGGCTGACGATTGTGGGTCTAATATCATCGGGTGCGAAGGTTGATAATTCCCAGACACGGTGAACGAGAGAGAGAGATTTCACTACAGCACCAGCGTTTGGTGACGGATACAGGGCGGTGGTGTCCATAGATTTGCTTGTAGAGAGAGAGAGAGAGAGAGAGAGAGAGAGAGAGAGAGATGCATTTTCCCCTTCCCTCCTCCTCGTCTCCCTTCTATTGTACCCCTGCCTTCTATTTAAGAAGAAGAAGAAGAAGAAGAAGCCACAGAGAGATACCAAGAATAATTATTTACGTATAGTCTTGTCAACAACTGTTTCGGGGAAGTGTGTCTCAACCTCCGGAAGACATAATATCAACACATAAACAACCCTAGTCCATGGTTGTTGTGTTGTTAGCGGTGTGGCCAGGGTCAGGTCAGGTCAGGTCAGGTTAGGTCAGGTCAGGTTCGGTTCGGTTAGGTGACTGACTACTGTTTGAGGGCAGCTGAGGTTCGGTTTAGGTGAGGTTAGGTTAGGTTTGACTACTGTGTATGGGTAGGTAAGGAATGTTGTGTGTGTATTATAATTCTCAGGTGAGGCAGGAAGACACGGCGGCACACCTGTTGAGTAACGTTAAATAATACAAGTTTACCTGCTGTTGTTGTGGTAGTTAAGTTATTGTTGTACCACATTAACTACCGCTAGTTTATTCCATCTAAAGAATCACTATCCAAACCTAACCTAACCTAACCAAACCAAACCTAACCTAACCTAACCTAACCTAACCAAACCAAACCTAACCAAACCAAACCAAACTAAATATAACTTAACTTAACTTTTTGATCAACCTGTAATTTAAAATCACAATAAAATTAGGTGCCAAAGCACAGCTGGATGGACTTGGGATGGATGCCCTGAGCTCGGACGAAGGAAGGTGTCTTAAAACAGGTGTTCAGGTCTGCGTCCACTCACCCAGAGTCCTCCGTTATATATCAAATACTGTTTAGATATGAAACCTGTTTTGAGATGCCACATATAAAACAGGTTCTATATCATGGTTATATATCGGCGTTATACTGTTATGATTCAATTGTATATCAAGAAATCCGTGTTAGATAATGCAAACCTCAAATATTTTTTATCAATATTTATTTTTCTTCATATAAACACTCGGTAATATATCACTCATAAATTCTCCTCACATAACATCTAACTCATAATCTTCCTCACAACATCCAACTCATAATCTTCCTCACAATAATCCAATGAAAGGAAAAAAATCAAACCAAACACGAGAGTAAACTTTCACTACACACCGTCAACGCGTTAATGTCGCGTCTTGAGAGAAATACCTCCATATATTCCTCCTCTATGGCCAGGTATGACACAGGTATGACACAGATATACCTCCATATATTCCTCCTCTATGGCCAGGTATGACACAGGTATGACACAGATATACCTCCATATATTCCTCCTCTATGGCCAGGTATGACACAGGTATGACACAGATATACCTCCATATATTCCTCCTCTATGGCCAGGTATGACACAGGTATGACACAGATATACCTCCATATATTCCTCCTCTATGGCCAGGTATGACACAGGTATGACACAGATATACCTCCATATATTCCTCCTCTATGGCCAGGTATGACACAGGTATGACACAGATATACCTCCATATATTCCTCCTCTATGGCCAGGTATGACACAGGTATGACACAGATATACCTCCATATATTCCTCCTCTATGGCCAGGTATGACACAGGTATGACACAGATATACCTCCATATATTCCTCCTCTATGGCCAGGTAATGACACAGGTATACCTCCAGTGTTGCTACCTTATGTGTATACCTGGTGAACGCATATTACCTGACGTTGCTCGTGTGGAAGGACAGGTGATAGCGTCTGTCCATCTCTTAGACCATTCGCACCTCCCTACCAAATTTCAGCGATTTAAGTTCAAAACTGTGGAAATGTATGAGGAAAAGACAGACAGACAGACAATGAATTATATATAGAGAGAGGGATTTGAACACCTCGGCAGATATGCATTGATATTCTTTCGATATGTGAGAGAGAGAGAGAGGGGCGGGTTAGTGGGGAAGAGAGAGATACGTGGGTGAGTGGGGGGGGGGGTGAGACGGGCATTGAGGGGAGAGACAGGGAGAGTGGAAGGGGAGAGGGTGAGAGGGAGGAGAGACGGGGAGAGGGTGAGAGAGGGTGGAAAGAGAGGGTGAGAGGGAGGAGAGAGATACTTAAAACGAATCCTAAATAATGAACGAACAAAAACAAAATCCTTAATAACGAACGAACACAAAGCGAACACAGACACACATAAACCCCTCATCACTTAGTATTGGTCACCTGTACAATAAATTAAATCCAGTTTCTTTTACTAAATTGGTCATTAAACGTTAAAAAAAATAGTAGCTAGCAGGAAAACACCTTTTGTGGACTTTCTTGGGCTATTTTAGATTATGTTAGGTTATTGTCTGTCTGTTACTGTCTGTTACTGTCTATTTGTCTGTCATAAGTTAAAATCTACCCAAACTTTGCCTCATAAAATTCATAAATGGACAGGAGATAATACTTTCCATTGTCTTAATATTATTACATTTAATAAACAGGTTTGGTAATTATAGTCATTATTTATCATTACCTGAGAAGGCTTTCAATTACCTTTACTTACTCTGTTATTGATCTGTTATTGTTATTTGTTACTGTTATTGGTTTGTTATTGTTAGTTATTTGTTCTTGTTATTTGTTATTATTATTTCATATTGTTAGTTGTTATTTAGTAATTTTTTATTGTTATTTGTTACTGTTATTGATATTTGTTATTGTTATCTGTTATTGTTATTTGTCAAACGTAAAAGCATAAAACAGAGTAAACACGACATTCTTCCATCTGCTCCCAAGGTCTATATTTACTTGTCACATTTTCATTTTATTTTTGTAGTTCATTCCTCAGTTGGTTTAATTCTCACTACTGTTTTATGGTGAGTATTATAATTTAGTATAGTGAGATGTATAGTGAGACGAAACATATAGTGAATGAGGGGGCGTGAAAATATATAGGATACAGTGTTTAATAGTGATGAATAGAGAGCATGGTGATAGTGACATAATTTCACCATAAATATCAAACTATTTTTTTTGGAGATCTTGTAGGCCTATGGTTGTATTTTAAATTCACCATGAACACCAAACATTTTTTTTATAATTTTTGACATCTTGTAAGCCTATAGTTGCACTTTAAATTCACCATAAACAACCTAGTTTTTCCTTTAAATTTCTGACACCATATAGTCCATAATAATCACTCAGACTATATAAACACACACTCTATAAAGTCACTATAAACATAAGTCAAAACACCATTATTTCCACAGTGACTGGTTTTCGAATCACTATGTATACAAGAGTGTCATAGATTTCTACCGTGTTACAGAAGACGATGATAACACGGGGCGCTACGTAATTAATGACTATAGTGTGTGGTAATGACAAGGTAACACGGTAATAGTGAGGAAAGCTTTGACTGCCCGGTATAAACGCCCGTTTTTCCATTGAGGCATAACACGACCAGATAAATATAGGCTTTTCTCGGCGACAGATTTGTTGTGGTGGAGGAGTGGTGGGAGGTGGTGGTGTAGGGGGGTGGTGGTGTGGGGGGTGAGGTGGTGGTGTGGGGGGTGGGGTGGTGGTAGTGGTGGCGAGAGGAAGAAGGGGATGGTGGTGGAAGGGGAAAGGTTGGCTGGTATTGGTGGTGGTTGGTGAGTGGGGATTGGAGGTGCTGGTGGTGGTGAAGATGGGTGATGCTGATGGTGTAGGTAGTGGTATAGTAGTAGTAATAGTACGCGGATAGTGGTAGTTGATTGTGGTTGTATGACTCGTGAATAGTGGTTGGCTGGTCGTCATCCTCTCCTCCTATTGTCATGTTGTAGTGGTGGTGGGGATGGGTTGGGTTGGGTTAGGTTGGGTTGGGTTGGGTTGGGTTGGGTTGGGAAGTGTGTGTGCGCGCGCAGGTACTCGCGGACCAGAAACCTGCGTCATGTTTGTATTTTCATTTCCAAATATATTCTTCAAGACCGATCAAATAGTAGTGAAATTATTTAGACCCGTGAACGCTATCCACCACCCACAAAGGTCTTCCGGAATAGCTACAATAGACCTGGATCTCCCTCCCCCCCCCTTTGTACGTTAATCGTATTGACAAGAAATATTCAATAAAACTAACACAATAATTATGAAGAGGGTGACGAAAAGCAGCTCATAGCCACCTCTTCAAAGTTTGGTGCAATTAGTTCGTTTCCATGCCACCACACTCTTTCGTGCGATGCACTAAAAGGTTCTTCGCATTTAAAAATACGGCTTTCGATATGAAGACATTCTTCAAGGGAAGATGTTGTTTAATAATATGGCCGTAAGCGAGCAACAGGCTGGGCCCAGCCTCGACCTGGTCCCGGCGGTGCTACAGGCCACCGCCACGGGTCTACTGTCGGCTTTTATGAAGGTTCTTTTATGTTACATTTGGTGTTTTTGTTGTTTTTCTTTAATAATTCATATATTTTCGTAGTTTTTCTCAGGATTTGTATGAATTTATACTCAAATAGCAGAGTTACAATTGTATTGAAGCTGTGTGTGGCCCTTTTACGGCCAATCTTGGCTACTAACTCAAGATACACTTGTGTGTGCGTGTTTGACTGTCGTGTGTGTGTGTGTGTGTATGAGTGTCGTGAGTTTACGTGAATCATGAAGAAATTTTGCAAGAACCTATACCAAAACACATACAAATGAATACCAAACATTTATAAACAACAGCGAAACGGTAACTCTGCTATTTGAGTTTAAAATCACGTTAAGATCCGCGAAAATAAATAAATTAATGAAGAAAAACTGCAAAAATACCACATGTAACATAAATACAACTTCTGGAATGTTGATTAATGTCCCCCTGGCGGTGGCCTGGCGAACTAGGTACCACCGCCCAGCTCCGGCGGGACGAGATCAAGGCTGGACCCAGCCAGTTGCTCACTTGAACTTATCACTCGAGTGGGTGACAACACGAGTATGACAGTATTCCCCGCACAACCCTTCATGGGTGGGAGCTGTCATCTCGACCCTTGACTGAACTTGAATACGGCTACGAATATGGCTATAACTATGACTGCCCTCACCCAACCTGGGAGGTGGAGAATGGTACCATCCGGTAGTTGGCAACGGAAGGTATCAGGACCCACCGAATAGGAAGGGCGTGGAATCTCCCCCATCCCCCATCCACACCCATCCTGGGAGGTGGAGAATGGTACCATCCGGTAGTTGGCAACGGAAGGTATCAGGACCCACCGACTGGGAAGGGCGTGGAATCCCCCCATCCCCCATCCACACCCATCCTGGGAGGTGGAGAATGGTACCATCCGGTAGTTGGCAACGGAAGGTATCAGGACCCACCGACTGGGAAGGGCGTGGAATCCCCCCATCCCCCATCCACACCCATACTGGGAGGTGGAGAATGGTACCATCCTGTAGTTGGCAACGGAAGGTATCAGGACCCACCGACTGGGAAAGGCGTGGAATCCCCCCCATCCCCCATCCTCACTAGTGTGATCCTGCCTCCTCACATCCTGAGGGGTTGCTGAAATCTTCAGAACCTCTGTGCAAATATTTTGAAACAGCACCTTATCGTATGTTCCCTTACTCACAGTTCCCTCCGCCTGGCTCTCGGTGACTCCAAAAAATATTACATTGTTCCTGCGCTGGAGCCGTTCCTGGTGTTCCTCCTCTCCCCTAACAGTAGGTCCGTTAATTTTCATTTCTTCGACACACTTCTTCAAAGTCCCAATCTGCTGTAGAACCTGTACTGATTCTGCATTACTCTCCGCCCCCCCCCCCCCGTGGCCCTCCTAATACTCCTCTTAGCAACCACCTCCATTCTATCGGCTACTTCCTCAGTCTTAGCAAGGATCTCTTTCCCAACTTGCAATCGCTTCATTCACCTTGACTATGCAGCCAGAGCAATACCAGCAACAGCCATCATGCTTTACGGCAGTTAGTAACTTCCTAAACGTTGCATTAGTCAGGCCTGTATCCTCCATATCCGACGTCTCCCTGCAGTAATCACATATCAAACTCATGGTTGTTGTTGTTGTGGGGGGGGGGGGGGGGGGGGTGCAGACTGTGTATAAATCTACACCTATTTAAAAAATAAAGAGAGAAAAAGTACTTAGCTACTCTCTTTTGCCTATAGAGTTGTCGTCTGCGACTGCGTACACTGTATCTCCCTGTGAATGGTGTATTGTAGGCACAGTTTCAGTCCTTGAGAAAGCACACAATCAAAATAAAATTTAAAGTCTCTGTGGCACCTATGACACGACTTGGTTTCAGCTGGCATAGTGCCTTTCCAGCTTGCTTGCTAGTGAGCGCTCACTTTAAGTTATTTACAACTTCAGCGGTCACTGATGACACTATGAACTATCACTGTGTACACTGTATCTCCCTGTGAGTGGTGTATTATAAACACAGATTCAGTCCTTGAGAAAGCACACAAACAAAATAAAATTTAAAGTCTCTGTGGCACCTATGACACGAATAGGCTGGCAGTTGTCCTTACCAGCTTGAATGCCAATATGTATTCACTTTAAGTTATTTATAGTCTCTTCTGCATTCACTGATGACAACTATGAACTGATTTAACTGAAGGCACAGTACTACACTCCCTGGTTGGCCTTTATCACAGCCGTGACCACAACACCCTAAAAAATAAAATAAAATAAAAGCTTTGTCATGTGGCAGTGATTGTGTGGTTATAGGCCTGTGACCCTGGCTGTACCTCCAACTCGGTGGAAATTGAGTTTTCAAAAATACAATCGTGTCTAGCACTTTAAATTCCTACATCGATTTACACTTTGTTACAGAGACGCAACACGACCCGCCCGCACGTTTAGATACAACATATCATCCCTTGTCCTCCATAATATGTTAACGATTAATTTAGGTCAATATGTATAAAACTTTAATAATTGGTGTTGTGCAAAGACGACTATGGAGCACTCAGCGTGGATCAAGCCCAGGATGACATCACGGTTTGTAGTAGAGTGGCAGCTGTCAACGTCCACCCAAAAAGTCGCACGACTCCCAAGCTCGCGGTTAAAACTTACTGTGATTGCAATTGTTGAAACTTAGATAGGTCTGATTACAGTTGGAACATTCAAGATCCATTGTGAGTGATGTTGAAAGCTTCAAATGTCCTTATTAGTAAGACTTGTCGAGTAAGTGAGTGTCGGATGTTTGTAGCTTAGTTAGTGTCAGTTGTCTATTTAAAAAAGTCATTAATCTCCTGAAAAGATTCTGTCAAACTCAAAATCTCCAAGACCTAACGGCTCTTCCCAGGAAGAATTCCTTGGCTGTGGTTTTTGGTTTCCTGTAAGTACAGTAATTTAGGTGTGAAGGTCATTACCCCTGTCATATATTTCGACGGTATAAGTAATCTAGCGGACACACAGGCGAATAACTCGTGCAGGCCGCTGTAGGGCAGACCCGTATGTGGCATTCACAGTATCATTACTCGATAATACTTTACAACTATCACCTCCATGGACAGTGACGGTGTAACGGGCCGAGTTTTCTCTTTTCAATAATTTACCATCCAGCTACTCTTTTCTGTTAGTATTCTATGTACTCATATACTTATTTGTTCTGTGCAGCATTCTTCCAATGAGTACCCTGTTTTATATACTTATTCTTCTTCCATTCTTTACATATGTATTTATTCTTAGTTTCAATGTTCTTACCTTTCTGAAGTATACTTTGTTTTATGTCTATTCTTATACATGGGTTAGTCTGGGGAACCATGTTATTCTTTGTACAACACTTTTTATACTTACAAAGGGTAGCTGCCACCACCCAGACTTTTCATTATATAACATAACTCATGGAAAGTTGTTGGGTAGTGTGGTAGATGTCTAGGCACGTGAGTAAGTATTATTTTCTGGGAACCAATGTTTAGAAGGAGAAGAGTGGTGATACTCAGATTACTAATTCAATATTTATTAACACAGTGAGTGGAGAAGATGCATCTTAGATTCACTCAGGCTAAAAGAACCGCAAGTAACTTATTAAGTCATCAAACACTTCAAGAACTTATTACCTCATTAAATACCTCCAAATACTTATTACTTCATTAGACAATTGTGGTATTATTCCTCTGACAAATGAGATTCAGTAATTATACACAAGATATCACTGGACCCCCAGGTCTTACTTTTACAAGTCACAAATTACATCTTCAATTCTTGGTTACAACATTTAACAATCAATATATTATTCCATTGTTACTGCAAGTGGATAATATGACACACTTGACATTATCCCAAATCAAATTATAACCTCACGTTCTATCGTCATGAACATGATACTTTTCCTTCAGTTCATGTACTCAACTCACATAACATATTTCCTGGTAATATCCACATTTATGGTTTCACTGCTTAACCTGGGATTTCCATCTGTTAGTTAATCCCTCAATCAAGATACAATAATACTTAGGCCCGTGTAACTGTGAGGAGTGCCTCAGGGTATATATCCCAAGTGTCTCCATAACAAATGAAGATAGCTGTCAGGGGGTCGGTTGTAGACCGACACACGCCAAGGGAGCTGCCGCCTAAGTTGCAGGAAAAGGACTTCCCAGTTTAATCCTGTCGAATTAACGGCATCGTCCAACTCGGCTACCGACCCACGGTAGCCGATGAGTATTCAGCTCAACACACTGGCCTGGAGATACGTTGAGGAAGAGTCACGAATGCGTCAATAATTAACTTCAACTATACAAAACATACGTCTGGCAACGGTCCAGCCGATATCTAAATCTCTACGTTACTCGACTTAATTGGCACAGAAGTCACTATGTTAAAACATGAACACTGATATTCACAAAATTGACTAAGTTAAACTGAATTACTAGGCGGCGGGGAACACACGTGAACATACCTGGAGATACGTTGAGGAAGAGTCACGAATGCGTGATTCTCCCTCGTGTAGAGGTATATACGTGCAGCTTGGGCCTCCATATTCATGCCAGAAAGGTCGATCTTACCAACAACATACCTTCTCTACCATTTTGGATCACCGTATACTTAATTATGAACTCCGGTGTTCCTGATCAGGGTAATTTCCTATGTCTATTCATATAATCTAATCAGAGGTTGAGCTTGCCAGGAAAGGGTGGAATATACACGTTGATAACATCAATTCTGCGAGCTTAGGCCTGAGGCGAACAAGGACCTTTTCACAGGGAGACGTTAGATCTTGGAGATTATACCGGTTGACAGAATAATTCAGGAAATTAATGACTTTCTTAAATAGACAACTGACTCTAACTAAACTATGAACATCAGATTCTCTGATGTCGGGGCGACAAAATAACATAACTTCAGTAGCGATCAGAAACTCATGGGTATTCTTAGGGAACGAAACCGATGGGTAGCGTTTGTCCTGGCAGACTCAACACTCACTTACTTGACACGTCTTATTAACAATAAGGACAGTTGAAGCGTTCAACACCACTCACAATGGATCTTGAATGTTTCAACTGTAAACAGACATATCTAAGCTGACTCAAAACAAAGGTGTTCTCGCTCACATTCAAATTCATTATATAGAGAGGTTGGTTTCAGTAAGTCAGAGAAAAATGGGATAACGGAGGACTGAGGCGTCTTGAAGTGATGAGAAAACGGACTCCTCAGATGGAGGACTCAAAATAAAAGCAGAGGTACATGTTTTGTGGGCTATTGAGCGTAATATGAATCATTTGATTTTGGCGTTAACTGACGTGTACGACCGTGGTCGTTACAACGGGTTAAGACTTTCGTAGGCCTTAGGCACCTCCAAGATATGGGGCCCCATTTGACAGCATATTCACTAATAACACAAGCTAGTACCTAATTATAAAATGTGATGTCGAAAGAATAAGATTCAGTGATGTTTGCCATGAATTGAGTAAAAGAAAATGGGTTAGATCAGCTGTTCTTATACAGTACAGAAATATATTTGTTTACAAGAAGCACAGCTAGCTGGTGGACACTAATAGGATTAAGTAATAAATAAATGGGAAAAAAGTACCTCAGTATCAATTTAATAATAACCTGTAGAAAAAGGGAAAGAAAAGTTCTCGTTTTATTTTTCGTAGGCCCTAGGCACTGTGCCTACTGTGCCTAATAATCCGGGACTGTCCATGGATCTTGTTTACGTTAAACGTGTTGCTTGAATGTAATTGTATCTAACGGGCTTGGTATTGAGGCTGAGAATAAACAACAAGTACTTCGTGGCCCCAGTGCCCTCGTCTCTCCAACAACCTGACAGAAATCATTAATGGTTAAAGTTTGATTTTAAAATTAAATAAAACACTAAGTGATACATATCAAAATTTACCTGTTCTCCGTGATTCGTTTTCCGATAATATCAAAGCTACTTTCCTGAGACTTTTACCACCCCGAAGCGACCAGCCTACAGACTACATATCGTGACCTCAGTAAATCCAGAACATTTTTTACTCATCTCAAACACCTGAACACTCCGTTAAACTACAGGTACATTCAAGTCACATTCTAAAAATAATCGACGAAAACTGAGTTCAAAGTGCCCCTGTAGTAAGTTATAATCATTACTTTAACAACACACACCGGTTTTTAAGACCAAACTAATAATTAGTTGGATACAATGTGATGAGGAAGAAACTCGCTCTGTTGAACGAGCCGTGGTTACACCTCAGCCACCGTAGCGACCTTCATCCCTTCAGTTAAATATATCAACTTTCTATAAAGAAACTCACTCGTTAACCATAGGTGTAGCGGTCAATAAAAGCTCACAGACTCTTAATGTTTGCCGGAAGGATAGTAATTCAACGAAAAATTCCATAATCACAGCCCGTTTCATCGTCCTTAGATAATCATAATTTTGTCTAATGTAAAATTGTGATTATTATCCATTCATAACCTTCATGTCCATAAACCTAATAGGCAGGGACGGTTTTTCGTTATACACATGAGTAAAAACCCCAACAAAACCAGACCTAAACCTACTGTGTGTGTTGGTATACGTTCTCGAGTTGTTGGTAAGGTTTAATGTTAGATTTTCTTAATGTTTCTGAATGTAAAGTGTACTGATATGATATTGTATTTGATGTTGTTGCTAGGGGTAGCGGCGAGTCAGACGTATTAACCCATAACAATTTTAATAGCTCTGTGTGCCAATTGTAATAGATGGCATAACATATAACCAAACCAAAGTTTTAATCATACCTTAATTTAAATTCCTGGCGGAGGGTGAATCAAGTCCTGGTGTAGTTAACTGTGGTGAATACTCTTGTAGTTCCCACATGTTTTAATTGACTTCACTTCAAAAAGGACACTTGGAAAATTCACTACGGTACCTCGTCTTACTTTTAATGTTCACTAGAAAAAGGATTCCACGCGTGAATTTTTCTTTAACCTTCAATTAGGTTCACTACCTCCGTTAACACTATTTATTTCCATTAATCCAATCAAGTTATGGACCCATAACACTTCACTTGGCATCAGTGACAAATATCCTCTAATCTCATCGGGTCACCTCACCTTTTAACCAATATTTCCCATATATTAACACAACACTTCACGTTACGGGCCCTCCAGCACTTCACAACACCGAACACTTCCACTTATATCAGTATATAACACCGAAAGAGTATCAAGTTTGTAAGGCAATTGTCAAAAATGAAGGAATAATGCACAGGTCCACTAGAACCCGTACCGGACACGACCAGCGAGTGATGTTGTGGCTGTCAAGCTGCCAGGGTTGCCAACTCGGATTTTCAAATGCCGCTAGGCTGGTACCTAAAAGTAGCTAAATGTCGCAAAATCTTCCATGGAAAGTCGCTAGCTATTATTCCCCCCTTCAGTAATTTGATGCAAATAATATTTTCATAATGCCGACTATAATGGACGGAGTATAAATAAAATGCATGATGTAAAAATAAAAATATTATTTTTTTCAAAGTTTAATGTGTACACTTACCTATTATTCAATAGTAATTGCATCCCAGTCCTCTTGGTAGTGTGAACAACTGTAGAGCTGGAAGCATGTGAAGTGCTTGGTTCAGGTTCTCTTGTAACTGTATGCCTCCACAGTCCCTATCTTTCTTAAAATATCACTAGGAAGTTCATAATTTGCACAACAGGTGTTCTGTCTTTTTAACCCATACTTTATTGTAAGAATTGCCTTTAATGTCGATAGTTTCATTTTGTTGCGCAATTTTTATTTCACAAAGTTCATATTACTAAATGTGCTCTCTACATCTGCGTTTGAATGGGGAAGAGATAAGGCAGCGAGTGCAATTTCAGCCAGATCATGATAAGGGTTTTCACCTGTCGCATCTCTGTAATTTGCCACTTCTGACCACAATTGTTAGATGTTTCTGTCCAGATTGTGTGATGCAGTTTTTTCCACTGGAAATCAATCTTGGTAAGGGTGCTGGAATCTTCTGTAAATAAGTGTGCCAAACTAAGTATATCTGATTTAATAGGCTTCAAGCATTCATCGGCACTCAGAAAAGAAATAGACTGCAGCACACGAATGTTGTCAAGTAAGAGTTGACCAAGTTGTTTTATGAGTTCAGCCCGTTCAAATGTATTGTCCCTGTAACCCCGTTGCTATATATTATGGCTCGAAATTAGGAAAACTGAGTTTTCATAGACAGTCCAAAAGTATCCAGAAAGTCGCTAGATTTCTGTGGATATCTTTAGATTTGCGACAAGTCGCAAATCGCTCTAAAATGTCGCTAGAAAAAAACAAAAAGCTCTAGATCTAGCTACAAAGTCGCTAAGTTGGCAACTCTGGTTGTGGCTATCAAGGTGCCCATACATGTTGCCATATCGCCAATACTTAATTATTTTTAATTCTCTATCGTATAAATCAGGGGTTCTCAACCGGGGGGGAATTTCCCCCCCTCAGGTTTTCAGGGGGGGGGGGGGGGAAACTGATACTAATATGGAGAAAATAAAGGATTTTCAGTATTATATGCATATTATTTGGAATGCACTTTTTGAGGCAGACAATCTTGGAAAGGAGGGGGAATGACATTCTGACATATGGTGAAAGGGGTATATGGGGGCAAACAAGGTTGAGAACCACTGGTATAAATCATTGTTGATGTTAGAATAATGACGTATGATATCAATTATATTCTAATTTATCTTATTACTCTAAAATAAAACCTTGGTGAGCTTTATTGCATGTATTATACTTATCCATATTAAATTCATCTTATATACAACATCAAGATAATCAAGTCAGTAGAGCACATGAAGATTAGGCACTTCAATTACTGTATACCTAAAGATTGACCATCCTAACATAACCTCCAGGAAGGGGGGTCTGTGTGTGAGAGAGAGAGAGAGAGATCTGTGTAGCATCTCTGAATGGGGAGATACAAACTTGGTTAAGTTCAATAGTAACAAAACTCAATATTTACCAATTACACTTTGTAAAGTAGGCGATCTCCCACCAATTACATTTCAGGACGCTATCATCCCCCCAAATTCCGAAATATATATGTTAGGCCTCACCATTTCCTCCAATATGTCCTGGAAATCACACAACCTTAGTATAACTAAAGCTGCCTCCCTTAAGTTGGGAATGCTGTACAGATGCCGCAGCTACTTTACTCCTGAGCAGTTGCTCCAAGTATATAAGGGATTCATTCGTCCTAACGGAGTACTGCTCTCATATCTGGGGTGGCTCTTCTTCTGTCCAACTGTTAGATAGGGTGGAATCAAAGGCATTTCGTCTTATTAACTCTCCTCCTTTAGTCGACAATCTCTCTCCCTTTCTCTTCGCCACAATGTTGCTTCACTCCCTCTCTTTTACAGGTACTTTAACGGGCAATGTTCAGGAGATTTGGCATCCTGTGTACCGCCGGCAAGGCCGTGGGTTCGTAACACACGTCTTGCCCGCGGTGCCCACCGTTTCTCTGTGGATGTCGGTCACACTATAATAACCCGTTATAGTACCTCCTTCTTTCCTCACACAGCCAAACTGTGGAATGCTCTGCCTTCTTCTGTGTTTCCATGCTCTTACAATCTGTCTCACTATAAAAAGCTGGTTTTCCGGCATCTTCGTGGTGTAGATTAATACAGTATAACTTTTTTTCTATACTGTATTTTCAATTTCTTTCCGTTCTTTTTTCCGCCCCCCAGGCTCCGTCGTGGGTCGTTTGACCTGTGCCCGGGTTGGCTAATTCTCGTAAAAAAAAAAAAATTAATAACAGTCCAGCACTACCAAAATAATTATTTTCTTAGTATAACTACTTTGTAGCATAAATTTCACACTTTAATAAGTCTAAATATGCCGGGTAACCAATGCCAGGTGAATCCAAACTGGTCCATCCGTGATGGTCGATGGACGTCCTTTATCAGAATTAATATCGACCCAATTTTCGTAATGAGCGCAATTAATAACCGTCCAGCACTACCAAAATAATTATTTCGTTAGTATAATTACTTATTAGCCTAGATTTCATATTTTAATAAGTCCAAATATGCCAGGTAACTAGTGCTAGGTACTTCCCAGGCTTGTTTCATTTGTGTATCAGTTTAACCACAATTTGCTACTAATCAGATAAATTCAGTGATCGAAATTCATGTTTTATTTTTTTATTCCCTTAGTGACTCAATGTATTACAAGAAAGAACTACTTTACGACTTGTTTGGGCCAACAGTTGGAGTGGCGATATTAATTAACTTTGCCATTGACAGTATGTCCATGATTTCAACAAAAATGAATAAATCCTTATAAAGTAAATAGAATTGATGATATTGTAGTGGACTTCTCCCCTACAACTACCTAACTGCGTAGCCACGCCACCACCTGTTACCGTCTTCCCTAGCAACCAAGCGTATCCGCATTCCATTGTCCGCCGTATCTTAGCAACGGAACTAGTCACCGGCTACTTCTCGGGTTTTTCCACCATGACTCATAGCCGCTGCTGGGTGTATATAAGCTCTGTCTCTCCATTGAGATTCAGTCAGACCAATCTTCTTGAACAAGCAACACCTCCTCCTCTGCCGCTGCCTGGCGACCCTCGCCTCTCCTCCGCCTGCCTGGCGGTCCTCGCTCCCGCCAGCGAGCATGTCCTTCTCTGAGCTTCCTCACCAACCAACTCTCACTCTGACCGATCTTCCTGAACAAGCAACATCTCCTCCAGCAAGCTCCACACTGTTAACATTTCATTCAACCAGGAGGCCAGCAACAGGCAACATCTTCTCTAACGGAGCTCCTGCACACATACCTCCTTCGACAAGCTACTCACCGCACGTCTCTACCAAGCAGCCCCTCACCACACAGCACCTCCAGCACCAGACTGTCTATCATATAACTTATATATTATACAAGATAACCACATTAGAGTTTCCTTCCATCCTGAGTGCTAGACAACTTTAATATCTCGATACCCCTACAATATCATTATCTTTTTGGCCATCCAGCAAATTTAATTTTAAGTTGACCGATATTTACCAGTTAAGTTAGGTTATGTTAGATTAGTTAAGTTGGGTTAGGTTAGGTTAGGTGACAATGAAATTATGTTTTTTTCAAATGCCAAGTAGGTGGATGACCTAAACATTCATTTTACCAAATTAATTACGAGTAGATATTCAAAGATAATGAAATTATGAATCTTCAATAAATGTGATATACGTACATTCTAATGATGACAACAGAAATATGTCAGACTTGATTAATTAACTGCAACCAGAAATTAACCTAAGTGAATTTGTCCTTAATCCAACCTTTAAAATATGAAAGACAGTATACTTTATTTTATGATAGTTAAGTCAGTTTCCAGTTAGGTTAAGTTAGGTAGGTTAGGTTAACATTTTTATATAGATCATTAAAATTTTAAAGGGCTTATAATTTTTGTTCTATGAATTTCTCCAAAAAAAGGGATCAAAGTTTGGAATCACCATAACAATATACACTACAGTACATTAGAAAAAACAATAATTTTTTTTAGTGTGTGTTGCATATCAAACCAAACAAATCTGAGTTTCCTTTGGAATTTTTAATTTTTATTTTTTTTAACAGACAAAATTACCCTCAATATTTAGATGTTGGAAACTTATAAATATTAACCCTCATAAATATAGATGTTTCAAAATTTGCAAATTTAACTAACACAAAATATTAATAACTTTATTTTCACTTACAGGTAGAGATACAGCTGACTATTCACCTTTCACCAATACTGAAGAAATAAATCTTGGTATCATTTGATTGATGGGGAATTTTTCCAGTTCCAGGGAAGATTTTGGAATTTGCTTTCTAACCTAACCTCGGAACTGGTTCCCAGACTCGGACCAGAAAAATGTGGAGACTTTCCGTAAAATCCCCAAATTACTCATAGACCAGAAAAAATGCAGTTTCTGTAATTTTCTGAACATATACCTTTGAGAAATCATAACATACTGTATGCCTTAATTATTATGTTTTTTTATTTTACACTCTGCATACATATGTGGATATTACGTATTCATTTATTTGTGAAATTTGTGGATGATTTTTTCTTTTAAAATACTTTACTCTTGATCATCCACATATCATAACATATCCTGCTTTTAATAAAGGCTATATTCTGAAATAAGCATTATCATTGTATTCTTATCCTTATTATGATTACAGTTTATATTAAACATTAAAAAATGCAGGAATGATTTGCAATTAACATTGCAGACTGTATTGAGTATATTTTTAAACCATTTAATTATCATCTTGTTCTATGTTTGACATTATTAGTCTCTGATTAGTTAGTAGAATTTCATGACTATACCTACTGTATATGGGTTCCATGACATTTGCTCACAAGATGAACCTAATCTAACCTAACATGTCTTCATTTCCATAATAGTTGAGTATATGCCTTGTAAACAAATGTCTGCACACTAACTATATGAAGGGTCTCTGGTGAGGATCCATATACAGTATTTACATGTAATATTTTTCCAAATAAAAGACCTTTTAAACAGCAGAGACTTTTCTCCAACTTCTGGTTTGGTCCATGTCTTTACATATTGTATGCATTTTTACTCCTGACATTGGGAAAGTATTCATGTCTTGTTTTTTTGAAAGGGTATTTATTGCATTACTATAATCAGGTGGAGAAAAGGAGGAAACATTATCTCAAGTTTTCATATCTTGTACATAACTGGCCTTGTATAATATGAAAGTAAAAATTTTGGTATAAAGATAATTTCCTGTTTGACAGAAAACTAACAGTTATGGTGATATTTTTTCAAGATTTCATCCCAATTCATCTGTACAGTGAGCTCATCACTGTCATAACAAAATTATAAAACCTAATACTGTACTTTGGTATATTCTACCGACTTCACCCACAGAACAGGCCATAGTTCTCTTTATTACAGTCACCCAACCCCAAGTTCATGAAAAACTTATAACTTCATTGTTAGATTTCATAAGGATAAAGAAAAAAGGAGCAGTTATTACACTCAATTCCTACATTTTTATGGTTGTCACAGGCTATATTTAACCTATATTCACTGTAAATAATCATATTTTATTCCCAGAAATGGCCTTTGATCCAAGAAAATAGGAAAATGAGGTGCACCTTAACTTGGGATTCAAGTTTTTTATGCTCGTAAATCGTGTAGCAAGAGCAAACGTTTCGTGCCACTGACAACGTTTTCAGGGTGCAAGCATACCAACCCCCAAGTCTTCCGGCAGTTGGTACACCTGACTACACTAGATGACATAGTAACAACAAACGACAGTCGGGTACCACCATGGCCCATCTTGAATAATCACAAAATTTTCACTCCATTGTATTACGACTGCCAGGATACCACGGCATGGTGTACACCACGGCTGATCTTGCATATGGGCCTAACTGTCAAAGTACACCTCACTTCACGCTCCCCCCCCCCCCCACGCATGCTCCCTCTCCCCCAACTGCCCAGCCAAGGTTTTTATCTTATGTAATACAGCATCTCAGATTAAAGTTGGGAGAATATAAATTGCATTGCTGGAATCCTTGCAAGACAAGGAATAATTTGAATATAAACGTCATATATTTTGCACAAAAGATAAAAATTTTGCTCTCTCTAATAAAATTCTTAAATTAGATCTAAAATGTGTATGTCTAATGCAAATTATAGCTTGTTTATATTCAAATTAATCACTATCTTATAAAAATTCCTGCAAAGCAAATTATATTCTCCCCGGTCATATCTATGGAATTTTATGAGCAAAAAGAAAAACTTAAAAAAAAAAATACTTCACCAGACGCACTAAATGTCAAAGTACAACTCACCTCCCGCCCCCACCCCCTCCTTTTCCTACCCTTGCATGCTTGCTCCCCACCACAACCACAGCCAGCCCAAGTCAGTGACAGTGACAATATGGACTTTGAGGGGTTTGTCAGGGAGGCCCTGCAAACCTCTGTGAATAACATAACATAACATAAGAACATAAGAAAGTGGGATACTGCAGGAGGCCGACTGGCCCATACAGGGCAGATCCCTTTCACACCCATCCCAGCACTTCCATGTGCCTATCCAACTTCGTCTTGAAGCTCCCTAGCGTCCCCGATCCTACTATAGCACTCGGTAGCCTATTCCACATATCCACAACTCTATTACCAAACCAGTGCTTGCCTATATCCTTTCTGAATCGGAATTTATCTAATTTAAAGCCATTTGTTCTAGTTATTTCGTTATTACTGAGCTTCAGAACATCTTCCATTTTACCCTTGTTAATCCCACTCACCCACTTGTACACCTCTATCATATCTCCCCTAACTCTACGCCTCTCTAATGAATGCAAGCCTAAGCTTTTCAGTCTTTCTTCATATGTAAGGTTTCTAATATTATGGATCATTTTTGTCATTCTTCTTTGTACTCTCTCCAAAGAATCTATGTCCATTCTATAATAAGGACACCAGAACTGAACCGCATAATCCATGTGTGGCCTCACTAATGCTAGGTAAAGTTTCAAGATAACGTCAGCAGTTCTGTTACTCACAGACCTAGATATGAACCCTAGAATCCTGTTTGCCTTGTTGCGAACGCTAATACATTGTTTTCTAGGTTTCAAGTCGTTGCTAACAAATACACCTAGATCTTTTTCACAAACTGAGTTTTCTATTTCCGTGTTACCTAGTTTATACTTAACGTTTGTATTCGTCTTCCCTATCTGTAGTACCTTGCATTTATCAGTATTAAAATTCATTTGCCAGTCTACTGACCACTCATGTAAGGTATCTAGATCTCTTTGAAGGTGTTCAAAGTCACTGTCTGAATTTATCACTCTCCCCATTTTGGTATCATCTGCAAATTTACTAATCCTACTAGTTATGTCTAAATCAAGATCATTAATGAATATAACAAACAGCAGAGGGCCCAATACAGATCCCTGGGGAACTCCGCTTTTGACCGCACCCCAGTCTGACTTTAATCCATTTATGCTGACTCTTTGTTTCCTACCAGTTAACCATGACCTAATCCATTTTAATAATGATCCACCTATTCCATGTGCTTCTACCTTCCTTATCAATCTCTCATGAGGGACTCTATCGAATGCTTTACTGAAATCTAAATAAATTATATCATATGACTTATCATTATCTACCGCTTCATATACTTCTGAGAAAAAGCTAAGCAAATTTGTGAGACAAGAACGTCCCTGGGTGAACCCGTGCTGAGAAGAATGAATTAAGTTGAATGTTTCAAGGTGGCTTCTGATTTTTGTAGCAATAATTGACTCTAGCAACTTGCCTATGATTGACGTGAGACTAATGGGACGGTAATTTGATGCAATTGATTTATCACCCTTTTTGAAAATCGGAACTACATTTGCAAGTTTCCAAGCTTCTGGCACTAGGCCCGATTCTAATGACTTATTAAATAAAACTGCTAATGGATTACTCAACTCATCTCTACATTCTTTTAATATTCTAGCATATACCTCGTCTGGACCAGGCGATTTATGAGGCTTCAGTTTGTTAATTACTTTAAGCACATCGTTACTAGTAATATTGATATTCATCAACATATTTTCTATACTGTCGTTATATACCTTATGAACTTCTGGAAACTGTGCTAGGTTTTCATTTGTGAATACGGAGCGAAAATGACTATTTAACGTACTACACATTTCTAACTCATCATCAGTCATTTCTCCTGTCGTAGTTTTAAGGGGACCTATTGTATCTCTAACCTTTGATTTATACAGTTGATAAAAAGCTTTGGGGTTATTTTTCGATTCGTTTGCTATCTTGATTTCATAATTTCTCTTTGCTTTCCTAATTTCTGTTTTTACCTGTCTTGTTAGGTTCTGATAGTAACCAAGTAAGTGATTTTCGCCTTTCTTAACTTTTCTATATACTCCTTTCTTTTTCCCTAGAAGATCTAAGAGTCTATTATTCATCCATTTTGGTTGGTTCCGTATCGATCTGAATTTTCTTTTAGGGATGTGTTTATTTTGAGCATTATTGATTGTCGCAATAAATTGTTCATAAGTAGCTGCTAAATTAAATTCGGGGTTATCCCGTCCTAAGTTGACAGTTTCCGGAGGTGTGGGGGGGATTAATCTTTTGACCATAGGGTCATCCCTTAGGTCTCTCCTTAAGCTACCGTAATTAGCCTTCCTAAAATCCGGGATCAAGGCCGAATTTTCCTTCTTCCTGCCATCCCATATTATGTTAAAATATATGGCTTTATGATCACTGTTTCCTAGTTCGTCTCCAATCCCAACATCTTTTACTAGATTTTCATTATTACTGAGAACTAAATCGAGGATATTATTTCCTCTAGTGGGCGAGTTTATGAATTGATATAAAAAACTATCTTGTACTGCTTCTAGAAAATCTTCAGATTCATTATCGCTAAGTTGATTTTTCCAATCTATGCCTGAAAAGTTGAAATCGCCTAGAATACATACATTGTTTCTATCAGATGCCTTCTTTATTTCCTCCCATAGCAATTTACCATCGTTCCTACTCAAATTAGGTGGTCTATATATAACACCAATGACTACGGATTCACTGCCCTCACCAATCTCTACCCAAATACTTTCATTGTCGCTATTTGTTTTAATGTTTGATTTATTGCAGCTTTTTAATGACACCCTGATATACACTGCTACACCGCCACCTCTCCTTCCTACTCTGTCAAATTTAAATAGGTTATATCCTGGAATATGAAATTCTGCTAAAAAATGTTTGCTGTTTGAATTTATCCATGTTTCCGTTATTGCAATTATATCTATGTTCTCTTTACTAACAATGGCCCTGAGCTGGTCCATTTTGTTACACAGGCTTCTACTATTAGTATAATAAACACTCAATATATTTCTTCCGTTTCTATCTGTTTTACATTTATTACTTTGATGTTTGTTATTATGACTAACTATATTTTCGGCATTATCTACTTCTGTTTCACTACTTCCCAGGACCTGCTTGTTTTTTGACTCCCATTTTCCCCGACCCCTCTCTACTGGCGAAACCCCCCCTTCGGAGTGACAATTTCACGCTCCAGGGATGCAGACAACGTCTTTACCCCCTCACGAGACAAGTGTACTCCGTCGCGACAGTACAGGTAGTCGTTGCCATAAAATCGTTGCCAGTCATCAATGAATGCCCAACCATTGTTTGCACAATGTTTTTCCAGTCGGCAATTAATAGCAATTGCCCTGGACAGCCATTCACGACCAACCCCTCTTCTAGGCAAGACACCACATACTATCGGGATCCCTCCCCTATCTCTAATCTTCCCCAGCGCCTCCCTATACCTCTTGAAAAGTTCCTCACTCCTAACCTTACCTATGTCGTTTCCTCCCACACTAAGACACACTACTGGATTGGTACCCTCCCCTGACAAAACTCTGTCTAACCTCTCGGCTACATGCCCTATCCCAGCCCCAGGAAAACATACCCTAGTCCTACGTTTCCTATCTCTCGCACAAAAAGCCCTATCCATAAACCTCACCTGGCTGTCACCAACTACCACGACCTTACCTGTGGGCAGGGTTTGTACAACTGCCCTTTCCTCTCCTTGATCCATACCGTCCTGCCTCTTCTCTTCCTCTCCAGCTTCCTGCAGCACCTGGTAAGGGTTACTGCACTCCACACCCTGGTCAGCTTTCCTAAGCCTGACCCTAGTCCCCTTGGAGACAACCACTCTCCACGCCTGCTCCTCCTTCGCAGGTGTCCTGCTAGGCAGGACACCTACCTGAAGGAGTTCCGTCCTGAGGGCTTCATTTTCCCCCTTTAGAGTGTCAACCTCACTCCTCAACTGCCCCAGCTGCCTTAACAGCGTGGCAAGGAGGTCGTCCTTCCCCACACTCCCCTCCTCTTCCCCCACGGCACAACGATCCAAAGCGGCCATTTTCCTTGGTCTCTAGCGGGAGCACGATCAGCACGACCTTCACCGGAGAGCCACTAATCTGCCCTCTGCCTCGGAACCAGCCGCCATCCGTGTGCCGACCCATCTCTTCTACTAACGTAAGTGTTAAACACCTTTATATTTGTACTGTAGTGTAGTTTTTTATTTATATATTATGTGTGTGTGCATACCATCATAAAATTAAGATGTTATTTTTACTAAAAGGTACGTACGTATTGTGTCGGAAAAAGGGTAGTCTGGAGTCGGCCCAGTCTCTATTTCAATTACTGTACTCCCATATGTTGTTATTTCGTTTACGCGTTTCTCGTTTTACGCAGACCCCCACGGGTTGAATTGACCGTGTAAATAGAGACTATATTGTACTATACAAGAGGGACCGTTCGGTTTGCAGCCCTGACTATGACTTCCCTCGAGCCAGGAGTAGGGGTAGAGGGTACATCGAAACTATGGCGCGAGTGTACAATGGATTGCTTATTGAATCTGAATCTGAGGTCAAAGGCAAAATATGAATGTGCACCTTTTGATAATATGTGCCAAGATCACATAGAAAAATAAGAGTTTGTATTCACAACTTAAATTATGTGATTAATTCAAATATCCATTATTTTCTCGCTTAAAGAGAAGTAAAAGAGTAATGCAGCACAAAACAGTCGACTTACCCTATGACCATTTAACATCAAATGGGAAATTAACCCTTAAGGTTCAATTGTTTTCTTTCACACAACCACAAAAAATGGGACAGTAACACGACATTAGCCGTGTTGAGACTCGGAGCTACTAGAACACTTCCTTCAAATATTACTATAACTGGTGTATATGTTGTACATATTACCAGTATTGTATTATACAGAATGAACACCATCATCTTTAAATGACTCAAAATACTATTTTACAAACTTTTAAACAAGGTTTTGGAAGAGTAGAGAACTTGTATTCCATTGAAATGAGAACACACAGCTTCTGTACGGATTTCTATTTTGTAACTCTGCGCTCATTTACTATACCTTCTTGACTGTCCACACGTGTAGTCCAGGGTAATCATTCACAATACTGTATCACAGACATTCCCTCTCGTAGTCGTGCATGGCCGCGTCGTACCGGGGTCGTTCGGCACGTCTTTCTTTTGGATAACTTTTACTTTCAATGCAACGTTCTGAAGTCATAGACGGGCGCCGATGAATCCATTATTTGGTTCAAGACAAAACCAAGCCAAGGTGCAAATAATACAAAGGAAATTGCAATGGGATGAGGGAAGAGAGGAGGATTACACTGGCCTGACTTACTTAAGACATCACACTGAATATCATAGCCAGTAAAGTTAACTATTTGATCAATCAATATCCTTGTATACCCAAGACCAAGCCCAGTGTCTCCAGAAATACAAGGAGACCGCTACACAAGAACCATGCGGCAGTCAACAAAGTTAAGAAGAAAACAAAAAATTTCAAGACATTGGTTAGGACAAATGATGAGCTGGACAGGAGGATGTATGCCAGATCCAGGAACCAGGCAAAGTCAGAATGTAAAAGGGAGGGAAAAGAGTTCAAGAGGCAGATTGCTAGTGAGGTCGAGTCAACCCAAAGGCTTTTTACCGCTACGCAAAGTCAAAATTAAAAACACGAGTAGGAGTATCAGACCTGAGGCTTGGAGATGGTGGTTAAACAAATTCTGACCAGGACAAAGCTGTGGCATTATGTAACAAATTAGCTGTTTGTTTCCTTTTATATTCTTCATATTTACTTATTTATATACTATTGATTTATTTATATATTTACTTATTTTTATTTCTCTTTTATTTATTTATTTACTCTTTCCTTTACTCTTTTACTTGAGAAGGGAGGGAGTGAGAGGGAGTGAGGAGACTGAGGGAGGAGAGTGTGAGAGGTACGGTAATTGTTTATGGTTGCGGTCGGCTGGTGATATAGGCTTACAGTTGGCCCTCACACACCAGCACAGGGAAAGAGGGAGGGAGGTGTATAACTGAGGTGGATAGCGGAAGACTAAGGTACAACACTTCAGAGGGGAAATATGAAATAGTTATTATTTAACCCTGAAGCCCCGGGTTAGGGTGTTGCTGGCAGTACCCCTCACGCGGGGTTAAATCGAGAAAAAAAATCAACATTTCCAAAATTAATAAAAAAAAAAAAGGCAGACGTTCTGGAACGTCACCCGGGGCCTAAGGGTTAAAATTCACTACATCACTGCATACCACTAAGACACTTATAACAAATCAATCTTTCTCAATAAGGGAGGGATGAATTAGGAACTCTTATTACTGTTTTTTTATTGTTTTGTTTTATACGGGGATTAGCCCTACCGGGCACAGGTCACTGACCCACATCAGGGCCTGGGGGGCGAAAATTTAATAATAATAATAATAATAATAATAATAATAATAATAATAATAATAATAATAATAATAATAATAATAATAATAATAATGATGATGATGATAAAGAACCATACAAAAATGAAAAATGAAAACAAATTCAAAAGTGAGAAACAATATATGTATGTTGTGTTGTTAATAGTACGAGAAACAATTGAGACCCTACAATTGTGTGTAAATGAGGCAGAAGTCAGATCAGAAACCTGGGACTTGGTCACAATTTTCGTGATGCCATATGGCAGCAGGGTCTACCATTAGACAACACATTATGCTTCCAATATCTTCCCAAGCAGTAGTACTTCCCTGTTTGATAGCTGCCTACTACCTGTCATTTATTGAATACTTTCTATTAGGGTTTAACAGTTATACTTCAAAATAATAAACATATGCTCCTTGCTAGTTAAACAGGGACCACGTATCTCACAACAAATGGGAACTTAAGGATTTACCAAATAGAATACACCAAAATACCTGTCATGTTGCCACCACAGACGTCACACACCTCTCCCCACAAAATTCCAACACATACCTAGTAGGCCTCCTCATTGGCTGAAGACAGTCCTAAGTCATTTCTATTGGCTCGAACTTGGCGGGAAACTCCTGACTTTGTTACAATTGAACAGCTTCTTTTCCTTTGTGTTCACAAGAGAGGATGCGAACACTCCTGCGTTTGAGGACAGACGGTTAACACAGCGCTGACCCACATTGTGTTCTCAGAAGAGGTTATAATAAATAAATTGTCAAAGCTAAAGATTCTTAAGAGTCCCGGCCCTGACATGGTGCAATGACTTGGTGCATCCCAGAGTATAAAGAGAACTGTGTAAAAAACTTGTGGAGCCCCTGAAGATCCTGTTCAGTAAATGCCTGGATGAGCAAAAGGTCCCTGATGATTGGAAAATGGCTTATGTGAGTCCTATATTCAAGAAGGGCGATCGTCACTCTATGAATAATTATAGACCAGTGAGCCTGACCAGCAAAGCGTGTAAAGTACTAAAGAGCATCATAAAAAATGCCATGATGGAACATCTACTATGAAACAACCTTGTAAAGGATTGCCAACACAGTTTAATGCCAGGACACTCCTGCTCAACACAATTGCTCAAGGTTCCTGGATGTTTGGACTCAAATTCTAGAACAAGACGGAACTATCGACAATATATACCTAGATTTTGCCAAGGCTTTCGACAGTGAACCCCATGAAAGGCTGAGAATTAAATTGGAAGAGTATGGGATTTTGGGAAATGTCCAAGCACAGAGAGGTAGGAGACTTTGTTTACTTTCACACTGTGAGGTGGTTAATGGCAAGAAATCGTCATGTGTTCCAGTGACAAGCGGGGTACCACAGGACAGTGTATATTATATCAGGCACTTAGTTTTTGTTTTTTCATAAATGACATGCCAGAAGCTGTACACTCCTCCATACAAATGTTTGTGGGTGACGCCAAGTTATTTTGGGAAATTAAGAACCAAACAGACTGAAGAGCTACAGAAAGATCTCTGTGAGCTTCAGGAACGGTCAAAGAAATGGCTGCTAAGATTCAATGTCACAAAGAGGATGCACCTGGGTCACACCAATTGTGAGAAGGCATGTCACATGTCCTAATAGGAAGAAGGCACTGTATTAATGAGACCGAATGTGAAAAGGACCTGGGCCATTGTGAGAAGGTGAATAAAGCAATGAAACTAGTAGATCATATGAGAAGGTCGTATAAATATCTGGATGGTGTGTTGCTCATCACGATCTTCAAGAGTGAGGTGCTTCCCAGTCTGGAGTACTGTCACCCCGTCTGGTCCCCGAGATATGCTAGAGACTGTTAAGTGATTGAAAATGTCCAAAGCAGGGTCAACAGATTAGTACCTGCTCAACAGAACCTCAGTTATCCAGAGAGATTAGAATGTCTGCAACTACCTAGGAGACAGGCAAGTGGCGACCTAATCAAAGTGTATAAACACCTCAGGGGGCACTACTCAGTCAAATGTACAGTCAGCAGAAAAATATTCTGCACCCCTTGGTCTGATGGCCTCTGGAACAATCACTGACTGAGGCCATGATAATTTGGTAAGGTTGGTATTTCTGGTTGTGTGATGCATTGTATAACCAGTACGATGTATTTTTTATATCACATATACAGTAAAGTCTCGATTTACGCGGATTTTGTTTACGCGTTTGGTCATTTACGAGGTGCCTTGCCAGAATGAAATGTTTTAATTGCACGGTAAATTTCATCATTTACGTGGCGAGCGGCTGGAGAGGTCCAGACGCGCCATTTTTTACTCACGCGGTCCATTCTTGACCATATGCGGGAAGCGGTGAGGGGTGCGCATTATGTCGCTCTTACGTTATCGCTGACGTCATATGACGTATCGGACTGTCATTGGGTCACACATCCTTACCTCCCTCTGCCGCTAGCTGTGATTGGTTTAATGTAACATGACATGCCCTGCCACCAGAAGGAAGAAGTCGCTGACCTAGCCGGGCCACTCTCATTGTTCTCAGTTCTCCGCGTATACAATTCTCTCTTGTGCCCGCTATTCCCCTCACAATGGCTTCCGCTGGACCCCCACCACCCCAGACCTCTAAGTACAGTACACTCAACCACTAGCATCAGGTGTTCACTTTACTGTACCTTGTACTGGTAGGTACACAAGTCATACAGGTACCAACATCTTTCAAAACATTAAAATATCCTTTGGTGTTAACTACAGTTTCTTACAAACAAATGTTACTAGGGCAGTTTCTTGTAACACTTGTGTTAAATTGTTTAAAAATGCGGTTACTGTATATTAATATCATGTGCAGGTGGTCCTCTACTTAAGAACGTTCAACTTACAAACTCTCAGAGATACAAACAACATCACTGAGGGGGGTTACCTGCCAGAACAGGTGTTTAATGTGGATGAGAATGGATTATTTTGAAGAAAATTATAGATGGAACAAATATTACCTAAGAGAAGAGTGAGCCAGGTTTTAAGGCTGTATTAAATATCCATAATCTTTTCATTTTTTACAATATGTTTGGTCTCTACAAGAGTAAAGTTGGACTTACAAACAAGCCTCAGGAACGTAATTTGTTCATCAGTAGAGGAGCACCTGAATCTGGATTTTGTAAACATTTACACGAATGTGGTGTAAAGTTGTAAACAAGGGAGACACCTGGGAGCAGCTGGCTGGCCTGCAGCAGCTCGGCCAGTGTTGCAGGGGCAGATTCAGGAATACCAAAGGGAGGGTCCAAGAAGTTGTGGGTGGGGGGAACATGGCAAGCACAGTGAGCCCACCCAGCTGAGGTTTTGGATGAGGGGTGCTGTAAGCCCCCCTGAAAATTTTGTGAAATCTGACCAAAATCATGGGCATTTTTAGGGTATTTTGAAGACATGCCACTTGATATTCAGAAATGTTTTGTAGTCAATAGTATTTACATATTATTATCTAAAAATGTCTGAGTACAATACTACAATAAAGAAAATGTATTGAAATTTTTTGATGAAAGGGAGGGGTCCAGGAACTCCCCTTGTGTTGCCAGCACATGTTTTTAGAGATCTATAGATAGGGTTGCCATCCTGGGAAAAGTCTTGAGAGATTAGAGTGATCAGTTGCCTGTTGTATGAGAACAGTAACTTGCTCTGTTACAGAACGAGGGTAGCCGTCCTCTACTCCTGCTAACTTCTGCTGCACCTTCAGCACCACACGGTCGGCCATAGATGCAGAAGTCGTACAACCTAGATATAAGATACATGTATAGTTAAACTTAATGAAGTTGATCTACAAAGGAGAAGGGGGGGGGTAATGTCTTGACTACAGGCTATAATGAATATACTGTAGTGATTGCTGCTAAGCTGACTCCTTCATGCAACAATATCCAGTAACACATTATTGTACTAGGTAATAATGAGTCTACTGGAACATGATTTTTTCACAATGGACGAGTCTAATATTAGATTATGCCAACCATATACAGTACAGTAATATCTCTGTCAGCCAGATATTTCCAACATTTACAATTGAAATTGGCTCTGAATTTTTTCTGGAAAAATTCTCTCAATTCCGGGTCTGTCAATGAGTTTCCAAGGATGAAAATTCCAAGAAAATTGCAGAAAATCTCTCCAATATCTTTTTCTGGGTATAGCACAAAATTCTGAGGTTGAAAATCATGTTCATTTTCTGGAAAATTCCCTCCCCCTCCTAAAAAAATTTTTTTTCACTGTTCTGGGAGTAAATATGTACAGGTATTCTGAAAATTTCTGGAAACTCTCCATTTTTTCTCCAGGTCTGGGAGAAATTCCAAGGATGAAATAATGCGTAATATCTGGCAAATTATGAGAAACTTTTCCCAGTACCCAGAATAATTCCGAGGATGTGAAATTTTTCTGGGTTTGAGTTGTATTGTTACCATGAAACCTTTCATCCCCGGAAGAGCTCTGTACAGTGAGTTCTGCTATAACGCGTGTTTTGACAACACGAATTGGCTCTAATGCGAATTATGAATAGAGGAACGATATTTGTAAAACGCGAACGCTTGTTTGCTGTGACGCGATTTTTGCTTACTATTTCTCCAATTTTGTGGTATTAACTGTGAATATGGTAAAGAAGAATATCTCCAAGAAACGTTCTGGTGATCGCATTCCCGGTGAAGATAATAAAAGAAAGGCTATAACACTTGAAGAGAAGCTCGATGTTATCAACCTCAAAATTACCCTTCTCCCCCATCAAGTTATATTCATATTTTTTCAAGGTAAAGTGTTACATTTACTGTATGATTTCATTATTAGATATGAATGTAACATTTATTTAGACTGTGCTATCCTTTGTGTTAGGCTAACTACTAAATTTTTTCGATTTGGAGTAATCTGCACCTAACCCTATTTTCTCCATAAGCCCTGTTATTTCTATTGCGCGAATTTCTATAACACGATGTTTTACAAGAACACAACTATCGCGTTATAGCAGAACTGACTGTACCAATAATTGCAGCTGACAAGGATATTCCTGTACATATCTATGGATTTGTGAAAATGTCTATACAGTACAAGAGATTTATTTTTTTTTTTAACGGGGATTAGCCCACCCGAGCACAGGTCACTGATCCACATCGGGGCCTGGAAAAAAAAATATAATAAAAAATATAAAAATAAATAAAAACTAATAAAAATAATAATAATAAAATTAATAATTGTAATTAATATTAATAAATAAAATAAATACATATTATAAAAAACAAAACAATAATAATCACCATAAATAACAGACTAATTGTGGGGAAGGCCGGTCCATTAAAGGTGAAACTTCATTATATCAAGAACCAAAATAATAACGGCCTCAGTCCATTTTACATTAACATAGTCCAAGTGATCATATGGGTCACTTTTCACCAGCAACACTCACTACTACCACCAGCAACACTCACTACTACCACCAGCAACACTCACTACCACCACCAGCAACACTCACTACCACCACCAGCAACACTCACTACTACCACCAGCAACACTCACTACTACCACCAGCAACACTCACTACCACCACCAGCAACACTCACCACCACCAACAGCAACACTCACTACCACCACCAGCAACACTCACTACCACCACCAGCAACACTCACTACTACCACCAGCAACACTCACCACTACCACCAACAACACTCACTAGTACCACCAGCAACACTCACCACCAGCAACACTCACCACTACCACCAACAACACTCACTACTACCACCAGCAACACTCACCACCACCAACAGCAACACTCACTACTACCACCAGCAACACTCACTACTACCACCAGCAACACTCACTACCACCACCAGCAACACTCACCACCACCACCAGCAACACTCACCACCACCACAAGCAACACTCACTACCACCACCAGCAACACTCACCACTACCACCAACAACACTCACTACTACCACCAGCAACACTCACTACCACCACAAGCAACACTCACTACTACCACCAACACTCACCAAATACAACTTCCTATGGAGAAAAATAATTTGAGTCTGGTACTCTCGATGTTTGGCTAAATTTTGCTGTACAGTGGGGTATGCTATAACGAACGGATCCTACTACGAATATTCCAATAATGAACGTTTTTACCTATAAAATTGTGAATGCTATAACAAACGCAACTCCTACAACGAATGCGGATGAATATGGAACTATTTCTCCTGGCGCATGAATATTGTTGTACTGCGACCCACAACAAGAGCGTCAGGCGCCATCTTTGTCTCATTGTGTAGCCAGTGCACCACTGTTATTGTAGAAATTTCGTCTTTTGATGTGGAAATAGAGTTATTTGTATAAATATTTTGTTATACAAGTGTACAATTGTAACAATGACTCGTCCAAAGCGAGTGAGAAACCTCATAACTCTTGAAACTAAGAAAGAAATCATAAAGAAACGTGAGGATGGAACAAGCATTGCGAAACTTAGTGATGAGTATGGGATGGCTAAATCGACTATATGTACGATTTTGAAGAATAAAGAGGAGTTGAAAACTGTGCAAGTGGGTAAGGGAATCTCTAGACTTAGCAAAGCAAGGTGTAATGTGATTGAGCAGACAGAAAATTTACTCTTAGTGTGGATAAAGGAGAAAGAAATGGCAGGTAATAGCATTAGTGAAGCTATAATTTGTAAGAAGGCCAGACAATTGTTTGAGGACCTTAAAGCCAAGACTCCCAGTGCAAGTGATAGTGATGTGCCAGTGTTTAGGGGTACCAAGGGGTGGTTTACTGGTTTCAGAAGGAGAAATAAATAACATAGTGTTGTGAGACATGGTGATGCTGCTAGTGCAGATAAGGAAGCAGCTAAGGAACACCATGACATTTTTTTGAATGTGATTAAAGAGGGAGGCTTTGTTTCTCAGCAGGTATTCAACTGTGATGAAACTGGACTATTTTGGAAAAAAATGCCTCGCCGTACATACATTACCAAGGAGGAAACTTCTGTCCCTGGCCATAAGCCAATGAAAGACAGGCTTACCCTCCTTCTTTGTGCTAATGCTTCTGGTGACTGCAAAATAGAGCCACTCCTTGTGTACCATGCAGAAAATCCAAGAGCTTTCAAAAACATTAGGAAGACCCTCCTTGGTGTTATGTGGCGGTCGAACCCAAATGCTTGGGTGACCAGGAGTTTATTCTCTGATTGGGTGATTGAGATGTTTGGACCCAGTGTTCGGGAATACCTCAGGGAGAATAATCTTCCACTGAAAGCTTTGTTGGTGATGGACAATGCACCAGCCCACCCTCCTAATTTGATGGTTGAATTACCAGAGGAGTTCAACTTCATCACTGTGCACTTCTTGCCACCCAACACAACACCTCTCATCCAGCTGTACACAAAGGCACTGTTTAGAAAATGTTTTGCATCCACTTCTTCCAGTGATGTTAGTTTGAAGGAATTTTGGATGAGTCACTTCAATATAGCAGACGCTGTATTTTTAATTATCTCAGCCTGGAAAGAGGTTACTGTGAGGTGTCTTTGTGCTGCTTGGAGGCCATTGTGGCCTGAATGTGTGCTTCAAAGAGTCTTTGCAGGCTTCGAAGAGTTAGAAGAAGAGGCTGTTGTTCATGAAATTGTGTCTCTGGGCAATTCCATGGGCCTGAATGATGATGATGTTGAGGAGTTGGTGGAAGAGCACAGTAAGGAACTGTCCACTGAGATGCTGCTTGAGCTTCACAAAGAAGAAAATTAGACACTGAAGCAGAGCTTAACTTCTGAGGAGTCAGGGGAGGAGGAGGACAAGGAGGAAAGCCACATCATTCCAGCTAAAGATCTCAAGGATGCGTTCTTTTGCTGGAGCAAACTGTCCAAGCTTGCTGAGGATTATCATCCTGATGTTGGTTCTGTGCAAAAGGCCATCAGTGTGTTCAATGACAATGTTATGAACTAATTTTGGAAGGTCCAGAAATCAAGGTTGAAGCAGCCAACCCTGGATTCCTTCTTTAAAAAAGTAACAAAAGAACCTACAGACAAAGTGCCTGTAAGACAGTCACCAAAGAGGGCTAGGAAGGATGACTCCTCTCCTTCCACCTCTTCTCCATAATTCTTTCCTCCCCCCTCCCCCTCTGCCTCCTGTCCTCCATGCTGAACAACACTAAGGTAAGATAAAGTACCATATTTTTTACATTTTCCACAGAATTTTTTCAGTGTTAAGTGGTCGTATTTGGGGGCCTGGAACGGATTAATCCTATAACGAACGAGGTTCTAGAACCAATTAGATTCGTTATAGCATACCCCACTGTATTTACTCTACTTTTTTGGCGAATTACTACCTGTAATAAAGGAAAATCTTAATAATCAATGAAAATAACACAGATAAAGTTAAATAAAAACTAAAAGCAACACAGAAAAAGTTCTTATGTTCTACAGCTTTAGCTAGAGTTGAACCTGATGACTTGGCAACTTCGTCATCCGAGTAAAACCACACAGCAACATTGGCTGTCCTTATGTTTTCAACTTTACCACCACTGGTGGGTAGAATTTTTGTTTTAAATTCAGAAACATTAATTAAAAAATGTATGAACAGTAAATAAGTGTTGCTTTCATATTCTTATGTAGAGTAATGACAATATGTTTTCACATGTGCGCACTTACATACGCAATCTCACTTTTTTCTTTACCATTAATGGTTTGCTACTTCTATTGTTCCATTTATTAACATTAAATAACATTACTTAAAACAACCATATTAATGTTACTACAGCTACAGCCAAGGTCTTATTTTCTTCAGTTTTATATGTAGAACCAATCAGTCACTGGTTTTGTAAACATTAACGAAAACAATGCCTTCTCATCTCCTCGTGTGTTTTAATATTCTATGTATTATTAATGAATTGTATTGTTCATTTTGCACACATAAACATTAATTCAATCAAATAGACATTCAGTAATAAATAATAATGAATCTTTTGTACATAAGAGAAATGACACTATTTACACGATTGTGCACGTCTGAACATTGGCAGGCCACTCAAATACGTCGAAATTCGAGTTTCCGCCGTCGAAATTTGAAATTGTGTATTTTTTTTTTTTTTTGTCCAAATAAAAAATGTCGAATTGAAAACTTGGGGAATTTGAGAACCTACTGTATGTTTGGTATCTATAAGAGTAAATTTGGACTTACAAACAAGCCTCAGGAACGTAACTCGTTCGTAAGTCGAGGAGCACCTGTAACGGTACTGCTGATTTTGTTGGTACAGTTTACCAACTACAACAACACTGTGACTATCAGAGACAAGTTGGCATTGTATTAGATTTTGATGTGAAACTCCCTCCCCCTGTACCTGCCTTTATCTCATTCAGTCATACACGGTCCCTGTCTCATTGAACCTGTGTCAGCCATCTGTATCACGCTGTACTGCTGTACATAAGACATCTGTGAATAAATGATTACAAAAACCTACGGGGGTTTTACATCAAATTCACTCTCATTAATACAACATCTTAAATGTATTGTAACATGGAAACTATGCAGAATCTGACTTTTACCAAGAGACATTGTGGTTTAGAATTATCCAAGGATTTCATCCTCCAATTTAATGTACTCTTTGCTGAATCACCCTGTATATAATTTGTAATAAAAGTTTAAAGTTCTGTTATAACAGTCGATGTAAGTTTATTTCTCTAGAAACAGGGCTGCTATTTGCAATGACATCACCACCTTCAAACTCAACGCTGCAGTCGGAGGTAGTAGAAAGGATGGCCTCTTCAGATCCCAAATGCCACATTCAGGTAAGTTTTAAGGGTGTTTTTTTATGGTCGAAGTCATGGACATTTCGTAAGTGAATAAATGTGCCATGGAGAGCAGCTTTTGAACATAGGTTGGATGGATATATAAGTGATAGGGGTTGGGTGTAAATGGGACTGCCCAGTATGGCCCGCTGCAGTTTCCACCATTCTTAAATTCTTTTGGACATAAAAAAACTCCCATGTTCACACCAGCTCAGCTGTCATGTACTCTAACCTGGTAGACTTTCTCTCTTTTTTTTCAGTGCATTTACAGAGTATATCGGTACTAGATAGAGATACGAGTAAATTTAGAAATACAGTGGTCCCTCGGTTAACGAAGACAATTCGTTCCAGAAGGTCGTTCGTTAACCGAAACCATTGTTTCAATGGGATATTGGGTAACTGGTTCCAGCTCACAGAAAAGCACATACAAAGTAAATATAAATAAAGTACACTTACTTTGAGGTGTTGATGATTGATGATGATGATGGGAATTAGAAGGGGGGGTGGAGGAGAAGGGAGAAGAGAAGGAAGTGGGGATGGAAGAGAAATCACCTTTCGGTGGACCCATGCTTGATGCCGTCATTTCACCAATAAAATTTTAAGTTAACTAGGTGTAATTCAAGATTATTTTAATTAAATCAACACTGCACTATACATTATCAATATGTTAACTAAATTTCAGAATGATCAATAATTTCAATGAAAAATGCAAAAATATTCAAGACACCAACAAAATAGATGTTCACTCCACTGTTTTCAAAGCCCAACTGACGCCTTGTGGCTGAGTCAAGCTGCTGATGGGCGCACAAAAAACTAGTTCCCTGTACAGGTTGAACCTCTCCAGTCCAGCAACCTTGGGACCTGACTGGTGCCGGACCATGGAAATTTCCGGACCATGGAAATTTCCGGACCATGGAAAGTCACCCTTTTCCTGGATAGATAGTGACTTGTGCTTATGCTTGGAAGCACTAGCACCACTTTCACTGCTTCGTGGTCTCTTTGAAGACATATTGAAGGGTTAAATGTTGTACAGTAGGTTCTCAAATTTCGCGAGTTTTTTAATTTAACATTTTTTATTTGGACACAAAAAAAAAAACACTACACAATTTAAAATTTTGACAGGTTTGAGCGGCCCGCCGACGTTGAGACATGCACATTTGTGTAAACAGCGTCATTTCTCCAAGTTCAAAAGATTCATTATTGTTCATTACTGAATGTCTTTTTGATTGAATTAATGTTTATGTGTGCAAAATGAACAATACAATTCATTAATAATACGTAGAATATTAAAACACACGAGGAGACGAGACGGCATTGTTTTCGTTGTTTACAAAACCAGTGACTGACTGGTTCTATATATAAAACTGAAGAAACTAAGACCCTGGTTGTAGCTGTAGTAAAATTAATGTACAAAATTAATATGGTTGTTTCAAGTAATATTATTTAATGTTAATAAATGGAACAATAAAAGTAGCTCACCATTAATGGCAAAGAAAAAAGTGAGACTGCGTGTATGTAAGTTTGCACATGTGAAAACATATGAAAGCAACACTTATTTACTATTCATATATGTTTTAATTAATGTTTCTGAATTTTTTTATAGAATTAATGTTTATGTGTGCAAAATGAACAATGCAATTCATTAATAATAAGAGGAATATTAAAACACACGAGGAGACGAGACAGCATTGTTTTCGTTAATGTTTACAAAACCAGTGACTGATTGGTTCTACATATAAAACTGAAGAAAATAAGACCCTGGTTGTAGCTGTAGTAAAATTAATATGGTTTTAAGTACTGTTATTTAATGTTAATAAATGGAACAATGGAAGTAGCAAACCATTAATGGTAAAGAAAAAAAGTGAGATCGCGTATGTAAGTGAGCACATGTGAAAACATATTGTCATTACTCTACATAAGAATATGAAAGCAACACTTACTTACTGTTCATATATATTTTAATTAATGTTTCTGAATTTAAAAAAAAAATTCTACCCACCAGTGGTGGTAAAGTTGAAAACATAAAGACAGCCATGTTGTTGTGTGTGTTTTTACTAGGATGACGAAGTTGACAAGTCACCAGGTTCAACTCTAGCTGAAGCTGTAGAACATAAGAACTTTTCTGTGTTGTTTTTAGTTTTTATTTAACTTTATCTATGTTATTTTCATTGGTTCATTAGGATGTTGCTTTATTACAGGTAGTAAATCGCCAAAAAAGTAGGGTAAATAAGGCCAAATTTTGCCAAACATCGAAAGTACCAGACTCAAATTAATTTTCTCCATGGGCAAACTAAAATTGTTCTGGACCACAGAATGCCGGACTAGAGAGGTACAACCTGTACTGCATACATTATCAATATGTTAAATAAATGTTAAAATAACTAATAATTTTAATATAAAAACTGAAAAAAATATTAAAAAGCACAACTTCGTTGATATTTACTCCACTGGAAACGAATGTAAACATAGAAGAGATTACTGAATTGGCAAACTAGCCCATCAGCTGATGCTCACAACAATACGTGTTGTTCATAAGGATGTCATTAATAAAAAAATTTTCGTTAACTGAATTGAAGATTCTTATGGAAGGTAATTCGTTAACCGAAATTTCGTTAACTGAACAGTTTGTTAACCGAGAGACCACTGTATTGATATTGTCTGGACTTTGTTTTGAAAATCCTGATGCTAGGTAAACATGATAACATAGTGCTGTTATTGTTTTGATGATTCACTTATGAACCACTGAGATATATCATCATTTATATTAATTAATGGGTAAAATTTTACTTTAACTACCATAAGTATTTGGATGTTTAAATTTGAGTTAGGCTTTATTGGGTATATTTTAAGTTTTGGTCATCCCTGTACTTAGACATGCAGACTATTTTTTTTTCCTGATGGTTTGCGATGTGTTATGAACAATTGAGACCTTTATTTACATGGGAAATCACTAATTTTGAGTTACTACCCCCCCCCTCCCCTTACTGATGTATGTTAAGCTAACCTTATAACTCATCATACCCTAACCTAACACGTGACCTATATTTTCTTATACAGTCATCCCTTGGTTATAGCGCACTTGATTATCGCGATTTTCGTTATCACGCCTCCATCAAAATCTGCACACCTGCTGTTATAGCGCATTTTTCAGGCCAAGAATTTAGTTATCACGCAGATGCCTCCAGGTGTATTGTTACCCCCTTGCTTCACCTACATCTATTGAGGATAAAATCTTTCACCTACAAATTGACAATAACACATTTGCTGTAATCAGATATACCTACTTTGCCTTAACAATTGCAACCCCAGTTGCAGTTTCAAATTCCGTGTCATTACTAAGGAATAACAAAGTCTCGAGTGCACTCTACGATTGTGAGAAAACGGAGGACTCAGGTGTCCTGAAGCGATGAGAAAATGGACTCCTCTGACGGGAGACTCAAATAAAGAAAGCATAGCTACATGTTTTGTGGACTACAGTATTAAGCGTACCCTTTTCATCACTTTGTAATAAACCTAGCCATGCCTATGTGTGTTTTTGATACTTACCATAACATTATCTATATCTTTAGTGGGTCTAAATGGTCGTAAAATGGGAAAATTGGGGTTGGGTCTTGGGTGCCTGGAACCAATTAGAATAAATCCCATAAGTTCTGTACGTTCGTTATCGCGTTTTTCGTTATCAAGCACTTGGTGCGGTCCCAATTAGGCGTGATAACCAAGGGATGACTGTACAATCGAAAAATGTTTTGCGACATAAATCCTGTAGAGATGATTTGTCTTTTTGTTTAAAGTACTTAATCCCATTGTTAGAATCTTAAGGTTCTCTAGATGACCAAAACCAAAATAATACCAATATTGTTTTGAATATTTATGCTATTAAATTTGTTGTATGGGCAGCTAATATCCATTGAATTAGTTTATGTGCTTAGTATTATTTATATATTCAAATTAGTATTACTGTGTTACACAGTAAAGCACAATTAATGATCTAATAATATTTATTTACAGAGCCATCAGCCGAGAAGGTTGGACAACTACAGCTGGCTGCCTCCCACTCTGATGTTCGCCCCAGCCAGTGACGTCACACCCAATCACAGAGCTTTTCTCAGTCACATGACATTTTAACAACTTTAACCCTTATTTTTTACACTTTTGGCCCAATTTCTTTAAAAATATCATTACAATAGTGAATTTAAGTGTTTTCCTTACCCATTCACCTGCCATCTTATGAAAAAATTCAGATCATCAACTCGTCCACTTTTGAAATGTCATATAGCAGCAAGGTCTACCATTACACAACATATGCTTCTAATATCTTCCCAGGTGGTACAGTAGTACCTCCCTGTTTGATAGCTGCCTACTACCCTACACAAGCGTGAACAATGGCCATAAAACGTTAATGATGATGATAACAGGACAATATACTGTACCTGCCTCTGCAGCATGGTTTCCCAACCTTCTTAGCTCCATTACCCAAAAAGTGATAATTAGAGACACTATTACCCCATATGCAAAGTTTATATTTTTGTTCAACAGAAAAACCTAAGCACAGGTCACACACAAGATTACACCACTACAGTATTTCATTACATACTACTGTGCAGATCACATGACAGTAGTGAGATGGCTGGCCTGCTTCATTGAGCATCCATCTCTGATGAGTTTACATATACAGTGGTCCCTCGGTTAACGAGCACAATCCGTTCCAGCAGGTTGCTCGTTAACCGAAAATCTTGTTAACCGAAACCATTGTTTCAATGGGTTTTTGGGTAATTGGTTCCAGCTCACCGAAAATTGCCTAAATTCAACAAAAATGGTAGAAAAGTTCACTTACTTTGAGGTGTGTATGTAGAAGGCTCCTGGATGATGATGATGATGTGCATTTGAAGTGGGAGGTGGAGGAGGAGAAGGGAGAAGAGAAGGAAGTGGAGGTGGAGGAGAAGCATTTTACTGCTTCTTGGAAGGTGAGTCACCTTCCATGAAAATGTCAGGAACCTCTGGACTGACAGATTCTCCACCATGAACATCCTCTCTCCTTCTTGAAGTGGAAGGCTGAGGGCTAGCATCATCCTCTCTCCTTGAAGTGGAAGGCTGAGGGCTAGCATCTTGTTCCCTCTGCCTTTTACTGAAGAAAGTGTCAATTGTGGTCTGTGGGGCACCTGTCCTCCTCACCATTAACTTATGTTTGAAGAAGGAGACCACTGAGTCCTCAACATGACACTAAGTTAGTTCAGTTTTTTCCACTTCTGGGTGCTTTGAAGCCAGTTCCCTGAACTTCTCCCAGTAGTAAATCACATCTTTCAACTGTTTAGCTGACATATGGTCATCACTTTCAATTTCCTCCTCACCACTGTCAGCCTCTACCTGTAACGTCTCATCCAGTTGCTTCAAGTCATCAGGAGTAAGTTCCTCCTCATGAGACATCACAAGCTCTTCCACATCCTCCTCCTCCACTTCAAGGCCCAATGACTGACCAATGGACACAATCTCCTGGTCCAACTCTGTTTCTTCCTCAAATCCCGCAAAACCATGGACTACTGATGGCCACAGTGCTTTCCATGAAGAATTGAGGGATCTAGTGGAGACTTCTTGCCACGATGACACAATCAATTTTACAGCCTCCAGGATGTTAAATTGTGTCTTCCAGAAATGTTTCAGTGTTAGTTCAGGATCATTGGAAGTTGCCTGATGACACCTCCGAAACATTTTCTTCATGTACAACTTCTTGAAGTTGCTGATTACATTCTGGTCCATTGGCTGTATGATTGATGTAGTGTTTGGAGGCAAAAACAACACTTTCACAAAGTTAAATTGATACTCCAAATTTCTGGCAAGGTCAGGGTCATGACCAGGAGCATTATCCATGAGGAGAAGAGCCTTTAAAGGGAGTTTATTGGTGGTTAGGTAGCTCTTGACAGAAGGGCCAAACACATCAACAGCCCATTCATTAAAGAGCTGTCTTGTCACCCATGCCTTACAGTTGGACTTCCAATAAACTCCAAGCTTTGTTCTTACCACTTTCTGTTGCTTGAACACCCTGGGATTTTCAGAGTGGTAGACAAGCATAGGCTTCAGTCGGAAATCCCCTGAAGCATTGGCACCAAGCAATAGAGTGAGACGGTCTTTCATGGGTTTATGCCCAAGTAAAGAGGCTTCATCTCTGGTGATGAATGTTCTTTTGGGCATCTTTTTCCAGAACAGCCCAGTTTTGTCCACATTGAACACTTGCTGGGGAAGATAATTTTCTTCTTCCATCAGTTTTTTAAATTCATCTAAAAACTTTGCTGCCCCTTCTTTATCAGCACTAGCAGCTTCACCATGCCTAACAACACTGAAAATGTCACTTCTTTTCTTAAATTTTTCGAGCCAGCCTTTGCTGGCCCGAAAATCTTCAAATTCTGTGCCTGAAGAACCAGGTTGATCTGCCTTTAAATGTTCGAAAATCTCCCTGGCTCTTTCACAAATGAATTCAGTAGACACTGAATCACCTTTCATCTGTTTTTCCCTAATCCAGATGATAAGTAACCCCTCAGTTTCTGCGGTTAGGGATCTACTTTTAAACACTCTTGTAGATTTGTCTCTCACCTTCACTTCTTTAAATTTGTCTTTCTGTGCAGAATTGTCGACACAGTTGATGTCGACATGCCATATTCTTTGCATAGCGCATTTGTTCTAATGCCTTGTTCATGTTTTTTTTATGATTTCCTGCTTGGTTTGGATTGAAATAGCTTTTCTTGATCTCTTAGGCCCCATGTTGGATTCAAACAATGTCAACACGTGTTTTTCAAAGTTAAACTTGTTGTAAATAAAGAATATTTTCTTTAAAATAACACTGCACTGCGCTATATATTGTCACTATGTAAAATAAATTTCAAAATGACCAATAATTTGCTTGGAAACACAGAAAAAAGCATTTAGTTGAAGAGAGTCTCAAGCAAGATGTTACCTCCAGTGAAAACAGAGAGAGACTTGTAGTGGACTTCTCCCCTACAACTGCGTATCCGCATTCCAATGCGACAGTATCCTAGCAACCAAGCGAGCGGCGACAGCAGATGTTACCATAACCTAGCAACGAACCAAAGACCAGCGACTTTCTCGGGTTTTCCCAACATGACTCATAGAGGACTCACGGTTGCTGGGTATATAAGCTCTGTCTCTCTATTGAGATTCATTCTGGTCTCTCTTCTTGAACAAGCAACACCTCCTCCAGCTAGCTCCACGCTGTCCAGCATTCATTCAACCAGGAGGCCAGCAACAGGCAACATCTTCTCTAACGAAGCTCCTGCCCATCTACCTCCTTCAACACTCTATTCACCGAACGTCTCTACTGAGCAGCTCCTCACCACACGGCACCTCCAGCACCAGACTGTCTATCATATAACTTATATTATTCAAGAAAACCACCTTAGAGTTTCCATCCATCCTGAGTGCTAAACAACATTATACCACGAACTCCTACAGACTAACGCCTGTTTGCTGTGTTAAGAGGCTGGATGCCGTGCATTAAACTAGGCACTTTACCTTCAATTATGTTCAATAATTGTTAAAATGACTAAAAAATTGAATATTGAACTTTTAAAATTATTGAACAGTATAAACTTCTTGATATATACTAAAATAGTCAGGAATTTAAGCCCTAGAGCCGATTTATGTATTGGTGGACTAATACTACAGCTGGTTGACCGCCCAGTGCAAGCGAAAACATGTTGAGGTCGGCTCGTAAGAAACTCGTTAACCGAGGGGTTGCTCGTTAACCGAATTTAAGAATCTTATGGGAGGCAGCTCGTTAACCGAAATCTCGTTAACCGAGGCGCTCGTTAACTGAGGCGCTCGTTAACCGAGGGACCACTGTACAGTATTCATCTAATTACATGATTGGGGTAATTTACCCCTAGGTTGGGAAATCATTCTCTAGAGCAGACAAAATCTACTTAGGGCAGTTCCAGAGGAAGAATATCAAAGATTACACATGAATGGTAATTATAATCAAGAGTCAATATTAATTACAATGGATAAACTGAAATTTTGCAATTTCCAGTGAACAAGATGACACCTATGATGAGTACATTGTATGTATAAACTGCTTACCAATTCCTTGTTCTTCATCTTCACCGCTGGCCTGAAGATGAGCCACTTGCTGGGGTGACAGAGTCCACTGGTGCAGGGGGTCATGTCGTAAGACTTCAACGACTGTTACCAACACCTCCCCTGAGCTCCGTAATACACTCAGAGTGGCCTCACAACATTGGCGGAGAGGACCTTCTACTCCCATCACACCTAATCCATCTACTATATCCTAAATAAAAAGAAACTATGTATGTATAATAAAGACTGACTTAGCAGAAAGTAGGCAAAAGAAAATGCATAGAAATCAATATTATAAATGCTTCATTTACTACACTAGAAGCTGAAATTAGCAGCAAAGTGGCATGAAAATCATACTAACATGGGAAATCTATTTGAAATATCTTAATTGCCTGAGATACATTAATTAAAGTACAGTTGTAGAGAGAAAATTTCTTGTGCACCAAAAAGACAATTTCTATTAATTCTTAAAATCATTACCTGAGTCAAGCGGAAGGGGATAGTTTCAGGCGTTGGCAAGATTTTACCAAGCTCAAATGCAATCCCCAGGTCGATGTGTATGAGCTCAGCAGTAGATTTATCAAGAAGAATATTTTCTACATGTCTGTCTCCCAGTCCCAGTATGTAGCCAACCATAGAGTTGGTGGCTACAGATTTTGTATATGCAAGACGACGCTTGTACCACTCATGAGGGGACGGGTAATTTTCCATGAAGAAGTGACGAAACACTGGATGGAAGTTATCTAATATGTCCTGTGGTAAACAAAAACAATCACATAAGGGAGAGTAATCTTGCACTGACCATTGTATAAATGCAGTATTTTCCAAAAATTTATTTAAAATAAAAAATTAAAGATAGATCTCTCCATATAAAGTGAGGGTTGTTCTGATAAGCCTGAAAACTGAGAGAGATGCAAGTCTATGCCACTGCTAATGTGGATGCATCCCCTGACCAAGTAGGCTAGACTTGAAAACTAATCTTAGGTTCAAGTGAATTTCAAATCTTAAGTCTTCAGTTTTTCTGGGAAGGGAAGGATATGTGTTGGCCAATCCATGGATATTATGAAATGGAATTTCAGGATAAAACCCTTCATTATAATCAAAGCAGGACATTGGGTAACTCATGCATCCTCAAGACAGCTAACACCAATAGAAAGACAGAAGCATCAACGTGTAAACAACTTGCACTCTTTATTTAGAAAACAGAATAAAGAACAGTTTACTTTAAAAACAAAGCATGGAGTTGACTTGAGGGTAGACTCGCATTTTTTTTTAAATTTTGTTGTTCTTGTATCTGATTATTTGTGAGAGGAATTTCCTATTATTATTTATCTGTAGCCGGTATGTGTTTTGTGTGTGTGTCTACACACACACACATATAATACAGAAAAAAAAATACTGTTTCGAAAACGAATGGCTCCCTGTCCCAGCCTCAAAAATGACACCAACTTTAAAGCTACCCTTAGACATTCTTGGGTACATCCAGGGAGTCATCCGCGAATAATCGAGAACCGAGAATTAAAAATCCGCAAATTGTCAGGGCATGTTCTATTTCATTTTGGTGCTGGTGAGTTGAATCTATGGTTGCATGGATACTGGATAACTGGAATTCTACTGTACAAATCATTTGATACCAGTAGGTAATGTCTATAAGAAACCTGGGTTTTCAACCCATAAAGTTGTTAGTCATCAGAAGTAAGCAAAGGTCATAAAATAAGATTTATTCATATAAAGTTGAATCCTTTTTCAAATCTGTAAATGCAAAACTGACAATAGTTTAAGAATAAATCTATGAATACTGTAACATATACATATATTCATACCTGAAAAACACATAATCGTTCTTCAGAAGACAAAGTTTTAACCTCCATCATCTTAAATCTACAAGTAGCAGCAGTATAGTCTTCTGGGTAGTACAGCTTGTGTGCTCCACTCTTCTTATCAGCACCAATAAGGTATGAGCCAAAGGCCTGGGGGAGAGTAATACATCATTTTATATATATATATATATATATATATATAATATATATATATATATATATATATATATATATATATATATATATATATATATATATATATATATATATATATATATATATATATATATATGCTGATAACCACCAGGAAAGAAGAAAACACGAAGTTCCCAAGCGCTTTCGTGTAATTCACATCTTCAGGGGTGAGTACAGACTAGATAGAGTAATGCAAAACAAGATGAATATATACAGAGGAGGGTGAGACCAGGTCCACAATGGTCATTGTGGACCTGGTCTCACCCTCCTCTGTATATATTCATCTTGTTTTGCATTACTCTATCTAGTCTGTACTCACCCCTGAAGATGTGAATTACACGAAAGCGCTTGGGAACTTCGTGTTTTCTTCTTTCCTGGTGGTTATCAGCATATACCTAGATCACGCGCACCTACAGTGATTTACTTGCATATATATATATATATATATATATATATATATATATATATATATATATATATATATATATATATATATATATATATATATATATATACAGTATATATATATATATATATTTACATATATATACAGCTAGACCCCGACTTACGACAGGGTTAGGGACCCAAATCCGGGTCGTAAGTCCGAATGGTCGTAAGTCCGACATAGATAAAAAAAAAAAATTAAATAAAAAATCTACAATGAAATACAGTACAGTAAAAGTAATAAATAATGAGGAATGGATACAGTACAGTGAAAGTAATAAATAATGAGGACTGGATGCAGTGTGACTGAGCACTTACCTTTAATGTAGTCAGCTGAATGCACATGGGGCCCCCATAATTTTCTAATTATACATGGAGACTACATTAACTGGAAACGTTTCGGTATAGAAAATGCGTGTGTCATTTGGGGGGGGGGGGAATGGTCACAACTGCGGCGGTTGTAAGTCCCGACGGTCGTAAGTCGAAGCAGTCGTAAGTCGGGGTATATATATATATATATATATATATATATATATATATATATATATATACATATATATATATACATATGCATATATATATGTAATATTCAGAAACTTCAGTGTAATTTCAAACGCCGCGCCATTGGCGATACTGAGTTTTCAAGGTCGTCTGAGGGAAGAGAGCGCTCCTGCACGTAGTGAGAGCTTTTGGAACTGGGCCTATACGATATTGAATGTAGTTTGCCGAATTAATAATGATGCGATTCATGAAGTTAAGGGACTATTAGTAAATTTGAAATTATTATAGATCGTTTATCAGTCTGAATAATGTTATGGGTGTCCCAAGAAAGTTATTAGTTAGGCGGAAAATATGTCACGTAGGCCTAAGCTAACGCCTTGGGGAGACGCGAGGCTGGTTGTTTCTCAGTCACGCAAAAGCGATCGGACCTACAGGACGTCCCTGCGCTTCCGCCCACAGAAATAGTCACGTGGTCTAGTCACCTGTGTTGCGCTATTGCAGTATAACAAGTAAGTCTCATTCGATCTCAAATAGGGGTTAGATAGGGCAGTGTTAAAGTTATTAAGAGCTAACAGTGAGTTAATTTCAGGTTTTCCGTCAGAACCCACTTGACTGCGAGAGATTGACTGCCGTTGATGATTGAGGCTTGGCGATTGTCACCGTTGGAACGATCAGTGTAGGCTTGTCACTGGTTAGCGGGGTAGCAAAGGATCTCTTGAATGAACGAGTGCTCCTGACAACTAATATGACACGGAACCAGCATCAGCATTGGGTGATCAGTTCTTACCACGTGGGTGCACAACACCACGTGCCCTCGGTCAGCTAGAAGTATTACCTACTGGCCATGGTCACCTGCGGGCGTTCTCTCTTCCCACCCATGGACGCACTGAGAGTACACTGAGGCTATCTGAATAAATTAATGGTCACACACTGAGACCAGGAGTCTAGGGGATACCTAGAGAAACATTTTATCTCCCTTATTATGGGTGTATGTTGAGTTGGGTGTAGCATGGTTCCCAGGTATTGGTGGACCCAGTAACATCTCAATAATAGTGACAATACTTTTGTGTGTAGTTAGTACCATTTTTTCAGTTACTGATATTATCTTGACGTGTGTAGTAATAGTTCTTAAGTGATTTTGATAGTATTGTTTTTTAATGTTTGTGTCACTAAGTGGAACCAGAGTGATACTGTGATTTAGTTCCTTTAATGCATTTAATTTTTCTTTATAATTCTGATCTCAGGTAACCTTTGTTCCCCAGAGTAGTGTTTAAGTTAGGTTAGGAAGTGTGCATCTGTTGGAGTAATATAATTCTGTTGAGTGCCCTGAAGGCCTATTCAGGGTGGAGTTAATAAGTTCTTATTTTTTATACCATTTTCTCAGTGCTGGATATTATTTTGTTGAAAGTCCTTAAGGCCTGTTTCATGTGTGCAAGCAACATTTCTTAATACTTCAAATTTATTGTTGCCTGAGTTTCTTATAATTTCAATATCATGTATAACTTTTATTCCCCAGAGTAGTGTTTTAAGTTCAGGTTAAGAGGTGGGCATATTGGTGTACCATTATTTGATTGTGTTGTAGTGTTGGAGGGAATATAAGTGTCTAAATTTTACAGTGTGTCTCATTCATCCCAGTCACAGACGCTATCCTTCCACGGGTCACGGACAATTCATTTTGTTTAGTAAATTTAAGTGTTCTTGTGCTGGTTCGGGATTTTTCTCAAAGGGGCGCTTCCACTGCAATTTCCATCTAATAATTAATAAACCCCAAGTCAAGTGAGAAATTAAGTTCCATCAATTTCTGACCGGTTACATATGTATATATATATATATATATCAATGCACAGTATTCAGTATTTTAAAAAGAAGACAATCATACAACCTTACAAATAATATTAACAAGTATTGAAATGTATGGGTGACAGATGGCACCTGTCAATGCCATTGTTAGCTAGAATTCATACTGTCCAACAACTGCCAAATATTCAAATTGACTTCCTATTTTTTAAATATAAAATTTGAAGTAAAATTTGTATGAGGGTCGTGGAAGCTTTCTCAGTTATGCGTCACTTTACGTCCTAGATACGTTCTTGGAAACGTGACGTCAACCGAATTGGACGTTGTCTGAACATCACATTGTGAACTTTATATTTATACTTACGTGTATGTGGAATATTGCAGTGTACGTGTACTGTAAAATATTTATTAAATTCACTAGATAACGTACACAACTAATGAAACACAGAGGTTAAGAAGGCTAATAAAATAACATAATGTCTACATCCGCTACGTCCCGTTGTCTGAATGGGTTTTTTTATCCCCATTATTTTCTTATTATTTTTATGGGCCACGGACGTATATGCGATCAGACGTTGTTCGGACGGACGTAAACAAATGCATGACTGTATATATATTACGTGGAGACCACAGAGGGGATGGTTATCTTGGGTGGCAATAACTAGCTTGTAGTGAATATGGGTGAGCGTATGTCTTCCAGATAGTAAACAACTGATTAGCCCTTACCTGAGTATTGTCACACCACTGAATGAGTCCACTCTTCTGTGATAAAGGAACCACTTGATAGGTTCGCATGGATAAAGCTCGCTCTCTCGTCTCACTGTTCTTGGCCAGGAGCTCGTTGACTATTCCAAACACCTATTCAGATAAAAATAGTAATGGTTTAAGTATAGTAATGGATAATTTTATGGTTTCAGATATATACCACCCATGGCTGCTCCAGATTTTCCTGATTATTAAAATTCCTTGTAACCTTGCTTTCATTTCTCATTATGTTTTCTGCCCATGAAAGCATTAACGATTTCATCATCATCCCACACACTTTACTGTAGCTGCTGGTACACTAACTTCCCTAACAAGTCTTTGACAAGAGATGAAATACATTCCACAGGATTGTTGTCAGTGTCCACCCATATCCAAAACATCATTTGTCACTCATATTCCTGATTTATGATAATTTTTACCATGTATGATGTTACTTCTTGGCCTGTGCTACTGCAATTGTTAATAAGAATGAATTACATGCATTGTCTGTGGTCTGATAGACTAAGGTTACCAAACATCCATGTTTTCCCCAAAGGTTTTCAATGTGAAATTGATCATCATATAAAATTAGGAATAAAATATTCATTGGTTCTTGGGTAAAAGAGTGTTGATCATTTGAGAGAAAGAGTGTGTGCTGATCTTTGGTCTTGGACTTGTCTGTTTCACTACATCCTTCAGTTTTCATCCTGGACAGGTACGATTTATCCAAAGTCTCCTCCCCTGGCTCAGCCATGGATCTAATTTCAGTTTTGTATCTGAGTCCGTTCTGTGCACAGTAGCATTACTTCAAAATATCTTTATTTGATATTTTATTTTATCCCCAAATGCAAAGCAAAAACAGAAGTGTAAATTCATTGCAGGACTAAAGATAAAATTAAAGTGTTTTTGAAGTGATAGAGAAGAATGGGAAGCTGAGTGCTTGATATGTAGACATGACACTTGTCTCTGTGGCAAATAAAGGCACAAATGATTTACAAACCCATGTAGACTCAGACAAGCAAAAGAAAGCAGTTTGCTGAGAGAGCTCATCAGCAAAATTTCTAGGTTATTTTGTAAAACCAAGCAGCAAATCAGAGGATGCTTTTACGGCATTGTTTTCGTTAATGCTTACAAAACCAGTGACTGATTGGTTCTACATATAAAACTGAAGAAAATAAGACCTTGATTGTAGCTGTAGTAAAATTAATGTAAAATAATTAATATGCTTGTTTGAAGTACAGTATTACCCCGCTTTACACAGTTTCGGTTTCACTTTCCGCGATTTAGATTTTTCTCATTTACGCGGTACCTTGCCAGAACCGGACTTTCACTTTCCGCGGTGCATCTACTCATATACCGGTGAAGTATAATTTTTTTTTTTTTTTTTTTTTAATTTAGCTCATAAAATTCATACAAATTACCCGGCCAGAATATAATTTACATTGCTGGAATTCTTACAATATGATAATCATTTTGAATATAAACATCATGGATTTTGCATTAGACAAACAAATTTTAGACCTACTGTAATAATTTGGTTTACACAAAGCAAATATTTTATCCTTTGTGCAGGATATATGAAGTTTACATTCAAAATATTCCCTGACCTGCAAGGAATCCAGAAATGTCAATTATATTATCCTAACTTTAGTCTGAATTATTATTTATGACTAAAAATGTAACTATACTATTTTCTCTCAAAGCTTCTCTGGCAGGGAGGGAGGGAGGGACCGACCCAGCAAGGGTGGAGTATTTTGATTGACAGATAGTGTCTTTGAAGAATATTTCTTTGTTTATTTACTGAAGATATATGTTTTAACTCATAAAATTCATACAAATTACCCGACCAGAATATAATTTACATTGCTGGAATTCTTACAATATGATGATCATTTTGAATATAAACATCATGGATTTTGCATTAGACAACAAATTTTAGATCTAATGTAATAATTTGGTTTACACAAAGCAAATATTTTATCTTTTGCGCAAAACATATGAAGTTTACATTCAAAATATTCCCTGACCTGCAAGGAATCCAGAAATGTCAATTAAATTATCCTATCTTTAGTCTGAGGTATCATTTATTACTAAACGTTAAAATCTAGTGTTTTCATCCAACATTTCTCAGAGAGGTAGGGGCTAGTGAGCTGGGAAGAGGGGGGGGGGGGTGATTTGAGTCCATTATTTGAATGGACATTAACCTGGCGACTGTATTTCTCTTAAATATTAATTGTGTGAGCATACCATCATAAAATTTAGATGTTATTTTTGCTACAATATATAGGTATTGTGTCGGAAAAAGTGGAGTTTGGGGGTCGGGCCAGTCTCTATTGGAATTAATCCCATATGTTCTGTTGTTCACTTTCCGTGGTACCCTGTGGGTTCAATTGACCGGTAAATCGGGGTACTGCTGTACCTGTAATGTTATTTAATGTAATAAATGGAACAATATAAGTAGCTAACCATTAATGGTGAAGAAAAATGTGAGACTGCGCGTATGTAAGTGCGCACATGTGAAAACATATCGTCATTACTCTACAAAAGAATATGAAAGCAACACTTATTTACTGCTCATATATATTGAAGGGTTAAATGTTGTACTCTGTATAGACAAGCGAGAGAGAGAGAGAGAGAGAGCAGCTGAACTGCCGGATGTAAACAAACCTTAATTTCCCGCGGCTTTGCTGTCGTTTTTTTTTTTTTATGGGGATTAGCCCACCTGGGCATAGGTCACTGACCCACATTGGGGTCTGAGGGGCAAAAATTTAATACTCCTGTAATAATAATAATAATGCAGATAAGAAAAAAAAAAGAAAAAAAAAGAAAAGAAAAGAAAAAAAACCTGCCTATCTCCCTATTGGACAAACTAAAATCGTTCCGAACCACGGGAGTTTCCGGACCACAGAATGCCGGACTAGAGAGGTACAACCTGTACTTGAATTATCACTCAGTGGAAATTTGTATGTCATAAAATAAATAATATGCAAGAAAACATTGCTCCACAAGAGGCCAATTTTTTTTTTTTTATTGTGACAGTGAATTTACCTGTTCCATCACTGCATCCTGCCTGATGTCATCATTGCCTTTCAGAAGCTCATATTGCTTCAGTCCATCAGATGTTCTCAGAGTCAGTCGTTTTGGTGCATTAATTCCTCCAACAAAGGTACATATATTTTCCCATCCAACAATTAGTGATGGAGCGTAGATGGTTGAAGGCTGAAGTTGTAAGGGTCGAGTCAATGCTGCAGTGTACTTCAGATTTTGAAGCTTGACTAATATTTGACTGCTTGGTATCTTTACCTGATGGTTACAGGTGGGGAGAAACAAAAGATGCTTGGAATAAAATAAAATAACTAAACATGTGATTCATTATAATTATAAACTATTCTAACCTCGAGCAAACTAGATAAAAAAAATCTTTAACTATACACAATAAAAGAGGGATTAACCATGAAACACCATGTTATAACTAAACCTGAACCAGGAGACTCATCTAGCCATGTGACAGGAACTAATATAAAAACTGGTGTATGATTTACTGTTATATAGAACCTAGGTTTTTTCAGGAAGCCTCACATATACCATTAGGTAAATCTGACGGATAACCAGTCATTAATCACAGGTGTCCCTTGCTTTATGTGACTTCACTTAATGTCTGAGAAAAATTTAAAACTGTGTAACTGGCCTGGTTGGGTGTGTAAAGCTCATGTGACTAGTGTAAACATGAGTGGACTCTAATATGCAGTTAGGGCACATGAAGCCTTGTGGAAGCAGATGGAACAAAGAGTGAATAGCATCATGTGTTCTCTAACATCCTGTTGAGTTGTTCATTGTTATGTGTGTACCATCATCACTACTCCAATCTCATCTATCTTGTAAAGCATAGATTTGCCACTACAGTTGTCTAGTGAAATCTAGTCTAAGTGACCTTATATTGAATCTCTTAATTCCTCTATGTAGCCACTGATGAAGTAAGAGAAGACTATTATCACATTAGAAACAGAGTCAGATATACTAAGGTGCACCTGGTCACCTGTGTGGCTGGCCTGGGGGGGGGGGGGGAGCACAATATGGGTCATTAATAGAGAGCTCAATGATGTACTCAACTTCTCTTTTTAGCAAAAGTAATGAGATAAATGAGAAATGAACTGAAAAAAAGCATTTACCTTATTTCCTGCAGGACACTTAGTGCCCTTGTCACACCAAGCAGCCAATGAAATGTAGGCAAGAGATACTTTCTGAAATTCTCGTATATTATCAGCAATAGCTGATTTACTCAATCGGTGCACCAACATCTTTGCAGCTTGCACACGATCCTAAGATGGAAATATTTGAAATTAACATAATATATACTGTACAGTATATATAGTAACTTGCATATATATATATTTTTTTTTATGATATCATTATTGGTGATTATATGCTTATAATTTAAGTTTTGATGTTACATTGCACATTAAAAGTTACTTTTAGTGATGAAATTTATAAACAGGATTGGTAACTCTGGCAGGACTTCAGTTTCTGATTTGGCAACACTGCTTATAGCATCAGCTGTTGTAGTGGTGATCAAAGTCAAGATGCATTTGTGCGAATCTGGTGTCTTGCTACGAAATATGTCTAGGATTATACCTAGTATTTCTCAAAAGCTTGGGTTAAATTATACACCAGGTATATGAAAAAATCAGGCTTTTTTATCAAAATATCAGGGGTTGAACTATACACGAGATAGGCTGATGGGGAGCGTTAGGCTGAAGCACGAAAATCTTTAATAATTGATCAATAAATATAAATTTCCTGTCAGCAATTAAGGACACCAGATACAGTGTTGATATACCCCGGAATCAGTTCTGCCTAATCCCTGATACCTGATTTTTCTCTTACATTTCTATAAATTTTCAAATCCTACTTCTCCATAACTTCTTGCTAAATTAAGTTGAAATTCATGTAGAGGATAGGTAATTTACTCCTCTTAAGGGTGACATATAGATATTTCTGATTATCACTTTTGTTTTGGGTGCAGGAATTTTTTTCCTAGCTTAACATTTTTCCTCCAAATATTTATAAAGATAAATCAACAAATGTTAAACCAAGACAAATATAAAGAAAATCTATATGTTCAGCCATGTACAATATGTTATTCTAAGACTTAGTTTTTGTTTTATTAGAATCGGCCCATAAATGGCCGAGCCCTACAGATTTGAATGTTAGAAAAACTCGCTCTGAGATATGGGCCAATAAGAGTGGCACAAGAGCAACACACGATGAACCTCACTCTCACTTCTTTTGTGTGTAGCTGACTCTAGTCCTGCTGCTAGCTAGCTGAGAAAGGTGCCAGATACTGATCTTTACCAAGTGATTGGTATTAATTTGCACCAAAATATTATAAATACAGTACTTTTCTACAGATTTTCCTGTGTAAACAGAATGACCCTCTAAATGAAGGGGGGTAGAACAATAATGCATAGCTACATAAATATTACGAATTACAAAATCGAAATATGTCAGCAGATAGCCATCGGCAACAGTTTTCCTCGGAAATGTTTCTGAATATTTTTGTAATTTTCTGATTTTCTTTGTACTATCAGCCAGACGCTCCCCTTATTATGTCACTCTATTTACATTCACTTATCCGTTTATTTTCTGTAGAACTAACATGTTACCTGTACAAATATCCTTTGATATAACATTGTGACTTAGTTACTGAATACTGTATCTATTTACACCCTAGTGAACTGGTTGCTTTGGGTCAAATAGGGAGTGGGGGGTTCAAGGCCAAATACCCCCCTCTACACACACCACTGGCAAGGTGGAGGTACAGAGACTGATATATGGATGAAAATATTGGTGGATGGATGGCAACTGTAAGCTCACTTGGTTTCCTGGCACATAATAATGAACAACTGTGGTTGTAGTTCTTACCTCCTCAACAACTTGATTCTCTTGCTTTTTGCTTTTACTCCCAATTCTCACTAATTCATCATCAGCATGAGCATGGGCTTGGGCAATGATTACAGGCACGCAATGGTGAGGATGTTCTTGACACATTCGTTCTGCAAAGTCACATTCATGTTGTAAAAATTAAAAGATAAAGACACTGCAATTCACAATGAAACACAGCTATTGACATGAAAATAGATATGTATTAATTCATAGTGTTTGTCTACAATCACTTTGTGTAAAGTTAGAATGAGTGTAACAATTGTAGGAGACTTACTTAGAACTCTAAGCACAACAAGTAAAGTATACTGCATGATACCACTGTCAGCTTGTGTTTGAAGCAGGGCCGGATTTACCAATAGGCCAAGTAGGCCATTGGCCTAGGGCTCACCAGTATCTGGGGCCCCACTGAAACTAATTTGTCGCGCAGCATGCCAGCGTATAACCATGTTTCAAGTGTACACCGAGTATTTCATTATATAATATATTCACAATCATAAGGGCCCCTGTACAATAAGTATAGGGCCCGGAGTATGGGGCCCCTGTACAATAAGTATAGGGCCAGGAGTATGGGGCCCCTGTACAATAAGTATAGGGCCCGGAGTATGGGGCCCCTGTACAATAAGTATGCAAACATTTCTATAAATTTGGGGGTCCACTGATGAGTTTGGCCTGGGGCCCACAAGTAGGTAAATCCAGCCCTGGTTTGAAGCATTACAGAAGCATTCACAAGTGAGAAACAAATGTTTTCTAAGCAAGGAAGAAAGTTCATAATCATCTCTGGATAAACACACCAGAAAAGAATGTTGTTCTGATACAACAGGGGAAATATATTGTGGCACTAGGTAACTTAGTGAGCTTATAATTAATGTATAGTATAGAGGCTAGTTCAGCACACATACGTGACTAGCCATCCTCTTCCTTGCTCTTACACTTGTTCATCTTCTTATCTATCTCTCCCTCACATTCCTTACTCCTCCTCTTCTCCTTATCTCTCTCTCTCCTTTGCAGGGTAGTAATGCAGGGCCAGATCCAGGCCGATGCAACCAATGCACTTCCACCGCTTACAAAATTCTGACTGATGCAAAGGTGTTACTATGCATTGGTCAAATAACTGACCTATCAGTAATGTGATCTCATTGTCAATGTTGACCTGTACGGTCCACCAGCTTCTGACCATATCTGTCACTTTTCATACCCGAGTGGCAGATCTGACAAACTGTCCCCAGGAATGGGATTCATCAATTGTGGTAATTACATTCCTGGGGACGCAACAGCTTAGGTCATATGATGCCGAATTAAATTTAAAGCTTAAAAGACTAAAATAAAATAATGCAAGATTAAAACACAATAAATAATATACAATTTTCATAAAAAAACATTTAAATGTTAATAAATAAAACTCAGAGCTTGTGTTGAAGGCCGGCTTCCTCCACAAAGGAGAGGACGTCCCCTTCCATGTTACCCACTCCTCCCTCTTGCACCAGAGACAGTAAGACCCATCTCCCTGGCACTGGGAGAGGTGCTAACAACAAAGATCTCTGAGACTGAGGCACTCCACCAGGAGGTGTCGAACAGTCAGTGGGGCCAGGCAGCCGTGTGTGGCCAATGCGGAAAGGGGCCAAAGCAATCTCTTGGTGGCGTGACAGTCCCTGATATCCTCAGGCACCCTATGTAGGGTGGATGTTGTGAAGCTTGTTTGCTCCAACAGCATCCCACCTGCATTGTCAACTTGAGTGGATGGGAACTAACTGCAGCTTGATATTCATGAGGATGGTGTCACACAGTTGCTTGAGTCTCAGGCTGAAGAATTGAGCAATGAGGACCTGATTGAACTGGAGGAATAAATTTTGTCAAAGGATGTAGAGGAAACTGACAATCCAGAACCAAAGGGATTAATTACAAAAGAAATGGTGGATGGTTTCAGGCTTATTGAAGAAGGATTGTTTAAATTTAAACAGCAAGATTCACAGAGGTATTATGGAATATCTACGATGGTACACAGAGATTTATGATGAAAAGAAGAAAGTTTCAGTTCAACCATCCCAAGAATGCCTTTGTCACTCCTACAAATGCCTATTTGCACAGGCAAGTCAGTCCTAGGTTTCAATGTAAGTGTTAAACTTTAATTTTTAGTTTTCTTGCTGTATTTTGTCATTCAATTTTTTTCTTTTCTCTTAAATTAAGTGAATTGAGTTGTATAAAAGGACGGGCTATGATATAGTGCACATATCGTATGTGTTCCGATTTACGTATTAAATTCCAACTTAGCCCTTAGGCCCCGGGTGTTCTGCCTATTTTAACGCCATTTTTTTTAATGTATTCTTTTCTTTTTTTATTTAAAATTTTTTTGGAAAATTTGATTTTTTTCTCGCTTGAACCCCACAGAGGGGGGAGGGGTGTGCTGCCAGTAGCACCCTAACCCGGGGGTTAAGAAAGTCCTCAGGAACGGAACTCATTCGTAACCCAGGGACCCCCGCACAGTATTATGAGTTTGGGTGTAATAAACTTACCTAACACATGGAAGATCACTTTTGGGAAGGAATGTTGTTGGTTTTTCTGGCAGCTTAGTCTTGCAACAAGTTGGTACAGCAGAGGAACAAACTGATAGCTCTTCATTTTGCTACAGTTATCAAAAACCTGAGTCAAAGAAAAAATATTTTATCTTCCACGTATTCTTTTTGTGGTAATAGTTAATAGAGTACAGAATTAGAAGTCTCTCTTGAAGGATGTTACCCATCACACTGTCAACTGCTCAGCAAGATGAAACTTTTAACCAGCACGACAACATGAACACTCGTGGAACAAACTCTATTTTTGAATTAAGTGTGTAAGAACAAGCAAAGAAAAAAAGCTTTGTGAATTCCAGCCTTTGAGAAAGTTACCCAAGCATGGATGTTGATTATTTTTGTTTGAACTATATTTGGACTGAAAACATTTACTGTACAGTGGTCCCTCAGTTAACGAACGCCTCGGTTAACGAATTACCTTCCATAAGAATCTTCAATTCGGTTAACGAACAAAAATTTGAATAACGAAATCCTTACGGAAATCACATTTTGTTGTGACCATCAGCTAACCAGCTGATGGCCCAGTTTGCCAATTCAGTAATCTGTTCTAAGTCTAAATTCGTTTCCAATGGATTAAATATCATTTAAGTTGAGCTTTTTAATATCTTTTAATGTTTTATATTAAAATTATGAGTCATTTTAACATTAAATATTGATATGCAGTACTGTAGAGGGAACTAACATACCAGTTTGTTGTTGTGAGACTCAGCTGAGGGGGCACAGTACTCAGCCAACTCAGTAATCTGTTCTATGTTTAAATTCGTTTCCAATGGATTAAATATAAATTAAGTGGAGCTTTTTAATATTTTTTTATGTTTTATATTAAAATTATTAGTCATTTTAACATTCATTTAACATATCGATAATATATGCAGTACAGGGAACTAGTTTGTTGTGCGCCCATCAGATGTGCGAGTCGGCTACAAGACGTCAGTTGAGACTTTGAAACTGTGGAGAGAGCATCTTTTTTGTTGGTGTCTTGAATGTTTTTGCATTTTTCATTGAAATTATTGGTCATTCTGAACTTTAGTTAACATATTGATAATATATAGTGCAGTGCAGTGTTGATTTATTTGAAATGATGGCTTGAAGCATGGGTCCAAAGAAGGTGAATTTTCCTCCATCCCCACTTCCTTTTCTTCTCCCTTCTCCTCCTCCCCCACTTCTAATTCCCATCAGCATCATTATCATCAACCAGGTGCCTTGTACATACACACCTCAAAGTAAGTGTACTTTACTGCATTTACTTTTACTTTGTATGTAATTTTCTGTGAGCTGGAACCAATAACCCAAAATCCCATTGAAGCAATGGTTTCGGTTAACAAAATTTTCAGTTAACGAACGACCTTCTGGAACGAATTGTGTTTGTTAGCCGAGGTACCACTGTATTGCATATTTCTTTTATTCATACAAATAATACTGTACTAAGCACATAATTCCTCAATATTTGTTAAACATTATCTCTCTCACACAAGCAACCCTCATCTTTAACACATTAAATAAATGTAATTATTGCATTCACCGAGGAAATATGTACAGTGGTCCCTCGGTTAACGAACACAAATTATTCCAGAAGGTAGTTCGTTAACCGTAACCATTGCTTCAATGGGATTTTGGGTTATTGGTTCCAGCTCACAGAAAATTACTTACAGGGAGTTCTGCTATAACGCGTGTTTTGACAACGCGAATTGGCTCTGACGCGATTGATGAATAGAGGAACAATACTTGTATTTGTAAAACGCGAACGCGTTTGCTCTAACGCGATTCCAGCGATTCCACTCGAACGGTTGTTGTGGCTTGGCACGGGGTTATGCAGTGTTTACAGTTCACGTTCGGCATCACATGTTCAAATGATTTATGTGTTTTGCTTGTGAACAATTGCAGAAATAATTTACCGTATATCTCGGCCTATAAGAAGGAATTTGAACCATAAAAAAATTAGCCAAAGTTAGGGGGTCGTCTTAGGCACCAGATATAAAATTCTTACCTCTTAAATATTGCGGTTTAGCGTGTCAAGAGTGGTGATGGAAACATCGTAAACCACTCACAAGGTCCTATCACTAACTATTTTATACTGAAAGTTACGTTTGGGAAGCTGGATTAAAATGAAGATAACCGGTATACAGTCAACCCTCACTTTACGCGGTTAATGTAACCCACAGGGTACCGCGGAAAGTGAGAAACGCGTAAAGTGAATAACATAACATATGGGATTAAATGAAATAGAGACCAGCTGACCCCCAAACTCCACTTTTTCCAACACAATACCTATGTTCTAGTAAAAATAACATCTTAATTTTATGATGGTACATGCACACAATTAATACTTAAGAGAAATAGAGAAATACAGTCGCCAAGTTAATGTCCATTCAAATAATGGACTCAACTCCCTCCCCCTCTTCTCACACTACACTCGCTGGCTCTTCCCTCTCTGAGAAATTTTGGGGGGAAAACCAGGTATAGTAATAAATTATACCTCAAACTAAAGTTAGGATAATATAATTGACATTGCTGGATTCCTTGTAAGACCAGGAATATTTTGAATACAAATGTCATATATTTTGCACAAAAGATAACATATTTACTCAGAGTAAACATTATATCTAAAATTTGTATGTCTAATGCAAAATCTATGATGTTTATATTCAAAATGATCATCAAATTGTAAGAATTCCAGCAATGTAAATTATATTCTGGCCGGGTAATTTGTATGAATTTTATGAACTAAAACAAATATCTTCAGTTAATAATAAAAAAAATTTTCTTCACGACACTATCTGTCAATCAAAGTACCCCACCTTGCCTTCCCCCCCTCTTCCAACCTCGCCAGATGGTCGGTCGGTCCCTCCCACCTTCCACCCCCCACCAATCCTCCCTACAAGAAAAATGTTGGGTGAAAAAACTAGATTTTAAAATTTAGTATTAAATAATACCTCAGATTAAAGTTAGGATAATATAATTGACATTGCTGGATTCCTTGTAAAACCAGGAATATTTTGAATATAAATGTCATATATTTTGCACAAAAGATAACATATTTACTCAGAGTAAACATTATATCTAAAATTTGTATGTCTAATGTAAAATATATGATGTTTATATTCAAAATGATCATCAAATTGTAAGAATTCCAGCAATGTAAATTATATTCTGGCCGGGTAATTTGTATGAATTTTATGAGCTAAAACAAATATCTTCAGTTAATAAAGAAAAAAAAAAATACTCTTCACACCCTGGTACCAGGTGGTCGGTCGCCGGTCCCTCCCTCCCTCCCTCCCACCCCCCACCAACCCTCTCTTTCAGATGAATGTGTGGGAATACCAGACTGTTTACCTTTTTAGTAATAAATAATAAATCAGACTAAAGTTAGGATAATATAATTGACATTGCTGGATTCCTTGTAAGACCAGGAATATTTTGAATATAAATGTCATATATTTTGCACAAAAGATAACATATTTACTCAGAGTAAACATTATATCTAAAATTTGTATGTCTAATGCAAAATTTATGATGTTTATATTCAAAATGATCATCAAATTGTAAGAATCCCAGCAATGTAAATTATATTCTGGCCGGATAATTTGTATGAATTTCATGAGCGAAATAAAAAAATTATACTTCACCCGTGTAAAGGGGTACACCCACCGCGGAATGTGAGTATCCTGGGTTCTGGCAGGGCACCGTGTAAACGTGGAAACGCGGAATGTGGGACCGCGTAAAGTGAGGGTTGACTGTATTAAAATAATAAAAATGTACTATAAACCTGTCTAACATACCGTAAAAGAACAATATACCCAGGTAATAAACACAGCTACTATCATCAGCTCCCCCCCCCCCCCCCCCATTTGCCAGTGAAAAGAAAGGGAAAGTGACCTTGACTGTGACTGCCTGTGGCTATTTTTAGCCGACCTTGTGTTCGGAAGTGGTCAGTAATGCATATCTGTATATTTACTGATGACAATACATATCTCCTATAAACAATTCATTTAAAATTTATTTTTTTACAAAGAATATTCAGTAAATGACTGCATTAATTCTTGAAACTACCTACAGTGGTAAATTTAGGATATAAATGATGAACAGAAGTCACGTCATGGATTCGGAGTTTGGTCCTTAATGATCACCATGAATGTCTGGTCAACTTCACCTACCAGATATAATGGTAGCCTCCCTTTTTCACAAAACAAGTACTATATAAATTAAAGAAAATACTTGCAGTATATTTAATATATTACAGTATATTATAAATAAATGCAAAAAGGAAAAAAAATCAAAGGTGAGAAAAATTATATTGTATGTCTGTTGTGTTGTCAAAGGAAGAGAAACAATTGAAACTCTGCAAGTGTGTGTAAATGAGGCAGAAAGATAGATCAGCAACCTAAGACTTGGTCACAATTTTCGTGATGCCATATGGAAGTAGGATCTACCATTAGACAATACTGTACATTATGCTTCCAATATCTTCCCGGACGGTAGTATCTCCCTGTTTGGTAGCTGCCTACTACCTATACACAAATTTTAGTAACATTACTTTGATACAACATGATAAGTTAGACAAACAATGAAAATAAACAAACAAAAGTTATTTACCAAGACCTTCTCTCTGAGAACAGAGGGTAAGAGATGGAGAGGAGATAAGAAGGCTATTTATAGCCCGTCTTTGTGTAGGAAGTCGACCACACTATAAATAATTCATTTTAAATTTATATTTTTTACAAAGAATATTCAGTACATGACTGCGATTATAAAATAGGCCGAGATATACGGCATGTAATATTTATGTGTGTGTGATGTAAACAGAGCGCTTGGCCTCTCTCTCTCTCTCTGTATGGATGGAATTCGTGGTTTAGAGTGAGTGATACAAATGTCGTAACATTACTAGGCTGAAGGCGCCTGAATACTACTTGAACACACCAAAATTATGTTAATTGATCACTGTATAATAAATTCATTCACTCATAATTTCAAATTCCCTTGTCATCCTGGGTTATATACAGAAATACTTGAGTCCCTGAGCGAGTACACAAAAAGAAAACGGAGGACTAAGACATCCTGAAGTGGGTAGAGAACGGACATCTCTACTGGGGGACTCAAACGTTTCTCATGTTTTGTGGGCGCTGTGGCATAATATGAATAATATGTAAATTACAATTTACATATATATATACTGTATGTAAATTGTAAAAATTTAAATAAAAGAGAAAAACTAAATACGTAGCGTGTAAAGTGTACTGTACAGCGTTATAGCTTGGCGCGGGGTTATGCAGTGTTTACAGTTCACGTTCGACATCACATGTTCAATTGATTTATGTGTTTTGTTTGTGAACAATTGCAGAAATAATTTATGTAATATTTATGTATACAGTATACCTGTACAGTATATGTAAATTGTAAAATTTTAAATGAGAGAGAAAAACAAAATAGATAGCGTTTTAGACCCGCGCGCTCTGTTGACTCCACACTTTCAGTTTGAAACACATGTGAAGTTTTTAAGCGTCCTCAGTGAATTCTGATTACTGTTTCTCCAATTTTGTGACTATGGAAAAGAAGAATATCTCTGGGAAGCATTCTGGTGATCGCATTTCCGGTGGTGATCGTAAAAGAAAGGCTATAACACTTGAAGAAAAGCTTGATGTTTCATGACTCCTCAACATCAACCTTCTCCTCCATCAAGTTATATTCATATTTTTTCAAGGTAGAGGGTAACATTTGCTGTATGATTTCATTATTAGATATGAATGTAACATTTATTTAGACTGTGCTACCCTTTGTGTTAGGCTAACTACGAATTTTTTTTCGATTTGGAGTAATCTGCACCTAACCCTATTTTCTCCATAAGCCCTGTTATTTCTATTACGCGAATTTCTATAACACGATGTTTTACAAGAACACAACTATCGCGTTATAGCAGAACTACCTGTACAAAGTAAAAGTAAATGCAGTAAAGTACACTTTGAGGTGTGTATGTAGAAGGCTCCTGGATGATGATGATGGGAATTAAAAGTGGGGGTGGAGGAGAAGGGAGAAGAGAAAGCATTGGGGTGGAGGAGAAATCACCCCATGCTTGATGCCATCATTTCACCCATAAAATTTTAAGTTCACTTGGTGTAATTCAAGATTATTTTCTTCAAATCAACACTGCACTGCACTAAATATTGTCAATATGTTAAATAAATTTGAGAATGACCAATAATTGTACTGTAAAAATGTAAAAATACTCTGTGTTCAAGAGACCCACAAGCAAGATGTTTCCTCCACTGATCAGAGACATCAACTGAGGCCTTGGTGGATGAGTGAAGAGGCTGATGGGAACACCAAAAACTAGTTCCCTGTGCTGCAATTATGTTAAATAATTGTTAAAATGACTAAAAATTTTAATATAAAACTTGGAAAATTATTGAATAGTACAACCTTCTTGATATTTACTCCAATTTTAACGAATGTAAGCCCTACTGTAGAACCGATTTCTGTATTGGCGGACTAATCTTCCAGCTGGTGAGCAAGCCAAAGCATGTCGAAACATTTTCGTAAGAATTTCGTTAATCAAATTTTTGTTCGTTAACCGAATTTTTGTTCGTTAACCGAATTTTTGTTCTTTAACCAAATTTTTGTTTGTTAACCGAAATGAAGATTCTTATGGAAGGTAATTCGTTAACCAAAATTTCGTTAACCGAGGGACCACTGTACTGTAAGCCAACACCTTAGGAAATATCCCATCAATAACTTCCAAGCAATAAAATGGTAACCCATCTTAGTACCCTGAGTCAGGCTTTTATAATGGTTGTGGAACTGCATTTAAGATTTGTATATGATACAGTATTAGAATATGCTATATCAAGAATTATTTTACAAATTTTGTATTAAAAGAAAATTAGAAATAGTAATCCCCCCACCACCCCACCCCTCCTAGACATACTGAACACACACACATATACTGCACAGAATAGTAATATTGTTTTTAACATCTTAATTTTCTAATAATATAAATGATTTTGTTGTAAGATGTTTTAATAATTCCATCTGGACACTTTCAGTGAATCAAGACAAAGAAAGAAGAAGCATGTGTCTACAGGGAGGGTCCTATATATCCCTCACATGACATAAATGATGTGAAAATTGTGGAGTATTTGAATCAGATTTTTGTAAACCTAGAAAGTGAAGATATTAGTATTCAAGAACCCCTTGGAAGGCAGAAAATTAACCTTCAATACTTTTAGATTAAAACATATTCATTAATACACTGAATTAATCAGTTTTTGACCAAATACAGTTTTTATATCCTCCTTTTCTTTTATCTACAATGCCTTATTCCAACTGAGGGGGCAGCCACAAACAGGTAAGTGGCTCTTTGTGAAAGATTATAGAACAGTATTATCATCTAAATGAGCAATACATATGACCCATGAATGCAGATTAGCCTCAGGACAAGGCAGATGTTCGAGGGTTGTTCTGGTAGGTGATTTCACAGGTCATAACTATATTTCAGGTTTGGAATTTCAAAGTAATCATGACCCTCATTACTGACCATTATACCCTCACAAAGACCATCCTCTTCAGAGCCATTGTGCTGAACCCTTCTTCTCTGGCCATAAAACCTTCATTAACTTTAAGGTCTGATACTTCCAAGTGACTTAATTATTTTGTATAGCTACTCAAGTTATCATACTAACCAATTCATTGATCTTCTCCTCATTAGAGTTTTCCAGCCATAGGCCCACAAGTCTATAGATGTCCATGTTATGTTTACTTGACATCAAAAGGCACTGAAAATAGTTCTTCATTGCCAAATAAAGATATACATCTTTTTGTTTCTCCAGCTCCTGGAGGACATTACAGTCAATCTTGATATTCCTTTCCAAGATACTAAGCTTTCTGGAAACAAAAAAGAAAGAATCAACATACAGGTAGTGAGTATCAAACGATGCAAAGTCAGTTATCGTCATTATAGTGAATTAAATTATTCTAAACTCTTTTATCTTGTTCTATACAATAAACTTAATATTTGTAGTTATAGCTTAACAATTTATATCTAATACATAATAATTTTAGACAGTACAGCTCCTCCCCAACTTACGACCTACTCGACTTATGACCACCCGCACCTACGGCCTGCCTCAGTCGTACCAAAATGGTGTCAAATTATGTATTTTCGAGTCCCAACATCAGTACACAGACAAAATCTTTGTTTGTCATTCACTTTAAAATGGCTGGCAAGCTTAAAAGTGAGAGTTTTGTGGTGCTGAGAAGAAAAAGAGACCCATTTTAGATTTTCTATGTATTATTTAAGCATTTTCGACTTACGACCTGGATTTGGGTCCCTAACCCCGTTGTAAGTCAGGGAGGAGCTTTATATGAAACATTGTGGTGATATAGACAATAAAATAATGTCCATAAATTATGAAACAATTCTAAGGCCGAAGCTGCACTGAGAGCGGGCAGGCTAGAGTGGACGGGAGCAGGCATGCAGTGTTGCCAGCTCGTGCCTGCTCTCGGTGCAACCGCGGAGTTAGTCTTGTAAAAAATTAGTAAGGAAATGAGATAGAATTATTGTCTAATGTTGAAGTACCTGTTCACTTGGGGTTTTAGCATTTTATGTCAGTCTATCAAGATGCACCAGCCTCTCGATTTACACGGATTTCATTTACAGTACTGTACAGTGATTTCTGCTACAACGCATGTTTTGTCAACGCGAATTGGCTATAATGTGATTGATGAATAGAAGAACAATATTTGTAAAACGCGAACGCTTGTTGGCTGTAACGCGATTCCACTCGAACGATTTAAGTGTACCGTCGCTTGGCGCGGGGTTATGCAGTGTTTACAGTACACGTTTGACATCACATGTTCAATTGATTCATGTGTTTTGTTTGTGAAGTGTTATTTGATAGGGACTATAAATTTCATCCTTTTTTGCTAATTTAGCTGTTCCCATAAATACTGTATGAAAAAAAAATATATATACTGTATAATGTTTCGCAGTGCGGACTAATAGCGTTTTACACCCGCACTCTCTCATTCCATCACATGATCAGTTGAAACACGTGGCTTGTTTTGAAGCGTCCTCAGTGATTTTTGCTTACTATTTCTCCAATTTTGTGGTATTAACTGTGAATATGGAAAAGAAGAATATCTCCAAGAAGCGTTCTGGTGATCGCATTCCCGGTGGTGATCGTTAAAGAAAGGCTATAACGCTTGAAGAGAAGCTCGATGTTATCAACCTCAACATCACCCTTCTCCTCCATCAAGTTATATTCATATTTTTTCAAGGTAAAGTGTAACATTTACTGCATGATTTCATTATTAGATAAGAATGTAACATTTATTTAGACTGTGCTATCCTTTGTGTTAGGCTAACTACTAAATTTTTTTTTTATTTCGAGTAATCTGCAACTAACCCTGTTTTCTCCATAAGCCCTGTTATTTATATTGCGCGAATTTCTACAACGCGAAGTTTTATAAGAACACAATTATCGCGTTATAGCAGAACTGACTGTACGTGTTTCTGGAATAATGCTGGCGTTGTATTTATACCATCTTTTTAATTTATGTGGACATATTTTGGGATTTACGCAGTTTGAATAATATGCTAATCAGTCTGTGATGATTGGCAGGACTGGCAGCATAGTTGAATAAAAGATGCCAGTGAGCTATGACACCCATGGCATGATCACACACCAAGCAGTAGCATCCACTGACCATTGTTGGAGTGAGAGTGATCATTTTTCTCGTGATGATCCACGTAGTGTTTTGTACCTTTTTGCCCTTATTATGACTAGCAAATGCCCATCTACATCCAATGATGCCACCCAGCCTAAGAAACAGCAAATGACCATTACTATTGGACTGAAATTAGACGTAATAAGCTGCACTGAGAGGAGAATGCATAGCTGATGTCAGTCGAATGCTTGGAGTATCATCTGGACATTACATGTCAACGCCCACAAAATTATGGAAAGCACTGAGTCTGGAACCTCAGTGAGTGCCACAAAGACATTGTGTGTATGAATTTCAATTGTAGAGAAGAGGGAGAAGATGGTGAGTACAGTGGGGGGGTCTCATTTTATGCGGGTCTTGTGAGCGTGGAAATCGCTTACATGATTGGTTGAAATGTGACCAAAGTGGTGGCTTCATCCCTCTCGAAGAATTTTGAAACTATCTTAAACTCCCATTTTCTCTGTCACCTTGAACGCCATTCTCTTTTGTAGGATCACCAGTATGGCTTTCGCCAGGCGATACCTACTGGTCATCTGCTCTCCTACTGCACCCATCTTTGGTCATCCCCTCTTAGGGATTATGGGGAAACTTTCGTCGTGGCCCTCGACATCTCCAAAACATTTGACAGGGTGTGGCACAAGTCTTTGCTTTCTAAACTTCCCTCTTATGGTTTCTCTCCCCACTTTGTTTTCTAATCTCTATCTTCCTTGAGAACCGATCCATGGCAGTTGTTGTCGAGGGATCGATCTCTCGCTCTTTCTCTACCAATAGTGGTGTCCTGCAGGGTTCTGTTCTTTCACCTACTCTCTTCCTTCAGTTTATCAATGATTTACTTCACACTCCTACCACTTCTATCCATTCTTACGCAGATGATTCTACTCTTCACCCTTCACATTTTTCCCTTCCTCGTAACCCTCAAACTACAAGTAGTCCCCGACTTACGACTGCTTGGATTTACGACCATCGGGACTTACGACCGCCGCAGTTGTGACCATTTTTTTTTTCAAATGACGCACGCATTTTCTATACCGAAATGTTTCCAGTTAATGTAGTCTCCATGTATAATTAGGAAATTATGGGGGCCCCATGTGCATTCAGCTGACTCAGTCACACTGTATCCATTCCTCATTATTTATTACCTTTACTGTACTGTATTTCATTGTAGATTTTCTATTTAATTTTATTTTATTTTTTTTTATGTCGGACTTTCAACCATTCGGACTTAGGACCTGGATTTGGGTCCCTAACCCCATCGTAAGTCGGGGAGCACCTGTAGATCTGTTTCTAGAGCTGATGTCATTTTGTCTATCAATGCAGATCTGTGCAGCATCTCCGAATGGGGAGGTACAAATTTGGTCAAATTCAATACGAGCATACAGTGTCCTGATAACAAACTCATATAGGGACCATAAATAGGTTGGTTAGTGAATCAATTGTTACCGAAGCATTTAATTCCTTAAGAATATAACAAACTCAAGGAGGTTAGGGACTAGCAACCCCCAAAAAATCCCATCTACCCTTGGTATATCTTTGTCATGCACAAACAGTCAAGCAAGAAAATAAAGCATATATAAAAAGCAAGCACAATATGCGTTAAATTTGAAATGTAAAGAATAAATTGAGACTGTTATTTACCCGTGTTGACGAGGGTTGAGAAAGTCTAGGGTGACAGGTTCAAGTCTCTACCACTCTTTGCTGGTCCATCACCACTCTTTATTATACCTTATCACATCACATCAAGTTACCCAGCACAAGAGGAACTATCTAGGGTGCTTAGGCATGATTGAGTAACACACGAAGGCAGAAATAACAAAAAAGACAAGTCAGAGAGAGGCGGGAATGAGTCAGAGGCAGAGCGCAAAGCCCTCTCGTGGCAAGAATTCGCACCAAGCCACTGTACGTCAAATTCAAAACAGCTCCAGGGTATCAATGAAAACTTGTTGAGTATTTCCCCTATATGTAATCATCGGTAATGCAAATCGGCGGTTATCGGGACGTTGGTTTTCAGGGTATACCTGTAGTACGAATACACAGTAATTACCAATTACACTTTCCAAAATAGAAGACCTCCCACCAATCCCATTTCAGGATGCAATCATTTTGCTAAATTCTAAAATATAAATGTTAGGCCTCACCATTTCCTCTAATATGTCATGGAAGCCACATGTCTACATCATTGCTAAAGCTGCCTCCCGAAAGCTAAGAATGCTGCACAGATGCTGTAGCTACTTTGCTCCTGAGCAGTTCTTCAGGTTTATAAGGGAATCAAAGGCATTTCATCTTATTAACTCTCCTTGACAATCTCTCTTCCCTTTCTCTTTGCCACAATGTTGCTTCACTCTCTCTCTTATACAAGTGACAAGTGTGCGCGGTGGCTTAGTTACTAACCCTTTCACGCAGACAGCAAGTTTTTAAGTTCCCGTGACTACCACAAAATTCAAATGGGACCACTCAGGTGAGATCTGGTCATCTTTGTTTTATGGCCAATTTATCCCCAAGAAATTTTTTCTTTTGGTGATTTATACATAATTAGCTGTGTTATTGTTTTAGCTTTGACATAAGGAGAAAAAATAAGATGCAAATAAGGCTACTGTACCATATAATTTTTCACAATGAATAAAGAAAAATTACATGCATTCCCAGCATCATATATCAAATTTTATAGAGTTCTAGAGGTAGAATTTGATGAGCTTTATAATGGTGGCTTTGGAATTTTTATATAACTAATAGTGTGGAGGAAGAGAGAGGAAATAAAGAGACAAATGTGACCTATCAGCACGGCTGATGGCTGGAAACTGATGGACAGCGGAACTCCACTCACACTTTGGTACTTTCTGGAAGCTTCCCTCACAAGATAATACAGTCATCTATGATGCACAAAAATTTGACTCAGTTGTCTTGATTTTTTCTAAAAAAAAATTTCAAGCTTAATGATGCAATTGGTGTCAACGATGCAAATAGTGTTACCCAATGATTTGACGCGATTTGTGTCATAATGCGTGAGAGGGTGAGAATTTGCCCTTGCAGCCATCACTTGGGTACAAAAGCATAAGTTCCAAGATGACACCTACCCCCAAAATAGTCTCAATCTTCAATACAGTAGTTTTTATTCTTTTGACATATCGTGTCTAAGATTCCCATACAGTACTGAGAGTTATGCACAACCTGCAACATGTTTGATAATTGGTTTGGTGGACACAGATTCAATCAATAATTGTCAAAAAGAAAGAAGACAAAATTAATTCCACATGATGCCTCCTAGATATTGTGAAAAAGAGGCAGTGACAACAGACCTGTCAAGTAAACAATCACTAAAGTAACATAGAAGAGCCTCATTTTGTTTAGTCAAAGACCCCTAACAACATCTGAAGCATTTACAGGAAAAATTCTTATCAGGTAATGGCATTGTGACTCACTGAAAACAACCATCCCTATGTTTCAAGGACATTTGTGAATGGCACACTCACTTGCTTAATTCTTTCGCTTCTTTCTCCTCATTTATCTTTTCCAGAAGACTCCTCACACGACTGCTTTCCTCTCTGGACCGCATGATGTTATCTTTTTTAGTCTGAATAGTGTCTGATTCTAGAAGCTTGTGAACCTCTTGGTAAAGTTTGTTACCAAACGTAGCCCACAAATGGTAACTATTTTCTAAAACTTTGTTGGCTTCCACATCTCCTGAAAAATGTCAACACAGTAATAAGAGAGGGTGAACGTATTGAACAGTTAGAGGGGAAAGTCCGGGGAGAATATCAGGAACGTATTGAACAGTTAGCGGGAAGAATTTGTTTTGTTTTGGTAGCTTGGACAATGTGTGGTAACAGTTGGTTGTGCTTACAGTATAATTTGTATTGTGACTGAACATATCATTAAAACCTACAGTACTATGAGTGAAAAGAGAAAATACAGTACAGTACAGTAAAGCCTCCAATAACGACATTAATGTGTCCTCCAATATTGCAGTGTAAGGTGAATCGTCTTATAGCGAATCATTATTTACCATTAAAATAAAGCAATAATAATGAGATGTGTTCCCAAGTGTGACCTTCTCATATATTTTGTGTGGCCTTTTACCCTCTTTTCCCCCAAAACAATATACAATTAACGAAAAATGCAAACTATATTCTTTAAATAATGTTCCTGAATGCACCTTATACTATATGATTAAATAATAATGTGGTCACACAGGAGGAGATGGGACGCCACTGTTTTCGTTTGTGTTTACAGCCGGGAGTCCGGGACGATAGTTCTACACGAGAAAATTAAGAAAATAAGACCCTGGTTGTAGCTGTAGTAAAATTAATGTAAAAAAATTAATATATACGTTTTAAGTAACAATATTTAATGTTAATAAATGGAACAATAGAAGTAGCTAACCACTAATGGCAAAGAAAAAAAAGAGATGGATTGGGAACGCCAACATATACGTGCGCATTTAAGGAGGCCGCATCATTTATCTTTTAAAGAATATGTATTTAAGAATTATTGCTTATTACTGAATATGTATTTGATTGAATTAATCTTTATATATGCAAAATGAACAATACAATTCATTAATAATTATAATAGGTAGAATATTAAAACACACAAGAGGATAAGAGACGGCATTGTTGCCAGTGTTTACAGCCATAATGTCAGTTATCCATCTGAAACTGAAGAAAATAAGACCCTGGATGTTGTTGTAGTAAAATAAATGTAAAAAATATGTATGTTTTAATTAATGTTATTTAATGTACAGTAGAAGTGACCACTGATATTAAAGAAAATGGGACACTGATAATGGAACGCCAATGTATACAGTACGTGCTCACTCAAGGAAAGTCATTTATCTCAAGAATATGTGCAAAAGATTCATTATTGTATATTACTGAATATGTATTTGATTGAATTAATGTTTACATATGTGAAATGAACAATACAATTCATTAATAATACGTAGAATATTAAAACATACACGAGGAGAAAAGATGGCATTGTTTTTGTGAGTAACGATGGTTCTACATAAGAAACTGAAGAAAATAAGACCCTGGTTTGTAGCTGTAGTGAACATAATTTTCAAAAATTGATTACCTTTTTGTATGTTTTAAGTAATGTTAATAAATGGAACACAAGAAGTAGCCAACCACTAATTGTAAAGAAAAAAGGCGAGACAATTGGGAACGCCAACGTATGAACAGTAAGTGCGTTCATGTGGAAACATATTGTCATTTCTCTACATATGAATATGAAAGCAACACTTATTTACTGTTCACATATGTTTTAAGTAATATTTACGAAAGTAAAACAAAAATTCTCTTCACGAATGGTGGTAAAGTCTAAAACATAAGGACAGCCAATGAATATTGTGCGACTTCATCAGGTTCAACTCTGGCTGAAGCTGTAGCTTTCCATAAAGCTGTTGCTGAAACTGTTACTGAACTTGAAGTTGAAGCTGCTAATGATGCTGAATTTGATGGTGTAGCTGAATAATAAAGCTGTCAAAAGTGAGAGACAAATCTACCAGAGTGTTTAAAGGTAGATCCTTAATTGCAGAAACAGAGAGGTTACTTCTCATTTGGATTAAGGAAAAACAAATGAAAGGAGATTCAATTTCGACAGAATTTATTTGTGAAAGAGCCAGGGAAGCTTAAGAACATTTGAAGGAAGAGCAACCTAGTTCTTCTGGAACCGAGTTTGAAGAGTTTAGAGCCAGCAAGGGTTGGTTTGAAAAATTTAAGAAAAGAAGTGACATTTTCAGTGTTATTAGGCATGATGAGGCTGCCAGTGCTGATAAAGAAGGAGCAGCAAAATTTGTAGTGGACTTTAAGGAACTGGTGGACGGAAGAAAATTATCTTCCACAGCAAGTGTTCAATGTGGACAAAACTGGGCTGTTCTGGAAGAAAATGCCCAAAAGGATATTCATCACCAGAGATGAAGCCTCTTTACCTGGGCATAAACCCATGAAAGACCGTCTCACTCTATTGCTTGGTGCCAATGTTTCAGGGGATTTCTGACTAAAGCCTACGCTTGTCTACCACTCTGAGAACCCCAGGGTGTACAAGCAACAAAAGGTGTTAAGAGGATAACTTGGAGTTTATTGGAAGTCCAACTGTAAGGCATGGGTAACAAGACAGCTCTTTCATGAATGGGCTGTTGAGGTGTTTTGCCCTTCTGTGAAGAGCTACCTAACCACCAATAAACTCCCTTTAAAGGCTCTTCTCCTTATGGATAATGCCCCTGGTCATGACCCTCAACTTGCCAGCACTTTGGAGGCTCGATTTGAATTTGTCAAAGTGTTGTTTCTGCCTCCCAACACTACATCAATCATATAGCCAATGGACCAGAATGTGATCAGCAACTTCAAGAAGCTGTACATGAAGAAAATGTTCAGGATGTGTTATCAGGCAACTTCCACTGATCCTGAACTAACACTGGCACAGTTCTGGAAGAGACAATTTAACATCCTGGAGGCTGTAAAATTGATTGTCTCATCATGGCGAGAAGCCTCCACTAGATCCCTCAATTCTGCATGGAAGGCACTGTGGCCATCAGCAGTCCATGATTTTGAGGGATTTGAGGAAGAAACAGAGTTGCACCAGGAGATTGTGTCCATTGGTCAGTCAATGGGCCTCGAAATGGAGGAGGATGATGTAGAAGAGCTTGTGATGTCTCATGAGCAGGAACTTACTCCTGAAGACTTGCAGCAACTGGATGAGATGTTAGAGGCTGACAGTGGTGAGGAGGAAAGGGAAAGTGATGACCATATGTCTTCTTCAGATTTGAAGGATGTTGTTCACTACTGGGAGAAGTTCAGGAAACTGGCTTCAAGGCACCTTGATGTGGAAACAACAGAACCTATTTTGTGTAATGTTGAGGACAGAGTGGTCTCCTTCTTCAAAAATCAGTTAATGATGAGGATGAGAAATGCCCCACAAACAAAAATTGACAGTTTCTTCTCTAAGAGGCAGCGGGAGAAAGATGCTACCCCTCAGCCTTCCACTTCAAAAAGGCAAGAGAATTTTCCTGCTGGAGAATCTGTCAGTCCAGAGGTTCCTGACATTTTTATGGGAGGTGACTCACCTTCCAAGAAGCAGTAAAATGTTTCTCCTCCACCTCCACTTCCTTCTCTTCTCCCTTCTCCTCCTTCAACTTCAAATTCACATCAGCATCATCAACCAGGAGCCTTCTACATACACATCTCAAAGTAAGTGTACCTTACTGCATTTTTTTTTTACTATATGTAATATTCGGTGAGCTGGAACTAATTACCCAAAATCCCATTGAAACAATGAATTCGGTTAACGAAATTTTTGGTTAACGAACAACCTTCTGGAACGAATTGTGTTCGTTAACCAAGGGACCACTGTATATGAGAGTAGAAATCCACAAAGAATACTTACTGTTACAAGTCTGCAAAATATCAACAGCTCTTTGGAAATAATCTTGGAAAACAGTTTGTGGAGGTTTGGTTCTTGAGTCCATCAGCACACAACCATAGAGATTCAGTACCCGGCACATTATTTTACTTTCTTCAACATGTGGCGCCACCTTCACAAAAGAACAAATGAAAGAAAGTGACCACCATTATATCAACCATATTTCATGCAAACATGTAGGGTTTCCATTATTACTCAACATATCTAATAAATATATTTAAAAGCCATTCATAAAAATCCTCACAGTCATCATCAATGTTTTACAGCCATTTTCCAGGTAAAAAAACACTGATGTTGACTATGAATACTGGGTATGAACACTTTAGTTATAATTCAAATTGCATGTTAAAGTTTAACCAGGGTGTTTTATGGGGGGGATTTCCCTAAGTGTCCCCAGGGGGCCCTCCTGGGGCCTCCAGAGGCACCAAGAGAAAAATTTCATATCTTTCTTATTATTTGTCTGCTTTGGACATATGGGGAGCTCCACACCATAATCTGCAAAGAGCCAAAATAAAAAACAGAAGAAAATGCTCAGGTAGGAATATGTGTCATACTATAATGTTTTCAGAGGACTGTCACCCACATGTACATGTTACCACTTGGCTCTCTGACTTACCCAGAGGACAGAGGAGAGGTTGGGGAATATAATGCAATACATAACACGTTTCAGCAACATGGCTCTTAGCAGGTAATGGTCCAGAGCTCCTTATATGACCTCACTATGGATAGGTGCTGGCGAGACGGACAGAAGGTAATAGAGGATGCTTTCAAATATGGCATTTTTGTTGATGTTATTGCCAAATTTATATTGGGGGGGGGGGGGTTGCTTTTTCCAATACTTTTCCATGAAAAACTGTGCTTCTACATCAAATTAAATTAAATGGTATCACTGTGGGCAAGTTCTTTTTAAGCAACATCAAAGTTGGGTTTTATATGATGGAGAAAAGAGAGATTCACAAATTCCAGAAGCTCGCTGCAAAAAACCACCACTACCTCACACCGCCCACCACTACCTCACACTGCCCACCACTACCTCACACTGCCCACCACTACTTCACACTGCCCACCACTACCTCACACTGCCCACCACTACCTCACACAGCCCACCACTACCTCACACTGCCCACCACTACCTCACACCGTCCACCACTACCTCACACCGCCCACCACTACCTCACACTGCCCACCACTACCTCACACCGCCCACCACTACCTCACACCGCCCACCACTACCTCACACCGCCCACCACTACCTCACACCGCCCACCACTACCTCACACTATCCACCAGAACCTCATACCACCCACCAGAACCTCACACCACCCACCACAGCCTCACACCACCCACCACAGCCTCATACCACCCACCAGTACCTCATACCACCCACCACAGCCTCATACCACCCACCAGTACCTCATACCACCCACCACTACCTCATACCACCCACCAGTACCTCATACCACCCACCAGTACCTCATACCACCCACCAGAGCCTCATACCACCCACCAGTACCTCATACCACCCACCAGTGTTGTATATGGGAGAGGGAGAGCACCCAGCCATGCCCCCCTCTTTCTCACCACTACTCCTACTCCTTTGCAACTTCTTTCTTTGAATGATGGAAACCTTTTACATTAGGGTGTGAGAGCAGTTCACACTCAAAGTAAAATAACTGTCCTTCTGATTCTCATAGTAGACTGAAAAAAGCACTGCCTTGCGGGTTGAGTCTCAAGAGTCCACTCAAAGCACTGTATCCAGCGGTTGTAAAGGCAATAGAAGACCTCTCTGCATCAAAGGACTCAACTTTAGTGGGAAAATCTGTAGCTTTCTTAAAGAGTTTGACATCAGATTCTTTCCTTGTAAGTATGGAGGTTCTATCAGCTATTTCAAATGTTAAGAGACCTCTATCTCGGAAATTGGAAGGTGTTGAGATAGATCTGGTACAAGCATTTGACAGTGTGAAGGACTGCTTGTATGTGTTGTAAATGTACAGAATTGACAATACATTCAGAAGATTATTTGAGAATGCATACTCCTATTACAGGCGCACTGATTTTTTCATTGAGACAGTCATGCTGCATATGAAAGAGGATTTCACTTCAGTACAAGATCTGTCCCTTATTGGGAGGATTACCTTTTTCCACCAAATATAGTATATATACAAAAAAATTAATACCAAGTACATCATTACTGACCACCAAAACACATATCATATATCAGGTATCCAAAATTTTGGGTCATGGAGTTTCCAAGTATTTTTTTTAGAATTACCACTACAGAACATCTTTGAGTCTAAGCTCAGTTTTTTTTTTGGCACTAGTCCAGTCAATACCATCACTTTTGTGAGCTTATTTAAGACATTTTAAGAGCATTGCACATAGTTAATAACAAACAATGTTTGGATCATAGTGGCTGAGTTCACTAAATATACGAGACAAAGTGATGTCCTTTATTGAGATGGTTTACTGTACTCTCAACTGATTTAAGAACATAAAACCAACAGATATACTTTGTAAGTAAGTAACTGTGCAGTGCTGACAGTAAATTAAAAGCATTTCTGACTGAATCTTGCTATCCCTTTCCCATTATCATGTTCAGTGACAAAAATCAAGAGCAACAAACATTTCCCAATTCAAAGTTCATTCATTTATTCACTGGCATTTACCTGTTGAATTTCCTCAACAAGAGAATTTAGGATTTGTGAAGAATGTTGTATGTCTCCATGAAATTTGGCTACTTCTGCTTCTTCCAGGCGTGTCTTCCAAGCCAGATTTTGGGGAACGTTCAATCTTGAGGCAGACAATAGAGCTGATTCACTTCCAAAGCTACTTCCCAATTTCCGATTTTGACGGGAGAGAAAGCTCTTGGTTATCTGAGAACAAAAGAAAAGTATATATTCAGCATTAAATAATTTACAGAAAACAAAGCAAATTTGCATTTAATATTCACAAAACATACACATTGATAAAATTTACAAGTTAAATGTCCAGTACACAAACATGCTAAACTGATGGTATATAACACTGTGCAAAAACTTTTTAAGCTGATTTTGATATGTTATTTTACTAATATAGACATGCTGGTTACGAATCTGCCATTGGTTTTTGCCATGCTGTCAATATTTTTTAAAAAATTAACAATATCACACTTTTTCTCAATTTTAACCCTTACGCCCCAGCTTACGGTGCCGCCGGCAATACCCCCAACACGGGGCAAGAGAAGAAAAATTAACTTTTATATATGATAAACCAATAAAAAAAGACAAGAGAAACTATACATTGTCCCTCTATATTTTACCATGGCACCTCAGTGACCAGACAAGTAAGGGGAAAGGTTTACAGATTACAGATTGCCCGGGAGGGGGCTAGTTTATTGGGCACCCCCTTACATCCTGTGCAAGGTGAAGCGCAGAAGCATTTACAGTGCCCGACTGGGAAGCATGTGGAGTTCAAGCTTGCCTTTATGACTCATGCATTAAGGGCGTAGAAGCCTGAAGGGTCATGGGTTTTGTCAGCAAGTTACATAAAGTGACAGAATGATGAGTGTGTGTGGGGGAGGGGGGGGGGGGGAATTCCCGGTACATTTCATCTGTTTATAGCAAAGCGTGGCAGGTCCCTAATAATGTCAAGTGCCAGGCCAGTGACTAGGAGGAGGGATATCTGGTCAGGGAGGGAAGAGGTGTTGGTAACGGCTGGGGACCTGTAGGAAGAGGTCATAGGGCAAGTGAGGATGTAGTGACAGAGGGTGTGAGAGTCGGGTTGGCCACAAAGTTTACAAACAGTGCGGCCAGGCTCAGGGTTGCCAATGTACTCCCATAGGTAACTGTACCCTAGGCGCAGTCTCATGTATATAATCTGTTGAGATCGAGTCAGAGATTGATACTCTTTGTAGTGGCGGTTGGAGTCACCGGTTACAGCGTCAGAGTGGCATAGTGTGACGCTGCCTCGTTGTTTCAGGGGTGTCCATTTTACGTCGAATGCTTCTCATTGTGTGGCGTGTATGCGAGATTTGAGATGATTCAGGGAGAGGGTGAGGGTGGCTTCAATATCTTCTTCTTGTGTGGCTTCTTTGGCAATTTGATCAACAGTGTCACAGGCAGTTATTCCTATATGTGACGGGATCCAAATAAACTTGACACGGATGTCATCCGTTTGTTCTAGCCCGGCGACGGCAGCTAGGGTGTGTTGGGCGGCAGGGGAGGAGGGGGAGGGTAATTTGAGCCTCGCTAGCGCATAAGTGCTGTCACTGATTATCAGGAGGTTCCGGAGTTCAGTGCGAGCATAGGTCGCCCCCTCATGAATGCCCGCGAGGATGGCTATGCTTTCAGTGTCAGTGGAGGAGGCCCAGTCGTGGACCCTGATTTTCTTGCGGGCCTGGCGCTCAGGAATCCATACAGCTGCCCCAGCGCTGCCCAGCGTGGTGACAGACCCATCACAGTAGACGAGGATAGGAGGGAGGGAGGTCGTAAGAGAAGAGGCGACATCATCAATCTGCTCAAGGCAGTTAAGTTTGAGCATATATTGTACCGCAGTTGGGTGGATTTACGAGGGAAAAGGTCTTCTTCTTTTCTTTTTTTTTTTTTTTTTTTTTTTTTTTTTTTTTTTTTTTTTTTTACATCGAGCACTCGCTATTACTAGGCAGTTAAGGGTTATTTTCCTGATTGCCTTTGTGTCCGTGTTGGCCAATAATGCATTTATTTACTGATCATAATACGTATCTCCTATAAATAATTAATTTAAATTTAATTTTTTTGCATTAAGTGTATTTTTAAAAAAGTGCTTGGCGACACACAGCAGTCTGTCACCAGCTCTCTGGCTGTCTTTGTGTTAGGTAGAGAAAGTAATAATAATTCCAAAAATAAATACACTAATAACAATCACAGCATTGTTTTACAGTAATATTACACTACAATACAACTACACTACTTTTAGCAATATTACTTTGATACAAACACGATGAAATGGACAAACAATGAAAATGAAACAAACAAAAGTAGATAATTATGTTCAGGAAGCTTCCCTGTGGCCGAGGTGTGGTCGTGACAGGTAAATAATCACACGGGAACCTGATAACCTGAGCTGGGCATTTATACAGTGGCGGGAAAAGGTGTGCGTTCTGGAGTGTCAACTGGGGTCTAAGGGTTAAGGAACGTTACCCGGGCCACCTTAGTGAACGTTAAGGAACATCACCCGGGCCACCTCAGTGAACGTTAAGGAACATCACCCGGGCCACCTCAGTGAACGTTAAGGAACATCACCCGGGCCACCTTAGTGAACGTTAAGGAACATCACCCGGGCCACCTTAGTGAACGTTAAGGAACATCACCCGGGCCACCTCAGTGAACGTTAAGGAACATCACCCGGGCCACCTCAGTGAACGTTAAGGAACATCACCCGGGCCACCTTAGTGAACGTTAAGGAACATCACCCGGGCCACCTTAGTGAACGTTAAGGAACATCACCTGGGCCACCTCAGTGAACGTTAAGGAACATCACCCGGGCCACCTTAGTGAACGTTAAGGAACATCACTCGGGCCACCTTAGTGAACGTTAAGGAACATCACCCGGGCCACCTCAGTGAACGGTGAGGAACATCACCCGGGCCACCTCAGTAAACATTAAGGAACATCACCCGGGCCACCTCAGTGAACGTTAAGGAACATCACCTGGGCCACCTCAGTGAACGTTAAGGAACATCACCCGGGCCACCTCAGTAAACATTAAGGAACATCACCTGGGCCACCTCAGTGAACGTTAAGGAACATCACCTGGGCCACCTTAGTGAACGTTAAGGAACATCACCCGGGCCACCTCAGTGAACGTTAAGGAACATCACCCGGGCCACCTTAGTGAACGTTAAGGAACATCACCCGGGCCACCTTAGTGAACGTTAAGGAAAGTAACCCGGGCCACCTCAGTGAATGTTAAGGAACATCACCCAGGCCACCTTAGTGAACGTTAAGGAACATCACCCGGGCCACCTAAGTGAACGTTAAGGAATATCACCCGGGCCACCTCAGTGAACGTTAAGGAACATCACCTGGGCCACCTCAGTAAACGTTAAGGAACATCACCCGGGCCACCTTAGTGAACGTTAAGGAATATCACCCGGGCCACCTTAGTGAACGTTAAGGAACATCACCCGGGCCACCTTAGTGAACGTTAAGGAACATCACCCGGGCCACCTCAGTGAACGTTAAGGAATATCACCCGGGCCACCTTAGTGAACGTTAAGGAACATCACCCGGGCCACCTCAGTGAACGTTAAGGAACATCACCCGGGCCACCTTGGTGAACGTTAAGGAACATCACCCGGGCCACCTTGGTGAACGTTAAGGAACATCACCCGGGCCACCTCAGTGAACGTTAAGGAACATCACCCGGGCCACCTCAGTGAACGTTAAGGAACATCACCCGGGCCACCTTAGTGAACGTTAAGGAACATCACCCGGGCCACCTCAGTGAACGTTAAGGAACATCACCCGGGCCACCTCAGTGAACGTAAAGGAACATCACCCGGGCCACCTTAGTGAACGTTAAGGAACATCACCTGGGCCACCTCAGTGAACGTTAAGGAACATCACCCGGGCCACCTTAGTAAACGTTAAGGAACACCACCCGGGCCACCTCAGTGAACGGTGAGGAACATCACCCGGGCCACCTCAGTGAACGTTAAGGAACATCACCCGGGCCACCTTAGTGAACGGTGAGGAACATCACCTGGGCCACCTTAGTGAACGTTAAGGAACATCACCCGGGCCACCTCAGTGAACGTTAAGGAACATCACCCGGGCCACCTTAGTGAACGTTAAGGAACATCACCCGGGCCACCTCAGAGAACGTTAAGGAACATCACCCGGGCCACCTCAGTGAACGTTAAGGAAAGTCACCCGGGCCACCTCAGTCGTTAAGGAACATCACCCGGGCCACCTCAGTGAACGTTAAATAACATCACCCGGGCCACCTTAGTGAACGGTGAGGAACATCACCCGGGCCACCTCAGTGAACGTTAAGGAACATCACCTGGGCCACCTTAGTGAACGGTGAGGAACATCACCCGGGCCACCTCAGTGAACGTTAAGGAACGTCACCCGGGCCACCTCAGTGAACGTTAAAGAACGTCACCCGGGCCACCTCAGTGAACGTTAAGGAACATCACCTGGGCCACCTTAGTGAACGGTGAGGAACATCACCCGGGCCACCTCAGTGAACGTTAAGGAACATCACCCGGGCCACCTCAGTGAACGTTAAGGAACATCACCCGGGCCACCTCAGTGAACGTTAAGGAACATCACCCGGGCCACCTCAGTGAACGTTAAGGAACATCACCCGGGCCACCTCAGTGAACGTTAAGGAACATCACCCGGGCCACCTCAGTGAACGTTAAGGAACATCACCCGGGCCACCTTAGTGAACGTTAAGGAACATCACCCGGGCCACCTTAGTGAATGTTAAGGAACATCACCCGGGCCACCTTAGTGAATGTTAAGGAACATCACCCGGGCCACCTCAGTGAACGTTAAGGAACATCACCCGGGCCACCTCAGTGAACGTTAAGGAACATCACCCGGGCCACCTTAGTGAACGTTAAGGAACGTCACCCGGGCCACCTTAGTGAACGTTAAGGAACATCACCCGGGCCACCTTAGTGAACGTTAAGGAACATCACCTGGGCCACCTCAGTGAACGTTAAGGAACATCACCTGGGCCACCTCAGTGAACGTTAAGGAACATCACCCGGGCCACCTTAGTGAACGTTAAGGAACATCACCCGGGCCACCTTAGTGAACGTTAAGGAACATCACCCGGGCCACCTCAGTGAACGTTAAGGAACATCACCCGGGCCACCTTAGTGAACGTTAAGGAACATCACCTGGGCCACCTCAGTGAACGTTAAGGAACATCACCCGGGCCACCTCAGTGAACGTTAAGGAACATCACCCGGGCCACTCAGTGAACGTAGGAACATCACCCGGGCCACCTTAGTGAACGTTAAGGAACATCACCCGGGCCACCTCAGTGAACGTTAAGGAACATCACCCGGGCCACCTTAGTGAACGTTAAGGAACATCACCTGGGCCACCTCAGTGAACGTTAAGGAACATCACCCGGGCCACCTCAGTGAACGTTAAAGAACGTCACCCGGGCCACATCAGTGAACGTTAAGGAACATCACCCGGGCCACCTTAGTGAACGTTAAGGAACATCACCTGGGCCACCTCAGTGAACGTTAAGGAACATCACCCGGGCCACCTTAGTGAACGTTAAGGAACATCACCCGGGCCACCTCAGTGAACGTTAAGGAACATCACCCGGGCCACCTCAGTGAACGTTAAGGAACATCACCCGGGCCACCTCAGTGAACGTTAAGGAACATCACCCGGGCCACCTCAGTGAACGTTAAGGAACATCACCCGGGCCACCTTAGTGAACGTTAAGGAACATCACCCGGGCCACCTTAGTGAATGTTAAGGAACATCACCCGGGCCACCTCAGTGAACGTTAAGGAACATCACCCGGGCCACCTCAGTGAACGTTAAGGAACATCACCCGGGCCACCTTAGTGAACGTTAAGGAACATCACCCGGGCCACCTCAGTGAACGTTAAGGAACATCACCCGGGCCACATCAGTGAACGTTAAGGAACATCACCCGGGCCACCTTAGTGAACGTTAAGGAACATCACCCGGGCCACCTTAGTGAACGTTAAGGAACATCACCCGGGCCACCTTAGTGAACGTTAAGGAACATCACCCGGGCCACCTCAGTGAACGTTAAGGAACATCACCTGGGCCACCTCAGTGAACGTTAAGGAACATCACCCGGGCCACCTTAGTGAACGTTAAGGAACATCACCCGGGCCACCTTAGTGAACGTCAAGGAACATCACCCGGGCCACCTTAGTGAATGTTAAGGAACATCACCCGGGCCACCTTAGTGAACGTTAAGGAACATCACCCGGGCCACCTTAGTGAACGTTAAGGAACATCACCCGGGCCACCTTAGTGAACGTTAAGGAACATCACCCGGGCCACCTCAGTGAACGTTAAGGAACATCACCCGGGCCACATCAGTGAACGTTAAGGAACATCACCCGGGCCACCTTAGTAAACGTTAAGGAACATCACCCTGGCCACCTTAGTGAACGTTAAGGAACATCACCTGGGCCACCTCAGTGAACGTTAAGGAACATCACCCGGGACACCTTAGTGAACATTAAGGAACATCACCCGGGCCACCTTAGTGCACGTTAAGGAACATCACCCGGGCCACCTTAGTGAATGTTAAGGAACATCACCCGGGCCACCTTAGTGAACGTTAAGGAACATCACCCGGGCCACCTTAGTGAACGTTAAGGAACATCACCCGGGCCACCTCAGTGAACGTTAAGGAACATCACCCGGGCCACCTTAGTGAACGTTAAGGAACATCACCCGGGCCACCTTAGTGAACGTTAAGGAACATCACCTGGGCCACCTCAGTGAACGTTAAGGAACATCACCCGGGCCACCTTAGTAAACGTTAAGGAACATCACCCGGGCCACCTCAGTGAACGGTGAGGAACATCACCCGGCCCACCTCAGTGAACGCTAAGGAACATCACCCGGGCCACCTTAGTGAACGGTGAGGAACATCACCTGGGCCACCTTAGTGAACGTTAAGGAACATCACCCGGGCCACCTCAGTGAACGTTAAGGAACATCACCCGGGCCACCTCAGTGAACGTTAAGGAACATCACCCGGGCCACCTCAGTGAACGTTAAGGAACATCACCCGGGCCACCTTAGTGAACGTTAAGGAACATCACCCGGGCCACCTCAGAGAACGTTAAGGAACATCACACGGGCCACCTCAGTGAACGTTAAGGAACATCACCCGGGCCACCTCAGTGAACGTTAAGGAACATCACCCGGGCCACCTCAGTGAACGTTAAGGAACATCACCAGGGCCACCTTAGTGAACGGTGAGGAACATCACCTTGGCCACCTTAGTGAACGGTGAGGAACATCACCTGGGCCACCTTAGTGAACGTTAAGGAACATCACCCGGGCCACCTTAGTGAACGTTAAGGAACATCACCCGGGCCACCTTAGTGAATGTTAAGGAACATCACCCGGGCCACCTTAGTTAACGGTGAGGAACATCACCCGGGCCACCTTAGTGAACGTTAAGGAACGTCACCCGGGCCACCTTAGTGAATGTTAAGGAACATCACCCGGGCCACCTTAGTGAACGTTAAGGAACATCACCCGGGCCACCTTAGTGAACGTTAAGGAACATCACCCGGGCCACCTCAGTGAACGTTAAGGAACATCACCCGGGCCACCTCAGTGAACGTTAAGGAACATCACCCGGGCCACCTTAGTGAATGTTAAGGAACATCACCCGGGACACCTTAGTGAACGTTAAGGAACATCACCCGGGCCACCTTAGTGAACGTTAAGGAACATCACCCGGGCCACCTTAGTGAACGTTAAGGAACATCACCCGGGCCACCTTAGTGAACGTTAAGGAACATCACCCGGGCCACCTCAGTGAACGTTAAGGAACATCACCCGGGCCACCTCAGTGAACGTTAAGGAACATCACCCGGGCCACCTCAGTGAACGGTGAGGAACATCACCTGGGCCACCTCAGTGAACGTTAAGGAACATCACCCGGGCCACCTTAGTAAACGTTAAGGAACATCACCCGGGCCACCTCAGTGAACGGTGAGGAACATCACCCGGGCCACCTTAGTGAACGGTGAGGAACATCACCTGGGCCACCTCAGTGAACGTTAAGGAACATCACCCGGGCCACCTCAGTGAACGTTAAGGAACATCACCCGGGCCACCTCAGAGAACGTTAAGGCACATCACCCGGGCCACCTCAGAGAACGTTAAGGAACATCACCCGGGCCACCTCAGAGAACGTTAAGGAACATCACCCGGGCCACCTCAGTGAACGTTAAGGAACATCACCCGGGCCACCTTAGTGAACGTTAAGGAACATCACCCGGGCCACCTTAGTGAACGTTAAGGAACATCACCTGGGCCACCTCAGTGAACGTTAAGGAACATCACCCGGGCCACCTTAGTAAACGTTAAGGAACATCACCCGGGCCACCTCAGTGAACGGTGAGGAACATCACCCGGCCCACCTCAGTGAACGCTAAGGAACATCACCCGGGCCACCTTAGTGAACGGTGAGGAACATCACCTGGGCCACCTTAGTGAACGTTAAGGAACATCACCCGGGCCACCTCAGTGAACGTTAAGGAACATCACCCGGGCCACCTCAGTGAACGTTAAGGAACATCACCCGGGCCACCTCAGTGAACGTTAAGGAACATCACCCGGGCCACCTTAGTGAACGTTAAGGAACATCACCCGGGCCACCTCAGAGAACGTTAAGGAACATCACACGGGCCACCTCAGTGAACGTTAAGGAACATCACCCGGGCCACCTCAGTGAACGTTAAGGAACATCACCCGGGCCACCTCAGTGAACGTTAAGGAACATCACCAGGGCCACCTTAGTGAACGGTGAGGAACATCACCTTGGCCACCTTAGTGAACGGTGAGGAACATCACCTGGGCCACCTTAGTGAACGTTAAGGAACATCACCCGGGCCACCTTAGTGAACGTTAAGGAACATCACCCGGGCCACCTTAGTGAATGTTAAGGAACATCACCCGGGCCACCTTAGTTAACGGTGAGGAACATCACCCGGGCCACCTTAGTGAACGTTAAGGAACGTCACCCGGGCCACCTTAGTGAATGTTAAGGAACATCACCCGGGCCACCTTAGTGAACGTTAAGGAACATCACCCGGGCCACCTTAGTGAACGTTAAGGAACATCACCCGGGCCACCTCAGTGAACGTTAAGGAACATCACCCGGGCCACCTCAGTGAACGTTAAGGAACATCACCCGGGCCACCTTAGTGAATGTTAAGGAACATCACCCGGGACACCTTAGTGAACGTTAAGGAACATCACCCGGGCCACCTTAGTGAACGTTAAGGAACATCACCCGGGCCACCTTAGTGAACGTTAAGGAACATCACCCGGGCCACCTTAGTGAACGTTAAGGAACATCACCCGGGCCACCTTAGTGAACGTTAAGGAACATCACCCGGGCCACCTCAGTGAACGTTAAGGAACATCACCCGGGCCACCTTAGTGAACGGTGAGGAACATCACCTGGGCCACCTCAGTGAACGTTAAGGAACATCACCCGGGCCACCTTAGTAAACGTTAAGGAACATCACCCGGGCCACCTCAGTGAACGGTGAGGAACATCACCCGGGCCACCTTAGTGAACGGTGAGGAACATCACCTGGGCCACCTCAGTGAACGTTAAGGAACATCACCCGGGCCACCTCAGTGAACGTTAAGGAACATCACCCGGGCCACCTCAGAGAACGTTAAGGCACATCACCCGGGCCACCTCAGAGAACGTTAAGGAACATCACCCGGGCCACCTCAGAGAACGTTAAGGAACATCACCCGGGCCACCTCAGTGAACGTTAAGGAAAGTCACCCGGGCCACCTCAGTGAACGTTAAGGAACATCACCTGGGCCACCTTAGTGAACGTTAAGGAACATCACCCGGGCCACCTTAGTGAACGTTAAGGAACATCACCCGGGCCACCTTAGTGAACGTTAAGGAACATCACCCGGGCCACCTTAGTGAACGTTAAGGAACATCACCCGGGCCACCTCAGTGAACGTTAAGGAACATCACCCGGGCCACCTTAGTGAACGTTAAGGAACATCACCCGGGCCACCTTAGTGAATGTTAAGGAACGTCACCCGGGCCACCTTAGTTAACGGTGAGGAAAGTCACCCGGGCCACCTTAGTGAACGTTAAGGAACATCACCCGGGCCACCTTAGTGAATGTTAAGGAACGTCACCCGGGCCACCTTAGTGAATGTTAAGGAACATCACCCGGGCCACCTTAGTGAATGTTAAGGAACATCACCCGGGCCACCTTAGTGAACGTTAAGGAACATCACCCGGGCCACCTTAGTGAACGTTAAGGAACATCACCCGGGCCACCTTAGTGAACGTTAAGGAACATCACCCGGGCCACCTCAGTGAACGTTAAGGAACATCACCCGGGCCACATCAGTGAACGTTAAGGAACATCACCCGGGCCACCTTAGTAAACGTTAAGGAACATCACCCGGGCCACCTTAGTGAACGTTGAGGAACATCACCTGGGCCACCTCAGTGAACGTTAAGGAACATCACCCGGGACACCTTAGTGAACATTAAGGAACATCACCCGGGCCACCTTAGTGCACGTTAAGGAACATCACCCGGGCCACCTTAGTGAATGTTAAGGAACATCACCCGGGCCACCTTAGTGAACGTTAAGGAACATCACCCGGGCCACCTTAGTGAACGTTAAGGAACATCACCCGGGCCACCTCAGTGAACGTTAAGGAACATCACCCGGGCCACCTTAGTGAACGTTAAGGAACATCACCCGGGCCACCTTAGTGAACGTTAAGGAACATCACCTGGGCCACCTCAGTGAACGTTAAGGAACATCACCCGGGCCACCTTAGTAAACGTTAAGGAACATCACCCGGGCCACCTCAGTGAACGGTGAGGAACATCACCCGGCCCACCTCAGTGAACGCTAAGGAACATCACCCGGGCCACCTTAGTGAACGGTGAGGAACATCACCTGGGCCACCTTAGTGAACGTTAAGGAACATCACCCGGGCCACCTCAGTGAACGTTAAGGAACATCACCCGGGCCACCTCAGTGAACGTTAAGGAACATCACCCGGGCCACCTCAGTGAACGTTAAGGAACATCACCCGGGCCACCTTAGTGAACGTTAAGGAACATCACCCGGGCCACCTCAGAGAACGTTAAGGAACATCACACGGGCCACCTCAGTGAACGTTAAGGAACATCACCCGGGCCACCTCAGTGAACGTTAAGGAACATCACCCGGGCCACCTCAGTGAACGTTAAGGAACATCACCAGGGCCACCTTAGTGAACGGTGAGGAACATCACCTTGGCCACCTTAGTGAACGGTGAGGAACATCACCTGGGCCACCTTAGTGAACGTTAAGGAACATCACCCGGGCCACCTTAGTGAACGTTAAGGAACATCACCCGGGCCACCTTAGTGAATGTTAAGGAACATCACCCGGGCCACCTTAGTTAACGGTGAGGAACATCACCCGGGCCACCTTAGTGAACGTTAAGGAACGTCACCCGGGCCACCTTAGTGAATGTTAAGGAACATCACCCGGGCCACCTTAGTGAACGTTAAGGAACATCACCCGGGCCACCTTAGTGAACGTTAAGGAACATCACCCGGGCCACCTCAGTGAACGTTAAGGAACATCACCCGGGCCACCTCAGTGAACGTTAAGGAACATCACCCGGGCCACCTTAGTGAATGTTAAGGAACATCACCCGGGCCACCTTAGTGAACGTTAAGGAACATCACCCGGGCCACCTTAGTGAACGTTAAGGAACATCACCCGGGCCACCTTAGTGAACGTTAAGGAACATCACCCGGGCCACCTTAGTGAACGTTAAGGAACATCACCCGGGCCACCTTAGTGAACGTTAAGGAACATCACCCGGGCCACCTTAGTGAACGTTAAGGAACATCACCCGGGCCACCTTAGTGAACGTTAAGGAACATCACCCGGGCCACCTCAGTGAACGTTAAGGAACATCACCCGGGCCACCTTAGTGAACGGTGAGGAACATCACCTGGGCCACCTCAGTGAACGTTAAGGAACATCACCCGGGCCACCTTAGTAAACGTTAAGGAACATCACCCGGGCCACCTCAGTGAACGGTGAGGAACATCACCCGGGCCACCTTAGTGAACGGTGAGGAACATCACCTGGGCCACCTCAGTGAACGTTAAGGAACATCACCCGGGCCACCTCAGTGAACGTTAAGGAACATCACCCGGGCCACCTCAGAGAACGTTAAGGCACATCACCCGGGCCACCTCAGAGAACGTTAAGGAACATCACCCGGGCCACCTCAGAGAACGTTAAGGAACATCACCCGGGCCACCTCAGTGAACGTTAAGGAACGTCACCCGGGCCACCTCAGTGAACGTTAAGGAACATCACCTGGGCCACCTTAGTGAACGTTAAGGAACATCACCCGGGCCACCTTAGTGAACGTTAAGGAACATCACCCGGGCCACCTTAGTGAACGTTAAGGAACATCACCCGGGCCACCTTAGTGAACGTTAAGGAACATCACCCGGGCCACCTCAGTGAACGTTAAGGAACATCACCCGGGCCACCTTATTGAACGTTAAGGAACATCACCCGGGCCACCTTAGTGAATGTTAAGGAACGTCACCCGGGCCACCTTAGTTAACGGTGAGGAAAGTCACCCGGGCCACCTTAGTGAACGTTAAGGAACATCACCCGGGCCACCTTAGTGAATGTTAAGGAACGTCACCCGGGCCACCTTAGTGAATGTTAAGGAACATCACCCGGGCCACCTTAGTGAACGTTAAGGAACATCACCCGGGCCACCTTAGTGAATGTTAAGTTACGTCACCACCACCGATAACTAGAGCGAAGACGACGAGGATCAACAGTTGGCAGAGCAACAAGTACTTTTAAAACAATTCTGGAGAATATTCAACATCAAGAAAGCTGTGGACTTCTTGGTGAAGGCATGGGATCAGCTGTCTGTAGCAACTGTTCGTCACGCATGGAGGAGACATGTGTTGCAAGGCATTCCGGCCGTTAGGCAGAGTCAATCTGTGACTGGTGAGGTTCAGACTGTTGCAGTAGCAGTGGACCTTGCCAGAGAAGCTGCGCAGAGTGTTACAGCTGCAGGCTTCTCCGAGACCACCAACGACGGCATCCTGGAGGTGATAAGGGGTCCTGATGTGACTACCGACAAGATGGTAGATGATGATGACGTCAGTGAAGAGGCAGGTGGTGCGTCATCCCAAGAAAAACGCCGCTTATCCCATAGTAATGTTAGGTTTGTTATCGAGTGTATCGAGAAAGTCAAGCTCCTCCTTTCCGACGACCCTGACGCAAACAGGTATGAAATCTTCACTACCCAGCTGTTGCAGACTATGGAGTCCTATATCAAGGTTTATCACGACAACATAAACACCAGCCGTCAGCAAAGCATAACAGAGTTCTTCGCCCACAACCCACCACAGCCAGCCCAAGCCAGTGATAGTGACAGAGGTAGAGACAGTGATGATGACTTTGAGGGATTTGTCAGGGAGGCCCTGACAAGTGTGGATGACAGTGATGGTGACTCACCTGAGGGCCAGTAGCCTGCCCTCTGCCTCGGAACCAGCCTCCATTCCCGTACGCTAACCCATCTCTTCTAGTAACGTAAGTGTTAACCCCAACCTTGTTTTTTTCTAACCTAACCTTCAGTTTATTGACTGTTCCCTTCTATATTATGTGTTTGTGAATACCATCATAAAGTTAAGATGTTATTTTTAGTAAAACGTACGTATTGTGTTGGGAAAAAGTGGAGTTTGGGGGTCGGCCCGGTCTCTATTTCAATTAATCCCATATGTTATGTTGTTCACTTTACGCGGGCCGCCGTGGGTTGAATTAACTGCGTAAAGTGAGGGTTGACTGTATTTACATTTTTAGTAATAAATAATAACCCAGACTAAAGTTAGGATAATATAATTGACATTTCTGGATTCCTTGCAGGTCAGGGAATATTTTGAATGTAAACTTCATATATTTTGCACAAACGATAAAATATTTGCTTTGTGTAAACCAAATTATTATATTAGATCTAAAATTTGTATGTCTAATGCAAAATCCATGATGTTTATATTCAAAATGATCATCATATTGTAAGAATTCCAGCAATGTAAATTATATTCTGGCCGGGTAATTTGTATGAACTTTATGAGTTAAATAAAAAAAAATAAAAAATAAATTATACTTCACCACGCGTATATGAGTAGATGCACCGCGGAATGTGAAAGTCCGGTTCTAGTGGCAAGGTACCGCGTAAATGAGAAATCGCGGAAAAAGAAACCGTGTAAAGCGGGGTAATACTGTATTATATTACAGCATACAGTAAGTCCCCAAGTTACGTACATAATGGGGACCAAAAGGTTGTACTTAACTCGAAATGTACGTAACTCGAAAATCCCCCAACCCTATAATGTTATCTGGTGGTAATTAATACAACTTATCAAATGCAAACATATTTTATTTAACATAAATGCGGCATAAGTAGCCGCGCGGTGAACTATGTAAACACACTCGCGGCAACACTCGTGACGCAGTCAGCCGTCGCAGTCGTCACTATCATCCATATCACGCGGCACTGGATCAGGAGTAGATGATGTTGATGGCACTGGATCAGGTGTAGATGATGTTGATGGCACTGGATCAGGTGTAGATGATGTTGATGGCACTGGATCAGGTGTAGATGATGTTGGCAATACGGCTGCTGGTTTGAAGAATTTGTGGATGGATGTTTGGGTTGTTATCTTCTTTTTTTCTTCATAAATTATGTGATAGCATTTAATAGCCTCTTGGATCGCTGCTGACACCTTGGCAAGTCTTTCTTCATTTGGATCTTGCTGTTCAAAAAGTGCCAACATTTCCTCCCCCTTTGCAAAAGCCTGCGCCATCAGTTTAGTTTGGAAATGCTTTGTAGGCATTTCAACTTGATCTTCTTCAGCTGTTTCTATTTCCCGTCGTTGCTTCTCCAACTCAATCAACTCGTCATTTGTCAAGTCCTTGCCGTGGGCGTCGAAATACTCAGAGAAGTCATTCTCCTTCAGGTCTAACTCCAGTTTCTCACTTATTTTGATTAAGTTGTTGATCACAGCCTTCTGCTCCTCCTGAACATTCTCAAACCCACTGAAGTCGTTGACAAACTGTGGACAGATTTTCTTCCACACGCCGTTCATGCAGGATGATGTAACCTCCTGCCAGGATGCACCGATGTTTTTAATTGCCTTGTAGATATTATAGGACTTCCAAAATTCCTTGAGAGTCATCCCATTGTCATCAGTTGCCTTCAGTGCTTGGCGGAAGGTGCGCCTAAGATAATATTTTTTAAATGTTGCAATGACGCCCTGATCCATTGGCTGGATGATAGATGTTGTGTTGGGTGGCATGTACACAACCTTTACCTTTGGGTGGAAGTCATCCAGGAAAGGGGGGTGACCAGGTGCATTGTCAAGCAGCAGGAGGATGTTGAAGGGTATACCATTGTCCCTTAAATATTTTTCCACGTCTGGTATAAGATGGTGGTAGAACCAGTCTTGGAAAAGTGCCTGTGTAACCCATGCTTTAGTGTTACTTTTCCATATGACAGGAAGGGATGCCTTTGCAATGTTTTTGAGTGCTCGTGGGTTTTCAGAAATGTACACAAGCAATGGTTTTAATTTAAAATCACCAGCTGCATTACCACCAAGAAGCAGCGTCAGTCTGTCCTTCGCTACTTTAAACCCAGGCATTGACTTCTCCTCTTTGCTTATGTACGTCCTGTCAGGCATTTTTTTCCAATAAAGCCCAGTTTCATCCACATTGAAGATCTGTTGTGGTGTGTAGCCTCCCTCGTCAATAATTTCCGCGAGTTTCTTTGGAAAATCCTGTGCTGTTTTCCAATCAGCACTCGCCGCCTCACCAGTCACTCGAACATTATGCAGCTTATTTCGCACCTTGAATCGGTTAAACCACCCATTGCTAGCATTGAATGTCACAGTATCATCAGGGTGATCTTTCTTTAGGTCGTTGAAAAGACTTAGGGCTTTCTCCTGAATCATACTGAGACACAGAGGCTTTCGTTTTTGTGTGCAGTCCTCGATCCACAGCGCAAGATATTTTTCCATTTCTTCCAGAACCTTCCCTCTTCTTTTAGTTATAATCGTAGATTGCATTGGCACTGCAGATTTCACATGTTCCTTGATCTTTTCTTTGCCCTTATCAATTGTATTAACAGTTGACCGACTCAGGTTAAATTTGCGGGCAACATTGGTCAACTTTTCACCACTGTCAAGCAGTTTTATTATGTCCATTTTTACCTCTAGTGAGATTGCTTGACGTTTCGTAGCACTCCCACTGGCTTCACCACTCTTACGCTTTACACCAGTCATTGCACACAGAGTAAAGTGTACAAAATAGGGCAGAAATTCACAGGAGAAGTATGCACAATGACCACACGTGTTCGCACAATGACCACACTTGTTGCTTTGGTGCGTCTAGCGTGTCGTCTGCATGGTCAGTGATAGTGGCGGCGCGGTGCGGCTGGCACGCAAACTATACGCTCGCCCGCCAAATTTAAAAATTGCTCGCCCTTTTAAGACAATATTTTTGCAATTAAAGACTTCAGAAACGATGTACGTATCGGCCGTTTGTACGTAAGTCGGATGTACGTAACTCGGGGACGAACTGTAGTTTCTTTATTTCTAAGTCACATTAGAGTATTGAAATGATTTTTGCCACAACTTTTATAGTTTCATTATATGTAGCAATGGCACCATGCATTACCCTCTCCCTCCCTAAGGTGGGACGGGGTGCGGTAGAGACCCTCGTGGCCAGTAGTGGAAGCTGTCAGACACAGTACACAACTTCCCTTGCTCCCTATACAACCCGTAGTGCAATCCACAGAGGGGCGAGGGCCATTTTATTTAAACCCTCGTAGTTTAAGGGATAAGTGCACATAATGTTGTCATACTTGTGCACATAGCTATTTATATGTACTGTATTTTGCACACTCCAGGAACCAGCATGAAAAACTAGCTGATTTGGCTTTCTCGCGGGGCCCATTTTACCTAACCCCTGCAAGCTTTAAGGGAATAGTTAATAATATAAAAAAATTTACACCATAATTGAACCATCTATTTCCTAAAGTCCACCATCACCACTGATAAAACAGGGAAATGGAAACTATGATGGAGGAAACTGTAATTGGGAAGGTAGATCTGTATTACGAAGTGTACACCAGAGTTTGGTAAGGCATACCAGAGTTGTGTGGAGAATTCTGTTGATGTGGCCTTCCTTGTCCCGAGGTGTTAGTGACCGGAGTGTAGATACTCTAGCAGCCAGAATGAGTTCTTTATACTTGTACTCAACAGTAGCCAGAGTCTTCTTTGACATCCACCTATGTTCTAAATTTTGGATGCTTGTGTTAAACTGAAAAAAAACAAAACATTATTTCATATGTACTGTATAAGTACTTTCTTTTTATGAAAGGTGACATTCAATCAATATAGTTGTATGTCCTAGAGACTGGCAAAGACTGACTATAGTGAAAATAACATGGAGCTCAATGATAGTAAATTATCAACCAATTGTTACAAAGAAATAAGGGCCTAGAAAAAACTGTCATTAAACAAATGAAAATCAAGACCCCCTACAATGTAGACTATAATAAGTGTCCTGTCTGTAAACCATCTTTATTATTTTCAAGTGTATTCCCGGTAGCTACTGACAAATGTACAAGCAAACTGAAATACTAAGGGAAAACTACAATACAGATACTAAGGGGCTGCTAACATGGACTCTCTAAAGAAGGAGCTAACAATAGCAGTAACAGTGAGAAACATAGGTTTCTACTTTAAAATATTATGGAGGTCTAAGCTCTAGTATATGTATTAAAACAAATTTTTCAAACCTTGTTTGGAAAGTTGATGTCGTTAAGACACTCTGATGCTGCTTCTAGTTCAGATAAAATCTGAAGCTGACTCAGTACTGGATATATGGAACTGCTGCTCTCTGCTCGACTCTGGTGCAACACATAAAATACACAAGTTAAAAATCATGTATTGTGTAAAACAGTACTGTACATCAATTCTTAATTAAACTACTCGGTTAATAACATATGTATGGAACACATGAATTATGGATAACAACATCTCTATAAATAACCATGCTGTAACTGTACTATATAATAATGCTACAACTCTTACCGCATCCCATGAGAGAGAGAGAGAGAGAGAGAGAGAGATGGGTGGTGTAGTGTTTTGAATGGTCAGCGGCCAGTATTGTACATCAGTGATGAGATAATGGAGAGATGTGTGTTTGTTAGCTATACTCAGGACCGTGTGGGTTACTGTGGAGCAGCAGGGAAGTCTAGTTCTGTGTAATGGAGACAACTTCTAACTAATATCAAGCATCAGTGATTTAGTGTGACAGTTGCTGACGGTAAAATTTACAGTGTCCAGTGCAGTGATAACTCACCAACAATCGTCTGCAGTCTGTACACACACACGCACACACACACATGGCTTAGTCTCAGGCCGTTCACTAGTGAGTTCGGTAATTGTTGTTGTATGAAGGATTAAGCTAATTTAAGAAATAAATTATTGTAATGTTCTGGTTGAATACACCAAATAAAGGTGCTGTTGCATGTTTAGTACTTACATCTGACAGTGGGACATGTACTTCCAGGTATGACCGAATAAACATTGTCGTGTGATACTGGACGACTTTGATTAACTCCCCTATCAACCCAGTCATGCCGTGAGCGATTATAGAGACAGCTAAGAAGTATAATGACAGTGACTGAGGGAATCTGTATTGTTTTTGATGCTGGCTACCCTGTGGCAAGAGGTGACAGGGGGGGGGGGGGGGTGTCAACAAATGTAAAATACTGTGGATATTCCCAGTACATAGGACATCATTTCTGCTGCAAAGCATTGAAGATCATAAGTAAGTTTTCCTCATTTATTTGTATTCTGTTTATGAACTGTACAGTATTTAAAAACTGACATAGTGGATCAGGCATCTTCTAATGTGTTGAATTTACAAGTTTGTTTGTTTCTGATAAGGTGGGGACATAAACTGTAAGAATAAAAACATGGATGATGAAAAAACTTCAGTATCCATTATCTTGTTTATAACTTACAAGTTTGAGTTGCCTTATGACCCCTTGTCTAGCCTGGTGGGTTTGTTGCTGAAGTGATCCAAAGTCTTGATAATGGAGGGACTGGAGGGCATGTAACATATGGTGGTGAAAATTAACACCATCTTCTGTTTCATCTTCTGAACTCTTTCCATCAAATTCTGTGGACTCCCACTGTGAAAGTCTCCAAGCTGCTTCACACCTAAAGAATGTTTCCTTGAAAACTAAATGTTCCTTGTTTTTCTATATTCATAAAGTTTTTATCAAGCTATACATTTAATACATTTGATTTTCTGTACATAAATTTCCTCAACAAAGATTACATAATTATTACATAAATTTTTTTTAACCTTATAATTAGTTTCTAAGATACTGAAGTCATACATAATTGTCAGCAATTAATCTAAAATGGTCTGTGCATTTCAATACATAATAGATGGTAATAACACAACTAATAAGAGGTCACTAACATCACTGGCCAGTTACCTGTCCTGAAAAATATTACATCAACCAAAAATTTTAAAAGGATTCTGGGTATTTCTTTTTGTTGTTTTATCCTTCTGTCACTTTCCATACTTGCTATGCACAGTTCTTCCCCATTACCAAACCCATTCTGTGAGACATATGTAACACTTGATCCAATCTGAACAAGAGAGGGAAAGGTGCAATGATAAAAGAATTGAATCATATTACAGCATGCCCTTCAAATTCACGGGGGTTAGGTTCTCAAAATGGCCGCGAATAGCCAAATCCGCGAATAACATTTGCTGACGGGGGGGTTTACTTTTTTACTTATGTGCAAAGAAATGTATACTATTCCCTCTATCTGTTTGCCCTTAAGACAATTATTTCATTTCTTTTATCTGTATTGTACAGGAATTCCTCTACTTAAGAACGTTTAACTTACAAACTTTCGGAGATACAAACATCATCACTGAGGGGGGTTACCTGCCAGAACAGGGGTTTAATGTGGATGAGACTGGATTATTTTGAAGAAAATTATAGATGGAACAAATATTACCTAAGAGGAGAAGAGTGAGCCAGGTTTTAAGGCTGTATTAAATATCCATAATCTTTTCATTATTTATAATATGTTTGGCCTCTACAAGAGTAAAGTTGGACTTACAAACAAGCCTCAGGAACGTAACTTGTTCGTAAGTAGAGGAGAACCTGTATATATATGTGTGTGTGTGTGTGTAGACACACACAAAACACATACCTGTACAAGTAAATAATAATGGAAAAATCCTCTCACGAATACTGTAATCAGAAAGAAATTTATTAAAAATGGTGAGTCTAGCCTCAAGTCCACTCTGTGCTTTATTAATAACAAAGCATGGAGTAAATTTGAGGGTAAACTCAACATTTTTAATAAATTTCTTTCTGATTACAGTATTTGTGAGAGGATTTTTCCATTATTATTTACTTGTATATGTGTTTTGTGTGTGTGTGTCTACACACACACATATACAATATTGCACAGGTAAAGGAAATTACTGTCTCTAAAAAGAATGGCTCCCTGTCCCAGCCACAAAAATGGTGGCAATTTTAAAACTACCCTTAGACATTTTTAGGTACAGTCACCCATAAACGTCCTGTTGCCTCTCATCCCGAACCATGAACCCTGAGATTCAGACTCTTGAATCCGAAGCATTTATGGACAGAATAATGCATCAGCCTACTGCTTCGGGTTCATGAGTCTTAATCTCGGGGTTCATGGTTCAGGATGAGGGGCGACAGGACTTTTTTGGGTGACTGTACATCCAGGGTGTCATCAGCGAATAATAGAGGACTGCGAAAAAAAAATCCGCGAATTTTCTGGGCGTATTGTATTGTGCTTCAAAAACCCTTGGTAATCTTTTTCAAAACTTTTACTGACAGAGGCTGATAATGTTAACACTCTCATGCATCATGGTGTGAATCACATCCAATCATTGGGTAGCACTACAGTATTTGTACAGTAAAGCCTCGAATAACGACGTTAATGTGTCCCCCAATATTGCAGTGCAAGGTGAATCGTCTTATCGCGAATCATTAATTACCATTAAAATAAAGCAATAATAATGAGATGTGTTCCCAAGTGTGACCTTCTCATATATTTTGTGTGGCCTTTTACCCTCTTTTACCCTAAAACAATACAATTAACGAAAAGTGCAAACTATATTCTTTAAATAATGTTCCTGAATGCACCTTATACTATATAAATGAATAATAATGTGGTCACACAAGAGGAGATGGGACGCCACTGTTTTCGTTTGTGTTTACAGCCGGAAGTCCGGGACGATAGTTCTACACGAGAAAATTAAGAAAATAAGACCCTAGTTGTAGCTGTAGTAAAATTAATGTAAAAAAATTAATATACTGTATATGTTTTAAGTAACATTATTTAATGTTAACAAATGGAACAATAGAAGTAGCTAACCACTAATGGCAAAAAAAAAAAAAAAAAAGATGGATTGGGATCGCCAACATACAGTAAAAGTCCAAAAATCCGGATGCCAAAAATCCGGACCACCTGAGAATCCGGACCTTTGGAAAACTAATTATTTTTTTTTTTTTTTAGCGGACTTTTGTGTGTATGTGCGCATGCGTGAGCGCCACAGCTGCACAGCGACAACAAGCGACCACGTGGTCTCCACTTTAAAACGAGCAATCAAACTGTGACAACATACCGTATATACTCATCTATAAACCCCCCCTCGTTTATCTGTCGACCCTGATTTTTTGACCAAGAAATCGTTAATTTATGATATTCCTCGTTTATAGTTCGACCCACGTTTTTGAGGGTAAGCGAACAACAAAACCTTCAGCAAAAACGCTCTACGTCCTATAAACTGAAACACGAGTGCCCAAGGCAAATTGTTTACCATTTATTATTACAACACTTTACACTGAAACGCGGGTAGTTTCAACAAAAATATTGTATATTTCCATTCAAGTATTTATTCAAGTCAATTAGGAGGGAATATTATTGTAATACAACAGTTTTTTAACTAAACCATTCGAAAAGTGATTACGGTAACATCTTTTGAACGAAAGAAAGCGCAAGTCATTGTTTTCGTCACGATTTGATCCCACTTTCCACTGTAATACGGACGTCATTTTAGCAAAAATATTACATTTCCGTGAATGTACTATATCAAGCACAGTATGAATAGAACAATATTTTGAGTCTTACTCTTTCCATTTACAGATTACTGTACAAGCCCATAATAATGGCTCCTAAAGTAGATAAACTTCGTTGTGTGAAGAGAAAGAAGAACACGTTGAAATTTAGTGACAAACTTGAAATAATTAAGAAACTAGTACGTGGTGTGAGCAATACTGTTCTAATGGAAAATACAACATTGGAAAGTCTACAATTTATGATATCAAAAAGGCAAAGAATAAAGTTCTAGAATTCACAGCTTTTTCATTAAAACTGCTCGTCTTGATAAATGAAGCATGCTATATTTGCTAATGAATAAACTATCAAAATGTACCTGTTCATCTCTTCTTTATTCCCCCTTAAATTTTAATTTTAAAAGTACTGCCTGAGAATCCGGAAAATCCAAAAATCCGGACCGACCCAATCCCCAAGCAGTCCGGATTTTTGGACTTTTACTGTATATGTAAGTATTTAAGGATACCGCATCATTTATCTGAAGAATACGTACAAAAGATTCATTATTGTTTATTACTGAATATGTATTTGATTGAATTACTCTTTTTATATGCGAAATGAACAAAGCAATTCATTAATAATACGTAGAATATTAAAACACACACGAGGAGACAAGATGGCATTGTTTTTGTGAGTGACGATGGTTCTACATAAGAAACTGAAGAAAATAAGACCCTGGTTGTAGCTGTAGTGAACTTAATTTAAAAAAATTGAATACCTGTTTGTATGTTTTAAGTAAGGCTATTTAATATTAATAAATGGAACGCTAGGAGTAGCTAACCACTAATGGTGAAGAAATAAGGCAAGACGATTGGGAACGCAAACGTATTAACAGTAAGTGCGTACATGTGAAAACCTATCGTCATTTTTCAACATATGAATATGAAAGCAATACTTATTTACTGTTCATATATGTTTTGAATAATATTTATGAATGTAAAACAAAAATTCTATTCACCAACGGCGGTAAAGTCTAAAACATAAAGACAGCCAATGAATATTGTTCGAGTTTTTACTCAGATGACGAAGTCATCAGGTTCAACTCTGGCTGAAGCTGTAGGTTTCTATAAAGGTGTTGCTGAAACTGTTACTGAACCTGAAATTGATGTTGAAGCTGCTTATGATGCTGAATTTGATGGTGTAGCTGAAGTTGATGGTTTAGGCCTTCGAATAATAAAGCTCTCGAAAGAACCTTGCACAGCTGCTTTCTTTTCTCATTATACATTTTTAAGTAAAGGTCATTTGCATTTATATAAATTTTAAGGTCTTGTTCTGTTAATGAATCTACTTCAGAAAATATGTGTTTTAACACATCTAGTTTCTCGGCTAAGCTTTATACACTACCATCACTTGCTCATGTTGAATAGGGATGCAAAAATGCTGTAAGAAACCTGAGAAAGTTTTTCTCCAGTTCCTGTTCCAGATGTGTGAAAACAAAAGGCCCGCCAAGCTCAGGGTGTTGTTTACCACTCATTAGCAAGGCAGCTTCTTTGCGCAAGGCGCTCTTCATTTTTTTTTTACATTAATTTTTTTTTTATAATACATATCGGAATTTAGTTATTATTTATATGAAAATGTAATTTTATTTTATTTTTATTATATTTTGGTCGTAAATACAAATGAAATAAGGATGTAAACTGAATTGGATCCTAAATTAGCTTGGGTTTCAAATACGAAAAGTTGTTGGACAAATCGTTGTTATCCGAGGCTTTACTGTATTGGTGATGTGAATTGCGTAAAAAATAAAAAGTTTTCAAGACAACTGAGTCAAATTTTTGTGCATCATAGATGACTGTATGATCTTGTGAGGGAAGCTTCCAGAAAGTACCAAAGTGTGAGTGGAGTTCCGCTGTCCATCAGTTTCCAGCCATCAGCCGTGCTGATAGGTCACATTTGTCTCCTTATTTCCTCTCTCTTCCTCCACACTATTAGTTGTATCAAAATTCCAAAGCCACCATTATAAAGCTCATCAAATTCTACCTCTAGAACTATCTAAAACCTTGGTAGGTTTATGAGAAATTATTTGACACATAATGCTGGGAACACAAATATTTTTTCTTTATTTAGAGTGAAAAAAATAGTCTTATTCTCAACTTAGTTTTTTCCTGCTGATGTTAAAGCCAGAATAATAATGAAGCCAGTGATGTATAAATCATGAAAAAACTTGAGATAAATAGGCCACAGAGCAAAGATGACCAGACCTCATGTGAGTGGTCCTAAATGATTTTTGTTGTGGACACGGAACTTAACATCTCATTGTGCGCACAAGAGGGTTAATTATACCCTGGCCATTGAAGCTTGCAATATGCCATGTTTAATATGAATTAGCAAACAGTGACAGCTATGTATTTACCCATAACTATAAAGGAAGAAAAGAACAAGCTTACACAGACTATACATGGAAATAAGCCAAATCAAGCTTACCGTGCTTCTGAAACTTCTTGAGAAAACTTGAGTGATACTCCTTGAATATATATACTCAAAGTATTGAAAAACCCAAGTTCACGTAGCCCCTTAACCATTCCTGTGCAAAATAATTAAGTGTAAATGTGTGATAACTAACAGTTATACTCTGAAATATTTTGCTTAAATATAAATTTAGTCAGAAAAAATATATAACATGATACTGTTTTCAAAACTATTATCAAGTGCAAAGGCAAGAATCCTCTTTGTATATAAAACAGTCACTCGCTATTCATTGAAAGAAAATAATCTAAAAAATAAGGAGTCAATAGTACCAAAAGTAGAATTAGCAGCATCATGAATGGCAAAAGCTTCCATCCACTGGCCCCGGTGTTGGCAGCGTAGTGCCCTGGCAGATGAGTCAATGAGTCTGCTGCATTTAACACATCCCTCTACACCATCACTAAGGCTACTGTACACCTGGGGAAATAAACAGTAACACAGAATTTACATATTAAAACAACATCAATATTGTAACACTAGCATGAGGTGAAATGACTGGTGTCACATAACATTTTGCAACAAAAGACTCCAATAAATGTGAAAATACATCACATTAAATTGTTTGCATGTTGTATGTATATTATGTATAATGTATGTATATTATGTATAATGTATGTATATTATGTATGTTGTATGTATACTATGTATGTACTCCATTTATATATACAGTCGGCCCTGCACATACGCGGGTTTAGCATACACGGATTCGCAAATACGCGGATTGCCCCTCCGGAGGAATATTATGTACATTGAAGTAATTAAAGTACATTCAAGTCGCGCGCAGCACCACACACCGCCCGCCACCCCACACACACACACACACACATGCGTCACGCCACCCCGCGCTCCCTCACTCAGTCAGTCTAGCTGTAACCATGCTTGTGTTGACATCAGCATTGTAGGCCGACCCTGATTTTTTGACCAAAAAATCGTTAATTTATGATATTCCTTGTTTATAGGTCGACCCAAGTTTTTGAGGGTATGGGAACAACAAAACCTTCAGTAAAAACACTCTACGTCCTATAAACTGAGGCTCGCCGTGCCTAAAACACAGTGCCGAAGGCAAATTGTTTACCATTTATTATTACGACACTTTACACTGAAACGCGGGTAGTTTCAACAAAAATATTGTATATTTCCATTCAAGTATTTATTCAAGTCAATTAGGAGGGAATATTATTGTAATACAACAGTTTTTTAACTGAAAACCAGTACTGTACACTAATGTACAAAATTTTTTATCTCTTGAGCAAAATATATTCAAATTATTGGCTGTCTTGTAAGGATTCCAGCAATGCAAATTATAATCTCCTAACTTTAGTCTGAGATATTATATAAGATAAAAACTGTTAGCCTAAATAAACCCCTGGCTGAGCAGATGGGGGAGGGAGGGAGGGAGGGAGGGACGGAGCCAGCCAGCCAGCCAGCCAGCGAGGGGTGGGGGGTTGAGGTGATATTGTAGTGGATTCCTCCCCTACAAACGCCATGTGTCGCTGACTGGCCGACCCCCCGCGAATCTACCAGCGTATCCCTTGTGGTCAAGGTCAGGTAACCAGCGACGCCGAACAAAGCGGGGGCCTACCATTAAGCCACGCCTACCCCCGCTATATAAGACCCCACCTGGCCGTCATCGCTCTCTTTCTACATACCGCCACCAGCAAGCAACATCTCTCAACAGCTCCACACCACACGCTCCCTCAGAAAGCTCCTCGCCCTACAGGAACTCTGAGCAAGCTTCGCCCGACCTAGTATCTCTTTAACACTGTGCTGTGCAACAATATATATTACGGGAAACACATTGTGACTTTCTATTCTACCTCAATCCTGAGTGTTGGATATATTACATGTACGTACGTTGTGAGGCCAAATAAGAGACCCTGACAACCTGCCACAACAGTACGCTACAATATGTTTGACAGTTTGAACCAAAGGTCTCTGTGTGTTTATTTAACAGTCCTCCTATGCTTCTCCTATTTTAAAATGCCAGTGAAATGACCTGGGAGAATATAATTAACATTGCTGGGATTCTTGTAAGAAACTGATTAATTTGAATAGCAACATGCTCTAATTTGCACTAGAAATAACAATTTTAGTACCGTAATGAAATTAGTACATGTACACTCCAGCTTTGCACTGAGGTCATTTATTTCTTTTAGTACGGTGTGTGCATGTAAATGGATGAAAATAAATGAAGAAAATTATGTAAATTTACCCAAAAATACAGTTGAAAACTTTATACTGTATTATAAAATGTACCACACAGTATTGTACACTAATGTACTACATTTTTATATCTTGATGAAAATATATGACGTTTATATTCAAATTATTGGCTGTCTTGCAAGGATTCCAGCAATGCAAATTATGATCTCCTAACTTTAGTCTGAGATATTATATAAGATAAACACCTTAAAGAATAAAGTTATCACCAATCTTTTGTCTGGGAACACAAGGAGGGAGGTAGCCAGCGAGCATGGGGGTGGGGGGGGGGGGTGGGGGGGGGGGGGGGGGAGATGAGGTGACAGAGTGTGGTGTTTGTTTATTTATTTGAGATAAGATGTGACAGTTGGCACTGAAGGCCTAAGTGTTTATTTATCATTACTTATGAGTGACTAAGCTCTTCTCATAATTTGCCACCCAAACGACCTGGGTGAATATAACTTACATTGCTGGGATTCTTGTAAGATAGTGATTTATTTGAATACCTGTATAAACAATCTATATTTGGAATAGACATAACAATTTAAGTACCGTAATCATTTAGTACATGTACAGTACAGGTTTGTTCCACGGTAAAATCTTTTGAACAACGATAGAAAGCGTAAGTCATTGTTTTCGTCATGATTTTATCCCACTTTCCACTGTAATATGTACGTCATTTCAGCAAAAATATTACATTTCCATATTTATTTCTGAGAATATATTCATTCAGTTACAGTTAAGGTAAAATATACTTGTGATGTAATATTTTAATGAAAATACCCGGTATTTAGAAATACGGAATTGTAGTTTTCTTTTGTTTCAAATTTAATTAACAAAGATTGATGTTTCAAATGTAAAGAACAGGGATATATATATATATATATATATATATATATATATATATATATATATATATATATATATATATATATACACACCTAGACCCCGACTTACGACGGGGTTAGGGACCCAAATCCAGGTCGTAAGTCCGACATAGATAAAAAAAAAAAAAAAAAAAAAAAAAAAAAAAAAAATTATTTTTTTTTTTAATAAAAATCTACAATGAAATACAGTACAGTAAAAGTAATGAATAATGATGAATGGGTACAGTACAGTGAAAGTAATAAATAATAAGGAATGGATACAGTGTGACTGAGCACTTAACCTTTAATGTAGTCAGCTGAATGCACATGGGGCCCCCATAATTTTCTAATTATACATGGAGACTACATTAACTGGAAACGTTTCGGTATAGAAAATGCGTGTCATTTAAATTTTTTTTTTTTTTTTTTTTTTTTTTTTTTTTTTTTATCTGAGGCGGTCGTAAGTCCCGACGGTCGTAAGTCCACGTAGTCGTAAGTTGGGGTCTAGGTGTATATATATATATATATATATATATATATATATATATATATATATATATATATATATATATATATATCATGTAGATCCCATGAATTGGGAAAACAGCTTAGAAGTGTACAAATCATCATGTGTCACAGAAAGACTTCTGGTTGAAGCTAGTTTGATTAGGGAATTAAGTTCTCTAAACCTGAATGATGGTTTGTACAAAACTGATAATATGTTACACAAATTTATTTGTCAGTGGCCCAAGATTAAAAATGCTTTGAATGCATTTGAGGTAGATGAAGGATAGATATTTAGTGGGTCTCATATTTTTGACCTGACTTGACATGACTAGTTACGTCTCCCTTTCTTATAAGCTCCTCTTCTGTTTGCGGTGGTGGTGGTGTGTGGATTAGTGGATGTCATGTTATTGACCTGACCTGATGTTTTGTAAGGTCACCCTCTCTCTCTTAGTTCACTTGGTAATTTGCAAAAGCTTCATTAAATCTGGTGTTTTTATTTGATAGTAAAGGTTTTCTCATTCTAATTTTATTTAAATATTATGATCCTTGATGCCCCCCCACTTTAGGGATGCGGCAGCTGAGTGGATACATTGGTTTTACCTCTTGTCTTAAGGCACTAGTGGTTTACTCTACTCCTTTACTGTGAGGAACTGAAGGTAGTCAAGTGCAGCTTTAACCTGGCTGATGAGGTCATATATAATATATATATATATATATATATATATATATATATATATATATATATATATATATATGTAACCGGTCGGAATTTACTGGACTTTAATTTCTCACTTGACTTGGGGTTTATTTAAAATTAATAGATGGTAATGGCAGTGGAAGCGCCCCTTTGAGAAAAATCCCGAACCAGCACAAGAACACTTAAAACTACTAAACAAAATAAATTGTCCGTGACCCGTGGAAGGATAGCATCTGTGACTGGGATGAATGAGACACACTGTTACATTTAGACACTTATATTCCCTCCAACACTACAAACACAATCCAATAATGGTACACCAGTATGCGCACCTCTTAACTTGAACTTAAAACACTACTCTGGGGAATAAAAGTTATACATGATATAAAAATTATTAGAACCTCAGGCAACAATAAATTTGAAGTAATAAGAACTGTTCCATGCACACATGAAACAGGCCTTAAAGGCTTTCACACAATAATATCAGTCACTTAGGTACCAAAAAAAGATATTAACTACTCTACAATGAATAGGCCTTAAGGGCACTCAACAAAATTATATGTCACTGAGGAATGGTAATAAAAATGAGAAATTAAATACTCTACAATGAATAGGCCTTAAGGGCACTCAACAAAATTATATCAGTCACTGAGGAAATGGTAATAAAGCATGAAATTAAATACTCTACAATGAATAGGCCTTAAGGGCACTCAACAAAATTATATCAGTCACTAAGGAAATGGTAATAAAATATGAAATTAAATACTCTACAATGAATAGGCCTTAAGGGCACTCAACAAAATTATATCAGTCACTAAGGAAATGGTAATAAAATATGAAATTAAATACTCTACAATGAATAGGCCTTAAGGGCACTCAACCAAATTTATAGCACCCCAACAGATGCACACTTCCTAACCTAACCTAACCACTACTCTGGGGAACAAGGTTATACCTGAGATCAGAATTATGAAGAACAATCAGAGGCATTAAAAGAATCAAATCACAGTATCACTCTGGTTCCACTTGATGGCACAAACATTCAAAACAATATTATCAAAATTATCTAGAAACTATTAAACTACACCCGTAATAAAGGAGGGAAAATGTTCCTCCTGGTATCTCCTAGAGACCTAGACTCACGGTCTCAGTGTGTGACCATTAGTCTACTCAGATAGCCTCAGTGTACTCCCAGTGCGTCCATAAAGCGGACGGGAGTGAGCCAATCAGACCTTGTACAGTTGAGAGAAGCTTTAGCGTCCCGTCGTTTAGTTGTCGGGAGCACTCGTTCACTCAAGAGATCCTTTGCTACCCCGCTAAACAGTGACAGGCCTACTTTGATCGGTCCAATGGCGACAATCGCCACCCTCAATCCTCAACGGCAGTCTCAAACGGCAGTCAATCTCAGGTCAACTCCAGTCAACTTCAGTCAAGTGGGTTCTCACGGAAACCTTGTTATACTGCAATATTTCAGCACAGGTGACTAGGCCACGTGACTATTTCTGGGACAGACGCGCAGAGACGTCTTGTTTGTGTGAGTGCTATCCGGGACTGAGAGAGAGGCCGCCTCGTGTCCTCTCAAGGCGCTAGCTTAGGCCTACGTGACCTATTTTCCGCCTAACTAATAACTCCTTGGGACACCCTTTAACATTATTCAGACTGCTAAACGATCTATAATAATTTCAAATTCAATAATAGTCCCTTAACTTCATGAATCGCATCATTATTAATCCGGTAAATAACATTTAATATCATATAGGCCTAGTTCCGCAATCTCCCACTATGTGCGGGGAGCGCTCTCTTCCCTCAGACGACCTTGAACGCTCAGTACCGCTAATGGCGGGGCATTCGAAATTACTCTGAAATTTCTGAATATTACAATCGACCCCCCTAAAAAAAGACAGCACTGTCCTCATGTGCTGAGAAGACCATTCATACGACCCCCCTAAAATTTGTTCTAAGAAACTGCATCTTACCCCTTTTGCTAAACGCAGCATTCCCGTCTTCTCTTCTCTCCTGCTAACACTCGACCCCCCTAAAAGAAAAACAGCACTGCCCTCATGTGCTGAGAGAACAACTTAGACCCCCACCTTCAACTCTGTACTATTCCACTCACAGCTAACAACTCCATTTCTTCCCATTTCTTCCTAGCCCAACTCATAACCAACCAGAACATCACGCTCCCCTTTTGCCTGGCCCTTAACTAGAGAACCAATGTCAAAATTAATACCAGCCCAAACAAACATGCTCTCCTTTGCCTGGCCCTTGAACTAAGAGGAACCAGTGTCAAACCAATACTCAGTCCAAAGCAAACATGCTCTCCTTTTGCCTGGTCCTTGAACTAAGAGGAACCAGTGTCAAAACAATACACAGTCCAAAACAAACATTCTCTCCTTTTGCCTGGCCCTTGAGCTAAGAGGAACCAGTGTCAAAAAAATACTCAGTCCACGTCTCCGAACCTCATGCCGGCAGACCAACCCTCTGACAATGTACCAGTCCATGTTAGTGAGGCCCTGGACATTACAACTGTACTCTCAATCCCGCTCATGACAGCAACCACTACTCAACGCACATCTCTGACCTAACCATCTCTCCAATCCCCCCTGCCCTACTCACAACTCCTCCAACTCACCCTCGACAACCTGCCCCTTCTCATTACCCTGCAACCTAAACTGTAATTTGTCGGCTTCGTCTTTCAGTTGCAGGCTCGATCGACCTCTCTGAACTACTTCTCCATCTCGCTCATCTGGAGTGGGGGCTCCTCGTCTTCCTCCTCAGATTCATCCATCGCTGGGTCTCCCGGATGCCTTAGGGTTGGAGCAGCCTTCAAGTTGCTTCGGTTTTCCACTCTCGCTTCCAGGTCTTCTTCCCCACTGGGCGCAATGCGATATAAACCAGGCCTTGGATTTAGGACCTCAACAATGTGCCATCTCGTATCAAACCAATGGTTTTGCAGCTTACACCGGCCTATTTTTACATTGTTCCTCAGCAAAACCTCCTGGCCCACTTCCCAGCTACTCTCGTGGGCTTTCTCTTCTCTTTTTCTTCTATTTATTTCCTTACGTCTCCGAACATTGATCTCCACTGCTTCCTGCAATCGTCGTTGCCGGTCTCTAATCACCATCACCCACTCATCTACCGGCTCTGGGTCTAGTTCCGGCCTAAGGTCAAACGGCAGGTTTGGTTCTCTCCCGTAAAACAACAGGAATGGGGAAAACCCTGTCGTGGCATGCGGAGTCGCGTTGTATTGTGACACCACTGCCGGCAGATGCTCTGGCCACCTATTCTTTTCCTCTGCCTCGAGGGTGGCCAGCAGACCGTGCAGGGTTCGATTGAACCGTTCCACCATGCCATTTCCCTGTGGGTGATATGCTGACGTCCTTATTTTCTTCACCCCAAAGGTGGCACAAGTTTGTCGGACCAATGCACTGCCAAAATTCCTCCCCTGATCGGTCAACAGTCGCTCAGGTGCACCCACTGCCAGGAAGATTCGATTCACCAGGATCTTTGCAATCGTCGCGGCTTTCTGGTCTTTGGTGGGAAAGGCCCAAGTGTAACGACTGTATATGTCAACCATTATCAGGACATTCTCCAATCCTTGCCGCTTGTCCAGCAAGGTGAAATCTGCGGCCAGTGTCTCTAATGGTTTGGCAGCTTCAATCGTCCCTACATGCAGTTGGGGTTTCGGCACTTCATCTTTTGCTACTCCACACCTCTCGCAGCTGGCTATGTAGTCTCGCACTGTTTCTCCCATGCCTGACCAGAACCCTCGCTCCTGCACCAGCGACAGGGTGCGATCTCGCCCCTGGTGGCCAAACTCGTCGTGGCAGGCTCTAGTCAAAGCCTCCTGCAAGTTTGGAGTTAACACTGGCACCTCCCTCCATAGATTCTTCCCTTCGGGTCTTCTATGCCAGACAACGTCTTCTCTTACGATCAGGGATTTCCTAGCTCGGTACATCTTGCGGAAATCATCATTTTGGAGCTCTACCTGTACCTCATCCTCCGGCAGCTCTCCCACCAACCATCTTCGCAGTTTTGTCATATAGTCCATGCCTTCTTGCTCCTTACGCAGCCCATCCATCGTCCACAGTTCCTTCCTTCCTGCCCCGTTCTCCTCTAGTACATGCATCGCTGTATACTCTTCTTCACTATCTTCCTCCTGTTCCGCCGGGATTCTAGATAGAGTATCCGCCACAATGTTGTTCTTCCCCGGCTTGTACTCTATAGTAAAGTTAAACTGCTCGAGATCCGCATTCCACCTACTTTCCACGGCACCTAGTTTAGCCTTCTCCCGGTGACTGAGTGGGTTGTTATCTGTATAGACTGTGAAATGTTTCCCTGCCAAATAATCCCTGAATTTATCCACGACTGCCCATTTGAGTGCTAACATCTCTAACTTACGAGAACTATAGTTGTTCATGTTACGTTCTGATTTCCTCAGGCCCCGACTCGCATAGCACACCGGATGCAGCCTGCCATCCTTCCGCTGGGACAGCACCGCACCTAGCCCACGAAAACTTGCATCTGTTTCTAATATAAACTCTTGAGTGAAATCTGGGCAAGCCAACACTGGTGTCTGCGTCACCTTGTCTTTCAGCTCCTCAAAAGCCTGTTGCTGTTCCTCTCTCCATTCACTATCTACCCGATCCTTAGATTTCCCATGCATCAACGCATGCAGTGGAGCAGCTATTTGGGCAAACCCTTTAACAAATTTCCTATAAAATGATGTGAACCCTACAAAAGACCGCACATCTTTCACCGTCTGAGGGACTGGCCAATCTCTTACTACCCTAATCTTCTCAGGATCAGCTGTGATGCCTTCAGCTGACACCTGATATCCTAAATAACTTACTTTTGAAGCCATTATTTCACACTTTTTAGGTTTAAATCTTAAGTTATTCTCCCTCATCCTGCAAAATAATTCCCTCAATCTGACTATATGTTGATCTATTGTACTTGAAAACACCATCACATCATCAAGGTATACAAGCAACGAGGAGAAGATCTTATCCCCTAAAATCCGCTCCATGTATCTCTGAAAGGTTCCCGGACTATTTGACAATCCCATAGGCAGTCGCCTGTACTCAAAGTGTCCGAAGCTTGTGCTGAAGGCAGTCTTTGGACGGTCTGAAGGTTTTACTTCTATCTGGTGATATCCCGCCGCCAGATCAAACGTTGAGAAAAACTGGGCCCCCGTCAGAGATTCTAGAGTTTCATTTATCCTAGGCAGAGGAAACGCATCGCGTACCGTGACCTTATTTAAGTCACGATAGTCAATGCACAACCTCAGCGTCCCGTCCTTTTTCCTCACTACTACAATGGCGGCAGAGTACGGACTCTCACTATGCTGAATTACTCCCTGATCTAACAGCTGGCTAATGTGCTGCTTCACCTCTGGTACCTGGTTTGGAGGGATCCTCCGATATGGCACCCTAACTGGCCTGTCTGTGGTCACTGGGATCTCATGCTGAACCCCAATAGCCTTTCCTATGGGCTGGCCCTCTTCTTCAAAAATATCACTAAACTCTTCTATTAAACACCTAACTGCACTCTCTTGTCCCTCATTCATTTCCTCCGTGTGCACTTTGACCTCCGTACGGGCATCCGGTTGCACTGTCCTCACATTCACCTCTTCACTGATGTCTTCCTCGACTTCCGTCCCCGAAGCCACTTTCCCAATCCGCCAATTGCCCCTCAAGCTCCTACGACTATCAGACAGATTTGCCACCAACACCTGGGTCATGCCTCTCACCACTCTTACAGCTGTCGGCAACACTATCACACCCTCAGGCATCCAACCTTCATCCTCTATTGTTAGAGGTTCAATCACTACTTCTTTGTTAGCTACCTGGCTTAATGAGGGAACACATACTGACAGCAACCGAGTACTCCGGGGAGGAATGGTTGGTCTTTCCTTCCTCTCTGTCATACAATACCCCAGGCTGATGGCCTCTATTGCACATAACTGCCTAACCTCATGCAAGCAATTTTCCCACTGAGCGGTGCTCCTGGCTTCCCTGCACAAGTGATACATGTGCGGCCAGATCTCCGCAACCTCCCCCAGCACATTCATCCCCAACAACCCGACATGAGCTTGCCCCTTACCCTGGGTCTCAATCCCTGGACAAACCAACATCCCCACATCAGTGACTTCCACCCCACATACGACCATAGTGACCCGAATGCACCCCACACACGGCACTGGAAACCCTGACGCCCCTTTTACCCTTATTCGAGTGGGCTGCAACACCACGCCTGCAGGCTCCAGCTCCCGACGGTAGAAAAGTTCATCAATTAGCGACACTTCTGCCCCAGTATCTGCTAAACCCCACATTTCACGACCCGCTACCAGCACCGAGACCTTAGGACACTCTGCTTTCAGCCTTAAGGTACCTTCTGTTGTGATTAAATTTGTCATGCGAACCACGCTTGACCATGGGTCCGCTCTCTCTTGGCTCATAACATCGCCGGTGGAATCTATTGGTGAGGCCAGGAACGGTTGGCGGGGACTGCCTGGCCTTGGCCATTTCCCGACCGCCAGTTCCGATTGTTATTTCCAACTCGATACTGGCCATTGGCCACGTATCCCCTTGGGACACTCTCTCCTGGTCTGGACCCGTTTGTGCAATTGAAACTGAAATGGCCCTCTTGTCCACACGCATAGCACCTCGGGGGAATCGAGCCTCCAGTCTGCGGCTCGTTCTCTCTTCCTTTAGTCAGCGGTACCTCCCTCAAAGCTTCTCGTTTTTGTTCCGCCTCTCTCAGCCCCGTGATCCACTCGTCTAGACTGTGGTGAGGATACTTCTTGATCTCATCCACTAACCACATACGGCTTTGTTCCTCCTTGAGCCCCCGAGTGATTGCATCTCCCAACAGGGCCTTATCATATTTATGATCATGGTGGTTCAACTCATCGTTTAAATCTAGCATAGCGTCATAATATTCAAGAAGCGTTTCGTTGCTCCCTTGTTTCCGCGTCATCACCTTCTGAATGGCGTCGTACGTGGCCGTCGGTCCGCCATATTGCTGCTTCAAATAACAAGTTAACTCATCTACGGTTTCCCAGTCTCTGCGTGCGTTGTATACGCGATCTGCCGCAGGCCCCGCAAGATGCCTTATTATGAATTGGATTCGACTGACTTCGTCTCCGTCTAGCAGCTTGAGGGTTCGGTCAACCTCTCTTAACCACTTTCCTACCTCTATTCCTGGCCTACCGTCGAACTTAGACATGGTCAACCCGGCCCCGAGACTAATTCCCTCTCTACTATTGTGTCTCCTCATCTCCCACATTGTCTCCTCGTGCTGTATTTTATACTGTGTCTTTACCCTATCTAGTGCATCCCCCAACAGAGCTAAGTGTTGTTGGTGTTCCGTCTCTAACTGTTGCAATTGTGTGTGGTACTCCCCCCTTAACTGTTGTGCATATACCCCATACTCCCCCCTGATTTGGTTCGCCCATGCCTGACATTCCCCATTGATCTTCCCTTCTAACTGTTCCAATCGTTCCTGGTACTCTCCCCGGATTTTCCCCTCTAGCTTCCCAATACGTTCCACGAACTCTTCTCTCAACTGCACCAACCCCAGGCTGTCTCTCCTTTTCTCCGAGTAACCCCGCACCGTCAACCACAACAAACCCATTCCCACGGTGAGCATGAGTAGAGTTGGGGTCACACTCTCTACCGTTTCCATCCACTCCATTATTACGCTCATTATCCCAACCACAGAACTATCAGTCACGAAATAAAATTAACTACGCTCTGCTACCATTTGTAACCGGTCGGAATTTACTGGACTTTAATTTCTCACTTGACTTGGGGTTTATTTAAAATTAATAGATGGTAATGGCAGTGGAAGCGCCCCTTTGAGAAAAATCCCGAACCAGCACAAGAACACTTAAAACTACTAAACAAAATAAATTGTCCGTGACCCGTGGAAGGATAGCATCTGTGACTGGGATGAATGAGACACACTGTTACATTTAGACACTTATATTCCCTCCAACACTACAAACACAATCCAATAATGGTACACCAGTATGCGCACCTCTTAACTTGAACTTAAAACACTACTCTGGGGAATAAAAGTTATACATGATATAAAAATTATTAGAACCTCAGGCAACAATAAATTTGAAGTAATAAGAACTGTTCCATGCACACATGAAACAGGCCTTAAAGGCTTTCACACAATAATATCAGTCACTTAGGTACCAAAAAAAGATATTAACTACTCTACAATGAATAGGCCTTAAGGGCACTCAACAAAATTATATGTCACTGAGGAATGGTAATAAAAATGAGAAATTAAATACTCTACAATGAATAGGCCTTAAGGGCACTCAACAAAATTATATCAGTCACTGAGGAAATGGTAATAAAGCATGAAATTAAATACTCTACAATGAATAGGCCTTAAGGGCACTCAACAAAATTATATCAGTCACTAAGGAAATGGTAATAAAATATGAAATTAAATACTCTACAATGAATAGGCCTTAAGGGCACTCAACAAAATTATATCAGTCACTAAGGAAATGGTAATAAAATATGAAATTAAATACTCTACAATGAATAGGCCTTAAGGGCACTCAACCAAATTTATAGCACCCCAACAGATGCACACTTCCTAACCTAACCTAACCACTACTCTGGGGAACAAGGTTATACCTGAGATCAGAATTATGAAGAACAATCAGAGGCATTAAAAGAATCAAATCACAGTATCACTCTGGTTCCACTTGATGGCACAAACATTCAAAACAATATTATCAAAATTATCTAGAAACTATTAAACTACACCCGTAATAAAGGAGGGAAAATGTTCCTCCTGGTATCTCCTAGAGACCTAGACTCACGGTCTCAGTGTGTGACCATTAGTCTACTCAGATAGCCTCAGTGTACTCCCAGTGCGTCCATAAAGCGGACGGGAGTGAGCCAATCAGACCTTGTACAGTTGAGAGAAGCTTTAGCGTCCCGTCGTTTAGTTGTCGGGAGCACTCGTTCACTCAAGAGATCCTTTGCTACCCCGCTAAACAGTGACAGGCCTACTTTGATCGGTCCAATGGCGACAATCGCCACCCTCAATCCTCAACGGCAGTCTCAAACGGCAGTCAATCTCAGGTCAACTCCAGTCAACTTCAGTCAAGTGGGTTCTCACGGAAACCTTGTTATACTGCAATATTTCAGCACAGGTGACTAGGCCACGTGACTATTTCTGGGACAGACGCGCAGAGACGTCTTGTTTGTGTGAGTGCTAACCGGGACTGAGAGAGAGGCCGCCTCGTGTCCTCTCAAGGCGCTAGCTTAGGCCTACGTGACCTATTTTCCGCCTAACTAATAACTCCTTGGGACACCCTTTAACATTATTCAGACTGCTAAACGATCTATAATAATTTCAAATTCAATAATAGTCCCTTAACTTCATGAATCGCATCATTATTAATCCGGTAAATAACATTTAATATCATATAGGCCTAGTTCCGCAATCTCCCACTATGTGCGGGGAGCGCTCTCTTCCCTCAGACGACCTTGAACGCTCAGTACCGCTAATGGCGGGGCATTCGAAATTACTCTGAAATTTCTGAATATTACATATATATATATATATATATATATATGTATATATATATGTATGTATGTATGTATGTATTTGCAAATAAATCACTGTAGGTGCACGTGATCCAGGTATATGCTGATAACCACAAGGAAAAAGAAAACAGCTCCTCCCGGACTTACGACAGGGTTAGGGACCCAAATCCAGGTCGTAAGTCGAAAATGCTTAAATAATACATGTACATAGAAAATCTAAAATGGGTGTCTGTTTTTCTTCTCAGCACCACCAAAACTCACCTTTAAGCTTGCCAGCCATTTTAAAGTGAATTACAAACGAAAATTTTCTCTGTGTACTGATGTTGGGACTCAAAAATACATAATTTGACAAAATTTTGGTACGACTGAGGCAGGTCGTAAGTGTAGGTAGTCGTAAGTCAAGTAAGTCATAAGTCGGGGAGGAGCTGTATATATAAAATAAGTCGTCATACCTTAAGCATTAGTTGACTGATGGTAACAGCTTCAGGGAGGTGTGATATCTGCATTAATGGTGGAATTTGTCTATTCACTGATGAATTCTTTCCATTCTGAGTCTTCTGCACCTCACTTTGTAATATTTCACCTAAAATGAGTTTCCATTTGAAAGGCCATGGATAGAGAATAAGTATATATACATACTGTATAGTAATCTTCCCATTAGCCCAAATAATTGGTCCAGGGTTCTTCTGGGAATGAGAGATTTCTGGGTAACAAGACGAATCTTTCTAACCCGGAAAAATGACCCATCCCCGGATTTTTCAGGGTAATGGGAAAAATTTACTGTAAAAGTCTAAACTATGCATCTTGCACAGACATACACTATCACACATCCCAGAATGTTTCTGGGTGTTGGGGAAAGTTTTCTGAGAGTCCAAACTATGCACACCATCTTGTACAGACAAACACTTTCCCATTACATTTACGCTGCGAGCACGAGGGAAATCATTTATAATCCTTTATTCCCCACATCTGTTCTAATTGTGTTAGAGAGATAATTTGTTACCATAATGATTCTGAATAAATTCTCTACAAGATTGTCTAATAAAAGAATCTAAACAAAATATTTTGATGTGAAATAATTATGGGGACTCAATTTTTTATTAAAAAACATAAGATATGTTTATACTGGGATCTATAAATCAGTTTAACTAAGTTAGAAACAATATTTTTAACAAAAATAATCCTGAAAAGTTTATTTAAAAGTTTGGTCGAAGAAACACCATATTTTACGGCATATAAGACACTGTTGGCTAAAAAGGTCAGCCTGAGTCCTATATGTAAAGTTGCAGTCTCCAGTAAGCTAATGAATCCCCCAGATGCAGTCTCCAGTAAGCTAATGAATCCCCCAGTTGTTGTCTCCAGTAAGCTAAAGAATCCCCCAGTTGTTGTCTCCAGTAAGCTAATGAATCCCCCAGATGCAGTCTCCAGTAAGCTAATGAATCCCCCAGTTGTTGTCTCCAGTAAGCTAATGAATCCCCCAGTTGTTGTCTCCAGTAAGCTAAAGAATCCCCCAGTTGTTGTCTCCAGTAAGCTAAAGAATCCCCCAGTTGTTGTCTCCAGTAAGCTAATGAATCCCCCAGTTGTTGTCTCCAGTAAGCTAAAGAATCCCCCAGTTGTTGTCTCCAGAAAGCTAATGAATCCCCCAGTTGTTGTCTCCAGTAAGCTAATGAATCCCCCAGTTGTTGTCTCCAGTAAGCTAATGAATCCCCCAGTTGTTGTCTCCAGTAAGCTAATGAATCCCCCAGTTGTTGTCTCCAGTAAGCTAATGAATCCCCCAGTTGTTGTCTCCAGAAAGCTAAAGAATCCCCCAGTTGTTGTCTCCAGTAAGCTAATGAATCCCCCAGTTGTTGTCTCCAGTAAGCTAATGAATCCCCCAGTTGTTGTCTCCAGTAAGCTAAATTATTGCTCATTTAAACACATTATTATCATTTTTAATTAATTATAAATAATTATTGTAAATATAAAAGCTTGATTTATAACTATTGTACTGATGGGATAACCTGAGATGATTAACATCTGTACGACAGACACCCAACTCTTCAGAGGGATCTAAGCAGTAACCATTTCTGAACTCTTACAAGCATTACAATCTATTAATGCCATACCTGCAACATTTAATTTTAAATCTACAAATGGAGATTTACAGATCACTTTCTTTTCACATTTATGTCTGTTAACATTGCTGGTGGCAAATTAAGCCGAGTTAGACTCATCACTGTAACCACCAAGCTACTGAGCCAAGCTGTGGTGTTATGGTTGTTTTTCAACTCGTATTTTTGGGGAGATTTAAATAACTTTCTCCATTTACTTTTACTCGGTTACATACACACACCGTCCTACAGACATACTCTGAAAAAAGTAAAGACATAATTGTTGCGGGTGTGTTGCTTGGGAATCAGCAGAGGTAGCGTCCTTGCTGGTCTCTGTTGCTATGGTGAGCCAGGGAGTACTGTATATGCAAATGACAGTGTTAAACTTTCAATTGGCTTTATTTACTGGTTTGGTAATACAGTATTTTTTGTTGTAGATTATTTATTGGTATTATTTTTATTTATTCCTCACATTTACTGGTACTGTATATATTATTTTAAGAAAACTGTGGCTACAGGAGGAATATACACACACAAGTTTTTTTCCGATATACTACCTGCTAAAATGGGGGATGCGTTTAATATGCCTTAAAATATGGTACACTGCACCTGCACCACTCACTAACACAGAGATTGAGTTGCCAGAAAATACTGTATAGTGTAAAGTGCTATATGTAAGTAACCACAGAAATTGTTTTATGAATAAAGAGAAAACTGTAAACTGTACAGTAATATAAAGATGAAAATAAGAACAAAAAAGTGTTGGAGTAAATTGTATGTGGAGCAGAGGGCAGGTAGCATGGGTGGTGGCTCCTTCCCCCTCTCTCCCACAAGATTCCTTCAACACTTCTTCATGTAATTCCACCACATTCTTACATAATTTAGGATCATTTGGTGCCCGGTTGATAAAATATTATCCTAAAAGAATCAACTTTCCTGAAAAAAGAATCCCACCATGAATTGTTTGCTTACAAAGGCCAAACTGTTTGGCCCAAACAGCTAATAGGCTTAGCTGCTTACCACAATGTCTGCCTTCAACACTTAAAAACAATTAGTACAGTACAGTACAGTAGTTTATTTTATTATTACTAAATAAATACTATTGTTGTGTATTTATCATCATTTAATAAGTAATATTGTAGTGTACAGTATTATGCATCTGCATATACCCTGGTTTATTCATTAACCCTTAAAGGTCTGACATCGTCTCAGAGCGCCCGACGCAGTAGGGGTCTGATGTTTTTTTTTTTTTTTTTTCCCGCATGTGTAGCGTGACTATTATTGTGGCAACAGCTCACCCCCACCTCTCCTTGACCAAATCTTAAAGCAAATAATCAGTATAACAGTTGTCACCATGGGTGAAGGCCGCCCGTCTACTTCTCTGGATCAACCACTTAAGAACTCCAGCTACCAAGCTCTGCCACTCCAAGCCACAGAGTGGTGAATGTACTGTATATAGTGTAATAATAAGGAACCATGTGAAGGTGTTGTAAAGTTATAAGAACATGGAGTGAGTTGGTAGTGCACCATCATTCACTCCCTTGATAACTGTCAGAGGGGTGCTGAGGTGCAATGTCTCGCTGACTCGCCAATAACCATAGGTGGTGAGTACAGTAATAATTATGTTATTTCCTATTGACTAACATGTATGTCTAACATTTCATAAGACTAGAACATTCATTTATGATTTTTATTTTTTAGCCTACTATTCAGTTTCTGAGGAGAGGCTTCCCAAGATTTGTCAGACTTTTAAGTTTTTTTTTTTTTTTTTTTTTTAAAGAAAGGAAGGGTGAATGAAGATTAGAGGTGGGGGAAGGAAGTTGTAGTTCGGAAATTGAAGAAGTTTAGGAAGAGGTAAGAGAGGGCGGGCTGACTGCCTAGCTAAGCTAGTAGTATGTTAGGGTTGTGTCAGGGGATATTTATTGTCTGTCGGTACAGGGTTTATCAGTTGTCTAAGTGTACAAGAACCCAACTGAGCCATCCTGTATCACTCAGTGGTAATAAATAACACTGTTAAGAAGGTATCTTCATATTAAATACTATAGTGTGTTATAGTGACCCTGTTGTAAGCTGATCTGCTGAAAGCTCTCACAGGAATGCATCCTGAGTGCAGACCTTGCAATACAGTTTATCCTTTTATTTTCAAGTCATATCAAAAACTACACATCATATTTTTCTCTATTATTGAAGATGTTATATTAATCATGATGAACCATAAACCATAAAAAGCTGACCATTTGAGAATATAATACTGAATCAATAAATAAATAAAGCTGACAAATGCAGCAACACCCTATCAGCCCCAGCCTGCTTACATACTCAGTGTCTTAGTTCAAGGTAAGCCTATAGAAAATTTGATTAGACCACTGTAAAGTATTCTCAGGTCTGATTTGTCAGCTATAGTAATTGAAATTCCTGTACATTAGCATACGTTTTGTTTAACAAAAATGGATTTATTTCCTTACAATGAATATGGAGAAAGAGAAGTGCAGAAAAATGTGCTCCACAATAGTGAGCAGCTTGAGCCACTTGCAGGTAGTTCACCTGGAGCCAAAAGTTCCTCTCCCAGGGTGTCACTTTGTTTCTGTATGGTGGTGGATGAGAGAATGAACAATATTATGCATACATCACATATCTTTTAGGACTACTTGCCTACTACTGTGTATGGTACAGTGTGGCAAAAACAATTTTCTGTACAGCAGCCTTATATCCCCTTATTTTCCCCACACCATCTACACTGTACCATCCGTATTGATGCTTAAACCTATGAGGCAATATTTCACATGAAATCAGAGAAGACTCAAAACATTACCTGTCAGTAAAAGCTTTATCTGGCGTTTGAGCGCGAAGATAATTTATTACATTAAGTAAAACCTGTAGAGCAGCTTTATCAATGCACATATCTATACCTGAAAAGAAACAAAACATAATTTCACAGACACAATACATAGTGTACTACAAGTTTTTTACATTTAGTAGGAATGGAAAATGGAAAAGTGAAGGCTTGATAGACAAGCAAATACAGTAAACCCTCGCTTTACGCGGTTTCACTTTACACGTTTCCACGTTTACGCGGTACCCTGCCGAACACGGAATGCTCACTTTTCACGGTGTGTGTACCCTTTTACGCGGAGAGCAGCTGGCGGTCCTCTCGCCATCTCTCCCGCCCTATCCCACCATCCGCCATGTTGTGTAAGCTGCGCGAGTAGGTTGCGCAGTGTATGTCTTTGTTGCGTTATCGGTGACGTCATATGACGTATCGGACTGTGATTGGGCCAAGCATCCTTACCTCCCTCCCCGCTAGCTGTGATTGGTTTAATGTACTATGACGTGCCCCGCCGCGGGAGCGTTCAAGCCCCTTGACCTACCCGCGTCAGTTACACCCCTCCCGGCTACACCGTGTATATCGGTCTCCATTGTTCCATAAGAATGGCTCCACTGGACCACCACCACCACCACAAAGAAACCTTGCATTACCTGGACCCAGCTGCCCTAAGCCAAAGAAGACACGACGTTCCTTAAGCTACGAAATTAAATATAAGATCATACAAGAGTTGGAGAAAGGAACAAGACAGGCTGATCTCGCGCGCCAGCATGGTGTTAACGAGTCTACGATCAGGACAATTAAGAAGGATGCAGTCAAGATAAAGGAGCACATGAACATCACAAAGTCTACAGGTGCTTCTATGATCAAGTATTACCACAACCAGGTGCTTCTCAAGACAGAAAAATTACTTCTGAGCTACTTGGAGCGTCAGGCGCGACGGAACATGGCGGTGGACACACGCTCAGTTAAGGAGTACGCACGTGAACTGTATGCTGCAGTGTCACAAAAGATGGGAATTACAAAGCCCAAACCCTTTAATGCTTCCTCTGGGTGGTTACAGAGGTTTAAGAAGAGGAACAAGATCACCAATATCAACATTGGTGGTGAAGAAGCTAGTGCTGACCGTGTTGCGGCTAGGGAATTTCCTCCGGTTTTACGTGAGATTATGGAGGAAGGACAGTACACCGACGACCAGGTGTTTAACATGGACGAATCTGGTCTTTTTTGGAAAAAGCTACCTTCCAAGACCTTCGCTGTGAAGAATGCCAGCAAGTGTCGGGGCCGGAAGTTGCAGAAGGAGCGCATCACCGTCCTGTTTACCACCAATGCCTCAGGTACCTGTAAGCTCAAGTTATCGGTGATCCACACAGCACGCAAGCTGCACGCCTACAAGAGCACGGACATGATCAAGCTAAATGTCCACTGGCTGACCGCACGTAAGGCGTGGATGTTCTCTACTCTGTCCCTCTCCTGGTTTGATGACTGTTTCATTCCTGACGTTAAGAAATTCTGTGAACAACACAATGTTCCATTCAAGAATTTGTTGCTGCTTGACAACGCACCAGGACACTCGCCCCTACTGTTAGATCGTCACCCCAATGTAAAAGTGGTCTTCCTTCCTCCCAACACTACGTCTATAATACAGCCCAGGGACCAAGAATTGATCTGCAATGTAAAAGCTGCATTTTCTGCCAAGAAATTCAAGCTCCTGAACAACTACACCAACACCAAGGAAGAGTTGCGTAACCTGAGTGACACCGACACGGACAACAAGAGCGAAGACGACGAGGAACAACAGTTGGCAGAGCAAGAAGTACTTGTGAGACAATTTTGGAGATCATTCAACGTCAAGAAAGCTGTGGACTTTTTGGTGGAGGCATGGGATCAGATGTCTGTAGCAACTGTTCATCACGCATGGAGACATGTGTTGCAAGGTATTCCGGGTGGGAGGCAGAGTAAATCTATCACTGGTGAGGTTCAGACTGTTGCAGTAGCAGTGGACCTTGCCAGAGAAGCTGCGGAGAGTTACAGCTGCAGGCTTCTCCGAGACCACCAACGACGACATCCTGGAGGTGATAAGGGATCCTGATGTGACTACCGACAAGATGGTAGATGACGATGACGTCAGTGAAGAGGCAGGTGGTGCGTCATCCCAAGAAGAACGCAAGTTATCCCATAGTAATGTAAGGGGTGCCATCGAGTGTATTGAGAAAGTCAAGCTCCTCCTTTCCGACGACCCTGATGCAAACAGGTATGAAATCTTCACTACCCAGCTGTTGCGGACTATGGAGCCCTACATCAAGGTTTATCACGACAACATAAACACCAGCCGTCAGCAAAGCATAACCGAGTTCTTCGCCTGCAACCCACAACAGCCAGCCCAAGCCAGTGATAGTGACAGACACAGAGACAGTGATGATGACTTTAGAGGGATTTGTCAGGGAGGCACTAGTAAGTGTGGATGACAGTGATGAAGACTCACCTGAGGGCCAGTAGCCTGCCCTCTGCCTCGGAACCAGCCTCCATTCCTCTACGCCGACCCATCTCTTCTACTAACGTAAGTGTTAACCCCAACCTTGTTCTTTTCTAACCTAATCTTCAGTATATTATTCTCTTATTGATTGTTCCCTTCTATATTAAATGTGTGTGAATACCATCATAAAGTTAAGATGTTATTTTTAGTAAAACGTACGTATTGTGTCGGGAAAAATTGGAGTTTGGGGGTCGGCCCGGTCTCTATTTCAAATAATCCCATATGTTATGTTGTTCACTTTACGCGGGCCGCCGTGGGTTCAATTGACGGCGTAAAGTGAGGGTTCACTGTATGCACGCGCCTAAAAGGAATTATTTTGGTAAAAAAAAAAATTATTGAATGATCGCAATTGATGGAAAAGTTTGCTTGGTCTTGAAGGACAAAATTCGTTAATAATTGATCAATCAATAACAAGTTCCTGTGAGCAATTAAGGACACCAGATACAGTGTTGATATACCCCGGAATCAGTTCTGCCTAATCCCTGATACCTGATTTTTCTCTTACATTTCTATAAATTTTCAAATCCTACTTCTCCATAACTTCTTGCTAAATTAAGTTGAAATTCATGTGGAGGATAGGTAATTTACTCCTCTTAAGAGCAGTACTGTATGTGGTTTATCATAATATATGTTAATACATTTTTAAATCAAGTAAGTTTTTCCAATTTTACAAACTTGTCAATGTACAACTGAGGAAAACTGATACTCACCACCAACCCTTGTATCTACAGCAGGTTTGATGACCTCCACATGGTGCTCAAAAAATTTTGAAAACTGCTTTGACAGAATTTCCCTTCGATTAGAATGGTCTGTCCGAAGGGCTGAATGTATGATGAAAGGCAGCATAAAAGCACTGAACTCGGGCTGCAAAGTAAAGAAGTATTTCCTGTAAGATACTAATTTATTTCTTAAATGTTTTTATTTAATACATGAACAAATGAAAACCTCTGTTCTTGTTTATGAGTCATATACTGATAACAAATAATCAGAGAACTAATATAAAGTAAGATCTTGTATTTCGCGATTAATAGACTGGAAAAATTGCGCCAAATGCAAATCCATAAACTAATGGGAAAAATAACAATATAGACTGGCCACTCTACATCAACCTCTGATTTTCCCATTTATAACCTACAAATGATACACTTCCTGCCTTTATTGACTTGATTGTGCTTTCCGGGAACTAGTTTTTAGGCCTTCCTCAAGTAACCTAATCACACGCTGCTTATCCTGCATCGAGTACTTGGCAAACTTAACTCCCTTATGATAGTCCCATTTCTCCTTTTCCTTATTTGGCTGCTTAGGTGGGTCTGTCCCACCAGCGCCAGTAGGACCCCCAGGTGGTAGTACCACCCAAAAAAGCACACAATAACAGCCTGGGTGGTAGGATGGCGCTGGCTACAACGCAAGAGTTACATTCTTGTAAACCTCTTTTACGTTCACCACCAGCAATTTGGTCACCAGAATGCTTCTTGGAAACATTCTTCTTACCCTGTCTTTCCATACTCATCGCTAACACAACAAAATTGGAGAAAATAGCAAAAATCACGGAGAAATTGACAGAAACCGCGCAATTCAACTGATCACGTGATGTAAACAGAGAGCGCTGGTGTAAACCGATATTAATCCTCACTGTGAAACATTCTATTTACTTATTCTTTTCATGCAGTATTTATGGGTAACAGCTAAATTTGCAAAAAAAAAAAAAATAATAATAATACAGAGTACCTCTCAAAAAACACTTGACAAACAAAAGACATGAATCAATTGAACATGTGATGTCGAACATGAACTGTACACATTGCATAACCCCGTGCCACGCTTAAAACGCTGAGGATGGAATCAAAACATTGAGGAAGGAATTGCGCTATAGCCAACATTCGTATGCAAAAGTTCGCGTTTTACAAACAGCGTTCCCCTATTCGTCAATCACGTTGCAACCAATTCGCGTTGACAAAACATGAGTTGTAGCAGAAATGACTGTAAGTGGTATGAGGGCTGTGAAATTAAAAAACGTGAAATGAAATCGCGCGAAATATGAGATCTCACTGTACAATTATCATAAGTAGAACTATTGTATTATTAAAAGGATTTGATAAAACTAACAAACAAAAGCTGGCACATATTATTACCTTCACCTTACAAACAGGTAAGACTTGTGTGATAACTTCACTGCCACAGCCAGCCTGAATAAGCTCACATGCCAGATGTGTTACCCACTCCTCATACTTGCTCCCACAAAACCAGAGGTCAGAGTTTCCCACAAGTGTCTTATAGCTGCTACCATCTACTCCTGAAAGAAAGTTATTTTTTTATGCTCTATTATGGATAGGAAGTTAAATTTTCAAAATAGAATACAGTAGTACCCCGATTTACACGGTCAATTGAACCCACAGGGTACCGCGGAAAGTGAAAACCGCGTAAAGTGAACAACAGAACATATGGGATTAATTCCAATAGAAACTGGCCCGACCCCCAAACTCCACTTTTTCCGACACAATACCTATGTTGTAGTAAAAATAACATCTAAATTTTATGATGGTATGCTCACACAATTAATATTTAAGAGAAATACAGTCGCCAGGTTAATGTCCATTCAAATAATGGACTCAAATCACCCCCCCCCCCCCTCTTCCCAGCTCTCTGAGAAATGATTGGGTGAAACACTAGATTTTAACGTTTAGTAATAAATAATACCTCAGACTAAAGTTAGGATAATATAATTGACATTTCTGGATTCCTTGCAGGTCAGGGAATATTTTGAATGTAAACTTCATATATTTTGCACAAAGATAAAATACTTGCTTTGTGTAAACCAAATTATTACATTAGATCTAAAATTTGTATGTCTAATGCAAAGTCCATGATGTTTATATTCAAAATGATCATCATATTGTAAGAATTCCAGCAATGTAAATTATATTCTGGCCGGGTAATTTGTATGAATTTTATGAGCTAAATAAAAAAAATAAAAAATTATACTTCAGGCGTATATGAGTAGATGCACCGCAGAATGTGAAAGTCCGGTTCTGGCAAGGTACCGCGTAAATGAGAAATCGCGGAAAGTGAAACCGTGTAAAGCGGGGTAATACTGTACTCTTTAATTTCACATTTACACTGATTCCCTATATCTTGAGATTTTCTCTAAAGTAAATTTCTTGTGGCAATTTACTAAAAAAATATGACAGATAGGTACATTTCACTAATTTAATCTTTTAAAGTTAACCTCTTAAACATTTATGTACATTGAGTTTTAGTAATTTTATCTCGCTATAAAAAATTGAGTGCTTTTGAGAAATAAAACAGGCAATATCATTATGACCATTACCAATACAGTATTACAAAATAATATCAACTTAACACATACCTGAAAAACTGGTGGATTTTGCTTTTGGTTTAGAGTTTGGAAGTAAAAGAATCAACTCTTCTTTGACTGTTGCACTGAGGTTATGGAAAGCATTATAACCATACCTTGTTGACAAGACTTCCTGCAAGGCAGAACCTGCTGCCTGCACAACATTATTGTCCTCTGAGGTCAGATATCTGCAAAACAAAATATGGATAATAACAAGTGATGGGAAAATTCTTACAGTACTGTACAGTACTACTGCTCAGCCCAGCCACTATGAACCAAGTAGGAAAATGCTTGCACAAGTGATTATACACAAATAAATAAATATGTAAAGTATAAACAGTAGTTGATCCCTGTAACATAAGTTACCTCTTGACACATCCTGTAATAAGAAAAAGGAAAAGGAAAAATGAGGACAAACTTGTTCAGGAAATGAATTCATAAATCAACCTGTGCATGCAATGATATATTTACGAGAAAATTAATTATTCTTTTTAATGGAATTCATTTGAGAGGTGATTCAATTTAGCGGAACGAATTTGTGCCAGAGTTTGATCTCCGGTTGGTGAGATCAGTCAGTTTGCTGCTGCACCTCACTGTTGTAGTCTCCCAGGTTTATTGTAGACTCTCACCATGTATATCTTTGTCACCATGCCTGAAGCAAGTGCTGAAGAGAAGGGTAAGAGAGTCACTCTCTCAATTTTATAGAAACTAAAAATTGTCATTAGTTATTTTATTAGATATTTTGCTAATATTCTGTAAGTACTGTACAGTATATGTATGTGCAAAATCATAAGACATGTACGTTTGGGAATGTTAACAATGGGTTCGTGGCCTTGTCAGGCATTTTTGCAAGTTTTGAAGATTGTCATTTGGTTGACAACCCCCCTCTCACTTTCTTAGTATTTCTACAAGTGGCTTTTGAGTCTATAAACAGGGGGTCCTCGTTATCCATGGTTAATTAGGGGCCAAAAAAATGACTCTGATAAAAATTCACTTAAAGCGGGGAATCAATCACATAAAAAATAATGAAAATAGGCCAAATTGAGACCATAATATTGTAAACAACTAAAAAAAAAATATGTGATATCTTTTAACAATTAGTTACCTTAGAAACATTTGTTAAAACATTATTTAAAGAAATTATTTAACTTTATAAATTATTTATTGTCCTTAATGTTCATTGGAGTCAGTGTGTGGAGGCAAGGTGCCAGTGACCCGGTGGTGCACACTCACTCCAGTGGTTCATTGAGACAAAATATTTATTATAATGTTTTAAAAATAAATAATTTTAACATAAAATATTTTAAATCCATAGATTTTATCCAGAGTTTCTGAATGGGGTCCACTTAAATGCTGGGACTTTTTTCGTGGATGGTCACAAAACGTTAACCACTTAACTGCGGATAGTGAATACTCTTATAACGAGGACCTCCTGTACTGCCAAACTACGCAGTACCTGAGAATGACATATGAATAGTGTGATGAGCATCTAATTTCATGAAAAGTAACCATTTGCAAGTTGCTGAATTATGTTGCAGATGCATTCCAAAAATTGCATTATTATTCAGACGTTATATTCCCAAGACATATTTGGTCACCCAAGCCTTTTTAGTGAGCTTTTTACAGTGGAGACTCTCAGTTAAAGTGTTGTACAGGTGGTCCTTGTTACCGATCTACATCATTTCACATGTACAGGAATACCCCGGTTATCACACGGGACACATTCCTAAAGGTCACTGCAATTAAAAAACCTGTGAATATTGGGACAATTGCCCCCATACGAATTAATTAAATGGGAGGATGAGTTCCCAGCCAGCAACTTTCCCTAGATATTTTTTCTATACCGTACGGTAACATCTCCGATAGCCAGAATCCCTCCTAACCGAACCACTACAATAGCTAGTATTGAAATTTGCTCAAATTTTTTATGGAAAAATTCTCAATTCAGGGTTTGGGAACAAATTCCAGGGTTGAAAATTAGGTGCATTTTCTGAAAATTCCAAGAAAAATTCTGGAAAATCTCAAATTTTAATTTCTGGATCTGGGAATAAATTTTTAGGGCATTCCAAAAGATTGCATCATGCTCCAACCCATCCCCACATGCCAGGCACGTGGGTGGCCCACCTGCTTGAATCAGTTAGTTCATATTCTGCTGACATCATAGAAGGTTGTTCCCTTGCTAGCTGTGTTGTACCGTGCTGTACATTACTGTACCAGAACAAAATCAGTCAAGAAAACAGAGCTAAAGCAGTGTTACGTATGTAAAAAGTGATTACAGTTACATATACTGCACTGTACATTCAGTAAGTGGAAAACACTGGAGCACCTTACCTTTCGTCTGTATTCCAGACATCTTCAGGTCATAAGACCCACTAATCTCCCACCCAACCTTCACCACAAGTGTTAAGATGTGATTACAGTTATGTATAACAGTCAGCTGAGAGAAGTGCCTGCCTACTCTAGGCAAGAGATGACAGAACCTGCTGGTGAGTACAGTATATACAGTACAGGTATAGTAGTACAGTAGTAAGGGAAATATTGTACTATAGCAGGGCATAGCTACAGAAGCAATAAGAATGAATGATAACAATTGAAGACACAATATGTGTATGTATTTGCTCTGTACATCTTACAGTAAACAGGAGAAGTCTTTAAAAAATATCTATAAACAGCAGCATTTTCCTCCTCACCTGTTTAACATTGCGATTGTTTTACAATAAATATCGCTATCTGAGGTGCCAATCATGACAAACTTAGAATTCTCGTCTTCTATGTAGAACACTGGTGATCCAAGAGAGATGGGGCCCAACTCTCCAAGGCATCTGCTTGCTTGTAATGCAACCTAAAAATTGGAAATACATATGAAACGATATCTTAGGGCATTCTAGTGTCATGGTTGCTCAAATAAATACTTCAAATGGTATACAGTATAATATACATGAAGGAAGGAAAATTTGTGGTGATATATAATGATGTCAACAGAGTTGCATGACAACAGCTGTCAGTTTTACTAGTGTATTACTTTGCTAACACCCCCCCACCCCAAATACCCCTGTACAGTACCAGATGAAATTGTCCAAGCCCTGTCGTTTATTGAAGGACTCAATGAATGGCAGTTTCTTTTTTTTCTTGCATATACACACATAAAATAAAAGTTTGCACATCATTTCCAACCATCAAAATGTACATCTTATATGGTACACTTGAGTACTGTACAGTATCATGAATCAAAATTTCTTAGTCATGAATATCCATATAAAATTTTTGGAGAATTTCCACTTTCTTAGACACTAGGCTTTCTCTGTTTTCTGCTAATTATACTATGCTGCACTTTTTCCCACCTGAGAAGAGATGCCCTGCCCCTCTTCAAAGAGTTACAGTTGATTGGCTGTTTCAAATATGTCTGATTTCGTCCTGAAGTAATGATGTATTTCTAAAAGAGCTTATTCATATCACTGGGATGACCGTTTCTGATGAGAAAGATATTTAGCTAAATTATATAAAGATACATACCATACATTTATTATTTCAAACATGATCACGTAGGAAGTTTATCAGAAAACTCATACATGAATTAACTGTTAAACTCTGGTAGCAAATTCATGCTTTCGGAGGATGTATTTAATATATAAAGGGGGCCCCCACAAATTTGCAGATTTTTATTTCGCTATCCTCTATTATTCACGGATGACACCCTGGATGTGCCCAACAATGTCTGTTGGTAGTTTTAAAGTTCTAGAGACAGTACAAATAACCCTCACTTTACGCGGTCCCACATTCCGCGTTTCCACGTTTACGCGGTACCGTGCCGAAACCGGGATGCTCACATTCCGCGGTGCGTGTACCCCTTTATGCGGAGAGTGTCTGGCTCGACGCTATTTTTAGATTCGCCCCACCCGCCTGCTCCCACCTCCGCCTGGGCAAGCCGCGCGGTAAGACTGCGCAGTGCATGTCTCTGTTGCGTTATCAGTGAAGTCATATGAAGTATCGGACTGTGATTGGCCATGCATCCCTACCTCCCTCCGTCTGCTAGCTGTAATTGGTTTAAAGTAATATGACGTGTCCACCCGGGGGAGGGAGGGAGGAAAGATGACGCTTGACCTACCCGCGGCAGTTTCATCCCTCCAGGCCACACCGTGTAATTGTGCATCCATTGTTCTGTAAAATGGCTTCTGCCGGACCACCGCCCCCAGAGAGAATCCTTTCCTTACCTGGACCCAGCCGCCCTAAGCCAAGGAAGACATGACGTCCCTTAAGCTACGAGGTGAAGTACAAGATCATCCAAGAGTTGGAGAAAGGAACAAGACAGGTTGACTTGGCGCGCCAGCATAGTGTGAACGGATCTACGATCCGGACAATAAAGAAGGATGCAGCCAAGATAAAGGAGCACATGAAAATCACAAAGTCGACAGGTGCTTCTATGATCAAGTATTGCCACAACCAGGTGCTTCTCAAGACGGAAAAATTACTTGTGAGCTACTTGGTGCATCAGGCGCGACGGAACGTGGCGGTGGACATGCGCTCAGTTAAGGAGTATGCACGTGAACTGTATGCTGCAGTGTCAAGAAAGATGGGAATTACAAAGCCCAAACCCTTTAATGCTTCCTCTGGGTGGTTACAGAGGTTTAAAAAGAGGAACAAGATCACCAATATCAACATTGGTGGTGAAGAAGCGAGTGCTGACCGTGTTGCGGCTAGGGAATTTCCTCCGTTTTTACGTGAGATTATGGAGGAAGGACAGTACACCGACGACCAGGTGTTTAACATGGACGAATCTGGTCTTTTTTGGAAAAAGCTACCTTCCAAGACCTTCGTTGTGAAGAATGCCAGCAAGATTCGGGGCCGGAAGTTGCAGAAGGAGCGCATCACCGTCCTGTTTACCACCAATGCCTCCGGTACCTGTAAGCTCAAGTTATCGGTGATCCACACAGCACGCAAGCCGCACGCCTACAAGAGCATGGACATGATCAAGCTAAATGTCCACTGGCTGACCGCACGTAAGGCGTGGATGTTCTCTACACTGTCCCTCTCCTGGTTTGATGACTGTTTCATTCCTGACGTTAAGAAATTCTGTGAACAACACAATGTTCCATTCAAGAATTTGTTGCTGCTTGACAACGCACCAGGACACTCGCCCCTACTGATAGATCGTCACCCCAACGTAAAAGTGGTCTTCCTTCCTCCCAACACTACGTCTATAATACAGCCCATGGACCAAGAGTTAATCTGTAATGTAAAAGCTGCATTCTCTACTAAAAAATTCAAGCTCCTGAACGACTACACCAACACCAGGGAAGTTGCATAACCTGAGTGACACCACCACCAATAGCAAGAGCGAAGACGACGAGGATCAACAGTCGGCAGAGCAACAAGTACTTTTAAAACAATTCTGGAGAATATTCACCATCAAGAAAGCTGTGGACTTCTTGGTGGAGGCATGGGATCAGCTGTCTGTAGCAACTGTTCGTCACGCATGGAGACATGTGTTGCAAGGCATTCTGGCCATTAGGCAGAGTCAATCTGTGACTGGTGAGGTTCAGACTGTTGCAGTAGCAGTGGACCTTGCCAAAGAAGCTGCGCAGAGTGTTACAGCTGCAGGCTTCTCCGAGACCACCAACGACATCCTGGAGGTGATAAGGATCCTGATGTGACTACCGACGAGATGGTAGATGATGATGACGTCAGTGAAGAGGCAGGTGGTGCGTCCCAAGAAGAACACCGCTTATCCCATAGTAATGTTAGGGGAGCCATCGAGTGTATCGAGAAAGCCAAGCTCCTCCTTTCCGACGACCCTGACGCAAACAGGTATGAAATCTTCACTTCCCAGCTGTTGCAGACTATGGAGCCCTACTTCAAGGTTTATCACGACAACATAAACACCAGCCGTCAGCAAAGCATAACAGAGTTCTTCGTCCACAACCCACCACAGCCAGCCCAAGCCAGTGATAGTGACAGAGGTAGAGACAGTGATGATGACTTTGAGGGATTTGTCAGGGAGGCCCTGACAAGTGTGGATGACAGTGATGGTGACTCACCTGAGGGCCAGTAGCCTGCCCTCTGCCTCGGAACCAGCCTCCATTCCCGTACGCCGACCCATCTCTTCTACTAACGTAAGTGTTAACCCCAACCTTTATTTTTCCTAACCTAACCTTTATTTTTCCTATCCTAACCTCCTCTATATTAATTGTGTATGCATACCATCATAAAGTTAAGATAATATTTTTACTACAACATAGTTGTGTGTCGTTAAAAAGTGAAGTTTGGGAGTCAGCCCGGTCTCTATTGCAATTAATCCCATATGTTATGTTGTTCACTTTACGTGTTTCTCACTTTCCGTGGTACCCTGTGAGTTGAATTAACCGCGTAAAGTGAGGGTTGACTGTACTCTAACATATTCCTTACAGACAGCACATGGTTATTTTGCACTTTCCAATAAGTCCTTCACCCAAGGCAGCAATTATTATTATTATTTTCAATACAATCACTCTCACACCCTCCAAATCCTTATTGTCCTTCCATTTTTTAACTGTTTTACGATCTCTGCAGAGAAACCTTCTATCAACACTAAATAATTAGCATACAACAATTATCTAGGTAAGTAGTCCTTAAGTCTTGTGACAGTGTATCTAACATCACAATAAACAGAAAGAGCTCAAGACAGACCCCTGATGCATACCGACTTTCAATTCCAATTCCTCACTTTCCATGCCATTTACTCTCACAGAGGTTCGTGAACCCTCATACAACATATTGTTCTGCTAGGTGCCTGTAGGCTCACAGAGGTTCGTGAACCCTCATACAACATATTGTTCTGCTAGGTGCCTGTAGGCTCACAGAGGTTCGTGAACCCTCATTCAACATATTGTTCTGCTAGGTGCCTGTAGGCTCACAGAGGTTCGTGAACCCTCATACAACATATTGTTCTGCTAGGTGCCTGTAGGCTCACAGAGGTTCTTGAACCCTCATACAACATATTGTTCTGCTAGGTGCCTGTAGGCTCACAGAGGTTCGTGAACCCTCATACAACATATTGTTCTGCTAGGTGCCTGTAGGCTCACAGAGGTTCGTGAACCCTCATATAACATATTGTTCTGCTAGGTGCCTGTAGGCTCACAGAGGTTTGTGAACCCTCATACAACATATTGTTCTGCTAGGTGCCTGTAGGCTCACAGAGGTTCTTGAACCCTCATACAACATATTGTTCTGCTAGGTGCCTGTAGGAGCATGTTAAAACTATGGTAGTATTTCTGTTTATCACAGTTAAGGGAAAGATGTAATATACAAAGATATAATACAGAGACAAGGCTAGAGGTAATTTGTGCACCCAGGATTGGATACCATGCTGTTTACTGTCTCATTTGAATTAAATGTGTTTATTTCATTGTGAATTACTTTATAGAACACAAGGTATTTATATACTATAATGTGTATGGCAAACATACGCAAGCATAGAAAATGACCATAAAAGAGTGATGAAAAAGATGATGGCATGTAAACCACTTAACCCTGCATATCATTATTCGTATTAGGAATAATTCCTGCTCTCCACTTAAAACAAATTAACAGTATTTTCTGGATAAACAGATTTAATCAAATTTTCATGACTATAGAATGATACCAAGGAATATAACATCAAGTTATGAAGTGACTACATGAACTATATTAAATGATCTGGCCACATAAAGGCCTCTGATAACCATTAATTAAAAATGAAACATTATACATCCAAGTATCCAGTACGACAAGTAAGGTGGAAATACAGAGTTAAAAAATGACCACCTACTAAGTACAGTACTGTACCTGTTCATCACTTCCAGATGCAAGGGTAACAAGGCGGTAGGTGAGCTGATGTCCCACACTCTCTTGGTTTAATCCACCAGTTCTATACAACTCTCCAATCCGAACTCTGTGAACTTGTAACTGAAAAAACAATAAAGAGTTTAATTTGGAACTAAAGCCAAAAACTTAGTTATTTCAAGTACTGCAATAGTTCCCCTTTATCTAGACAAATTAAATCCAAACCATGAATTAATCCAGTTATTGACTTTGACATCATCTTATGCATTTACATACCATTGTCAGGAGGTGTAAAACAGAATGTGGTTTTATCTGACCCAAAGACTGAGAGAGAAAATTTTCTGTTTCATCATGAAGTGAGAGATTACCACGGTGAGAAGCCTTAAGTTGAATATGAAATTCTCTCAGAGTGTCCAGGCTCTGAAACTCTCTGTAAATAAAGAAAACAAAATTATATTAATAAAAAGATAATAATAAAGTTTGACTACAGTAAATATATCGACTATCAGCACAACTCCTTCACATACAGAATATTCTTTAAGTATCTAAAAATATATTTTTTTACCTGCTGCTTTTCAACAAAGTATAAGTAGTGAATTTATCATTTTATAATCACTTCACTGAATTTATCGAACGAAATTACTTAAATTATGAAGGGTGATTCAAATACTGGCAATAAATCATAGTACAGTAACTGCAGGTATTCCTTGATATACTGTATGTATGTATGTATGTAAAAAAAAAAATTATACATTTCACATTTTGACACCTTTTTTTCTTTAAAGAATGTAACTTTTAGTTGTCACACAGTCAAGGTGGCCACCCAGGATGTGAAGAGATACATTTACACTCTACTATACCTGTACAATGTTCATCTTTTCAGTGTATTTATTCTTTTCTATTATTTTTACACAACATATATTTGATGAACTTTGTGTGAAAACTCCTCCAGATGACCATCATTTTCCCTCCCTGGAAGACAAAGGTTGGGTCACACTAACACCCTTTCCGTCAATTTTCCCGGTCTCCGTTGTTTTTTCTACAAATTGTCATTTTTCTAGTCTGTTTCGCTCAAATATTTCTGCTTGCACCAATTTCTGTGTTCAAGTCAAGATCTATATGTGACAATGAGGACATTTACAGGTACGTATATAAAATAAATATTGAACCACGTAAAATAGCTATATTAGTTTTAAAAGTATTCAGTATCGCATTTTTAATAAATTGCTTAAGTCTAAAATTTCTTATTGATGTTGATATTTGTTAATACATCTGATATAATTGTTTACATTGTGCACTGTGTTCAACTTCTTCTCAGTCTATTCCTGTGTGGACACGCCTGTCTGAGTGATTGATTAATAGTAGTAATTACATCCTTGGCGATGCAACAGCTTAGGTCATATGTCGCCAAATTAAAATAAAGACTTAAAAGACTAATATAAAATAATGTAAGATAAAAACACAATACAGTATATAACACTGAATTTCCATAAAATCCATTTATATGTTAATAAATAAAACTTAAAGCAAGTGTAGAAGGCCGGCTTCCTCCACAAAGAGAGGACATCTCCTCCCAGCGCCAAAGTGTGAAGAATACTTACATGATAGACAATATTGGATCTCATCATTGGCTGTGGGATCCAAGGGATGATAGATACAGTAAAAAATGAAGAGGAAGGCGCACAACACCATTTTCTTTGTTTACAATTGACAAATACAGAAAGACTGTTGTGTGTGACAGGGCGTGCTCAGAAAATTGACAACTTCTAGAAAATTTATGGAGTAAAATTACGGAAAAAAGTGCTATTGAGGCGCCGCCTTAACCTTCAATAATACAGTACCTTGGTTTATCATGATGCAAATCAAATCAAATAAAAAGTTTTCAAGACAACCGAGTCAAATTTTTGTGCATCATAGATGACTGTATGATCTTGTGAGGGAAGCTTCCAGAAAGTACCAAAGTGTGAGTGGAGTTCCACTGTCCATCAGTTTCCAGCCATCAGCCGTGCTGATAGGTCACATTTGTCTCCTTATTTCCTCTCTCTTCCTCCACACTATTAGTTGTATCAAAATTCCAAAGCCACCATTATAAAGTTCATCAAATTCTACCTGTACAACTCTATAAAATCTGACATATGATGCTGGGAATGCATGTAATTTTTTTCTTTATTTAGAGTGAAAAAAATAATCTTATTCTCAACTTTGCTTTTTCCTGCTGATGTTGAAGCCAAAATAATAGCAAACTCAGTGACATAAATCACGCAAACAAAATATATTTCTTGTGGGATAAATTGGCCGCAGAATGAAGATGACCAAGCCTCACGAGTGGTCGCGTGTCTTTTGTTGTGGTCACACACACTTAAAATATTTTAGTGTATATGACAGGGTTAATGAATTGACTTAAAAGAACAGAAACCCATTGTATGTTAGGGGATACTTGTACAATAATTTATTATTTTCTATAAAAAAAAAAAGCCATAAGTTCTGAACAACAGATGACAAAACAATTCCCAGGCTGGGTAAGTTGATACCCAAGAATAGAGCCCTAAATGTTATTTTTAAGTGGTACAGAACAGGTAGCAAGTCAAAATATCATAAATCAGGATCATTATAACATGGGACTCCATGGGATACATTTTCAGCCATTCCAATACCCACAGGCATCACCAGAAAAAATCCTACACTAATAATATACAGTAAGTCCCCAAGTTACGTACATAATGGGGACCAAAAGGTTGTACTTAACTCGAAATGTACTTAACTCGAAAATCCCCCAACCCTATAAGGTTATCTGGAAAATCCTGTGCTGTTTTCCAATCAGCACTCGCCGCCTCACCAGTCACTCGAACATTATGCAGCTTATTTCGCACCTTGAATCGGTTAAACCACCCATTGCTAGCATTGAATGTCACAGTATCATCAGGGTGATCTTTCTTTAGGTCGTTGAAAAGACTTAGGGCTTTCTCCTGAATCATACTGAGACACCACAACAGGGGTCAAAACCTTACCAGGTACCGGCGCGCCACAGGACGGTCTGCACTCACACCTCACTCGACGTGAGTTCCGACCGGCAAAAGTAGCCGATGCGTTGTTCCGACCGGCAAAAGTCGCCGATGCGTTAATTTCATGTTTATGCATTTCTGTAGAGATGTTGTATTAAACATACTACAAATTGTACTATTGACTCAAACTTTTAATATCCTTGTGTTTTAACTGAATGTTTTCTCGAAGTCTACTTTTAAATTTACTCCATGGATAAAACGAAAAGATGAACGAAATAACCATCGCTGTGCGCGAGACCTGGAGTAAACAAACGTCCTGTACAGCGCCGTCCTCTCTGAGACCGGCGCGCCAGAGGACGGTAAGCTTTTGAACACTACTCCTCCCACTGGCTTCACCACTCTTACGCTTTACACCAGTCATTGCACACAGAGTAAAGTGTACAAAATAGGGCAGAAATTCACAGGAGAAGTACTGTATGCACAATGACCACACTTGTTGTTTTGGTGCGTCTAGCGTGTCGTCTGCATGGTCAGTGATAGTGGCGGCGCGGTGCGGCTGGCTCGCCCGCCAAATTTAAAAATTGCTCGCCCTTTTAAGACAATATTTTTGCAATTGAAGACTTCAGAAACGATGTACGTATCGGCCGTTTGTACGTAATTCGGATGTACGTAATTCGGGGACGAACTGTACATAAAACGATTAAACGAGACTCACTACACCATTAAGAACAAGCCTGGTCATCATTACATGTCCCCTTTCAAGGATAAAGGGACCTCTTGTAGGTGGAGTGGAGTCGTCACTCTGACTCCCACACAGCCTCTGGGGAGTCTCATGTCAATTCGTAAAGTCAAGCTTCACCTCCAGAGACATGGCTTCCTGGGTGCCTTGGCCTTTCCAGACATTTTCAAAATTGCATTGCTCACTTCACAATCAAAAGCACTTTGATATTGATACTAAAACAGTTTATTTAGCCAGAAAAATACAGATATACAGAGTGGATAATAATAACAATACAGTAAAAGTCCAAAAATCCGGATGCCAAAAATCCAGACCACCGAGAATCCGGACATTTCGATTTTTTTTTTTTTTTTTTTTTTAATAATTGAGCAGGCTTTTGTGTGTATGTGCACATGCATGAGCGCCACAGCGACAACAAGCGACCACACGGTCGCCACTTTAAAACGAGCAATCAAACTGTGACAACGTATGTAATTTTGAATCCTACTCTTTCCATTTACAGAGTACAGTACTGTACAAGCCCATAATAATGGCTCCTAAAGTAGATAAACTTCGTTGTGTGAAGAGAAAGAAGAACACGTTGAAATTTAGTGAAAAACTTGAAATAATTAAGAAACTAGAACGTGGTGTGAGCAATACTGTTCTTATGGAAACATATGACAGTGGAAAGTCTACAATTTATGACATAAAAAAGGCAAAGAATAAAATTCTAGAATCCACAGCTTTTTCTTTAAAACTGCTCGTTTTGATAAATGAAGCATGCTATATTTGCTAATGAATAAGCTATCAAAATGTACCTATTCATCTCTTCTTTATTCCTCCTTAAATTTGAATTTTAAAAGTACTGCCTGAGAATCCGGAAAATCCGAAAATCCGGACCGACCCAATCCCCAAGCAGTCCGGATTTTTGGACTTCTACTGTATTGACATGGCTGAGCCAGTTGAGAGCCTGAGCTCTCTTAGTGGTACTTTTCACAAAAACAGAGCAAACAATGATAATGTTATTGTGGCTGACACTGCTCACATCATGTTCACAACAACAGAGACAAAGCACTTTACAGTTACAAAAAACAAAATAAAAAATCACTTCACAGTCACAAAATGGAGTACAATGTGGACATTACTGATGTCCTCTAACTGTAAGGTGAAAACCAAAAAATAAGTAAAAACATTGATACAGACCGGCAATCGTTGAGCTACACCATCACAGCCGTGTGCGATCACTATGGAACACAGCTTGGTACTGTAGTGCACTGGGTGGCCATTTGGTGGCACACATTTGACAACAACCATAAGTCAACATGTGTGTCTGTGCAAGAGTAGTGTTCATTTCCTTAAGTACTTATATGCTGACCTAAAGGAAAGTGTAGTTGTAAATAAGTATAAATGAGGGATATTAAACCAAAATGTACTTACTCATCATCTGGTAAAGGTGGTAGATCAGACACAGCAAGTTGAACATCAGGGTGAGTGGTTGTCAATATTTCACGGATGATACTTACAGCTGACTCCTTAACAGCTGATGATGTTTTTGTGAGTGGTAATAAACTGTCAAGAAAAAATGAGAATTACAAATACTGTAATTTTTAATGGAATCCTATTAAGGCTTTTTAACCCTTTCAGTCTAAGCCCTGTTTGCAAGGAGATGCCTGACCTTATAAATTAGTTATTCATAAAAGTATAAAATAATAGTAAGAATAATAAAGACCTTTATTAGCAACTGTAGAATTCTGTTCTGTTTTCCTCTACATAACAATAATTTTGGCACTCGCACAAGGTTGCTCTCCACTCTATCACCATGGTGATGACTGTGGAACTCTGAGAGTAAAGCATCACTGCTGGTGATTGTATGGTAGCTAAAGTATACAATCTGTGGCAACTGAAAACACCTTTGAAACTGGGGCAGAAAAAAAAATTGTATGACACACTTAGAAGTAGGACAGTCACACACACATATAACACCAGACATAGTTAGTATTAAGGGGTAAAAATAAAATATAATCGGTTAAAAATATATGGACCAAAATCTCAAAAACTGTATCCAATAAAGGTGGATTCTAAACCTAAAAGGAGGCAAGCATGATACTGAGACCAGACAGGGCTAGTCAGTGCTGCTAGCTATGCAGTAGACTTAGCTAAACAAAACAAGGCCTTAAGGACTGGTCAACCTACAAGTTTGTAAGAGGTGGTATACAAAAAGTTACCATTATTGATACTAATTGAATTCTCATAAAAATTACACTCTTACTTATACTTATTTTTCATTCAAATAACAGGAAGTAGTAAAGTGACCAACAACAGTAGCTATTAAGGTGGCACATTATAGCATTGTTAGAGCAGATTTAATTGACACTTCAATTCTGTACTCCTCAAATGTTGCAGCTAATATTATTCCAACTACTGTTTACCTGTGTCTGACCATTTCACTGCATCAATTCCAAATAAATACGAGGTCCGACACAAAAATAACGAGACACCCTATAACTCGGGAGCCAAGAGAGGGACAAACAGATGGTTATGGACATGTTCTAACCTGTCAGTGTGACAAGGCTCAACTCGATCGCTTCACTCGGTACAAATGGACGCGTGTTGAAGTATAGACGTGTTCTTACACTCGGTCAGAAAATGTCGGACTGCAAAACTGAGCAACGAGTTAAAATCAAGTTTCTCGTTAAACTTAAGAAATCCCCGACGGAAACTTTTCTATTATTGGCCAAGGCTTACGGTGAAGATTGCATGTCGCGGGCACGCGTTTTTGAATAGCACAAACGATTTTTGGAAGGCAGAGAAACCGAGAAAGATGATGACCGCCCAGGCCGTCCACGCACAGCAGTTACCGATGACAACATTGAAAAAGTGCGAGATGTGATTAGAAAAATACGTAGGTTGGGTGTTCGAGCAATAGCTGAGAAAGTTAATTTAGACGAGGAAAGTGTTCGACGCATTGTAACAGAAGAATTGTACACATGACAAAGGTTTGTGCAAGAATGGTTCCAAACACTATCCTAACACTTAAACAACATAAATATAGTGTTAGGACAGGCCAGGAATCCAATGCTCTGTTTGTTCATTTGAGGGTTAATAAGCATTGCATTGACTGGGATAATGCCTCCTCAATATTACCTTGTAATTCAATTGACAGTAGGAACATTATAGAATCTAGTCTCATTAAACATACCGAATCAGTCAACATGAATTTTAGTAATGGTACGTACAAACTGGATAATTTCGTAATTAAGAAGATTTGTAACCAGGTGAGAAGGTTGGGTCATCTTACCCTCTGACCTGACTACCGACTGCTGCGGTGCTTTTTTGAAGATTAGTAGGGTCATTACCTAATACCTGACCATTGTGGACTTGATCTCACCCTCCTCTGTATACATACACCTTGTTTTGTACTTCTCCTTAGTCTGTACTCACCCCTGAAGATGTGAATTACACGAAAACGCTTGGGAACTTCGTGTTTTCTTCTTTCCTTGTGGTTATCAGCATACAGTATATATATACATATATATATATATATATACTTCATTTTTAGTCCATATAACACGCGGACTTTGAACATATAATCAACGACCTCACCAGCAAGGAATCGAACCCTCGACCTACTGGGTGTGACTAGGGAACGCTTACCGGCTAGGCCACAAGGACACTAAAAGCAGTTCTAGACTCTGTTATATTTCACACAAAGCCTGTTCATCGAGCTGATGGCGCCGTGAACCTCAATGGGAAACTGCCCGTGCTCGATGAACAGGCTTTGTGTGAAATATAACAGAGTCTAGAACTGCTTTTAGTGTCCTTGTGGCCTAGCCGGTAAGCGTTCCCTAGTCACACCCAGTAGGTCGAGGGTTCGATTCCTTGCTGGTGAGGTCGTTGATTATTTATATATATATATATATATATATATATATATATATATATATATATATATATATATATATATATATATATATATATATATATATATATATATATATATATATATATATATATATATATATATCTTGATAAAATCACACGGGAGAATGGAAACAACGGAGTACCTTAGCTTTCGTCTTTATTCATGTGGATTTACATGAAATATATATATATATATATATATATATATATTATATATATATATATATATATATATATATATATATATATATATATATATATATATATATATATATATATATATATACAGTATTGTAATAGTCAGAAATTTCGGTATGACATTTAGAGACGTAGAACAAAAATAGCCGATCTGAGAAACAAGAAAACATACGTAGGCCAGGGTGAAACCCCCCATACCTCATGGCGAGTCAAATAAGCGCAGGCAACGCCCCCAAGCGCGGTGGAAGCATTTTGAACAAGGCCTATATGAAATTAAATGTACTTTATCGAATTAATGTAGGCAAGATTCATGAAGTTAAGGGACTATTATTAAATTTAAAGTTATTGTAGATCGTTTCTCAGTCTAAATATGTTACGTGTGTCCCAAAGAAACGATTATTTATGCAGAAGATGACGTCATTGGGTGAGGCAGGCTTGCCTTGAGGCATGCCGACGCGAGTGGTCGTAGGTCGATTATGTCGTAAGTCAAGGAGTAGCTGTACTGTATATATACTGCATATGTATGTATGTATGTATGTATGTATGTATATGTGTGAGTGTGTGTGTGTTGGCAATATAACTTTTATCTGACAGTTACATGACAAACCCTATTAAAGTATTTGTTCTCATTATGTAAGTATCCACGACCATACTGTAACACCACACCTATCTTTATTTATTCTTTCAAGCCCTACACACAGACTGGCTGCCCCTTATTCTCTCTACCTGCTTCACCAGATGTATTCTACTATAGAGGTCCCCTTCTACAAGAAGACTTCTAGATATCCACTTGGTTTACCTTTTCTCCATACAACGCAGTGTCCCACAACACCACCAAGTTCATCCCCCGACAGCAAATTTATTATTACTTGTAATATAGGACTCCCTCAGTTGTTATGTACACCCTATGAATCTGATAACACAGAAAAACCTAATTTAACCCCATGCATTTGCAACTACACAAGTTTGATGTGATTCACAGTGAGGAAAGACTCCAAGGTGCTTAGGAAGCAAATAACAGAGGATACAACACAAAATTCATATTTACTTTTGCTTGTTTCTAATTACTGTACTGAATACCATACTACATGTGCCAAAACACTGAGTACAGTGTTAGGGAGTTAAACCGGAATCGATCTACATAATTTAAAAACTGTACATAATGCAAAATTAATTAACAATGTGAGCATCTGGTGAGGTAGAGATGGGTTGGAAAGTCCAGAAACCAACACCCAGTTTCTCTATTTGTTCTGCAATTCAATAAATTAATTTCTTATTGTTTGGTGTACAACCAAACCTCTAAGTATCAAGGACTTCTGTATGTACTACACCTTAATTTGATTTTTCATTATGCTACCATACTCTATACATAGCTGAGCACCTCTGTTACAGCTACCAACAACAAACTGTACTTGAATCTTATATACCAGTCACAAGTTGAGGCCTCAAGGCTTCAACCTTTCAACCACTAGACTTACTGACGATACAAAATTGCACAATTATCCCTAATATAGATTCTAATACTAAAGGTAGTACGACTTCTGAGAAACAAAGCATTTACCGTGCAAAGAGAGATGGAATGACTGATATAAACGATCCAGGGCAATGTTGTAAGGCACAGCAGCACACCGTCTGTAAGATGCTATTGCAATAATCTGAAGAAAAAAAGAGAAATATATAAATGCAGGTGTACCGGTATATATATATATATATATATATATATATATATATATATATATATATATATATATATATATATATATATATATATATATATATATATATATATATATATATATACACACAGTCAATCCTCATATTACGCGGTCCCGCATTCCGCGTTTCACCGTTAACGCGGTGCCTTGCCAGAACCTAACATGCTCACATTCCGCGGTCGTGAACCCCATTACGCGGAGAGCGGCTGGCAAGCCGCGCCATTTTTGGATCCAAACCTCCCGCCATCCGCCATGTTGTGTAAGAGGCGCGAAAATGGTGCGCACAAGGTCGCCCAGTCATCAAAACATTACCAGTTCTTCACCCGCCACCCACTACAGCCAGCCCAAGTCAGTGATAGTGATAATTATAGTGAGGATATGGACTTATATGAACTTTGGGGGGTTTGACAAAGAGGCCCTGCAAGCCTCTGTGGTGGATAGTGATACAATTGATACAAGTGATACAGGTGAGGGCCAATAATCTGCCCTCTGCCTCGGAACCAACCGCCCATCCCCGTGTGCCCAGCCATCTTTTCTACTAATGTAAGTGTTAAAAAACCTAATATTATTGATATTTCTCTTAATTATTAATTGTGTGTGCATGCCATCATAAAGTTAAGATAATATTTATACTACAACATAGTTGTGTGTCGTCAAAAAGTGGAGTTTGGGGATCGGCCTGGACTCCATTTCAATTAATCCCATATGTTATGTTGTTCACTTTACGCGTTCCTCACTTTCCGCGGTACCCTCCGGGTTACATTAACCGCGTAATGTGAGACCCAACTGTGTGTATATATATATATATATATATATATATATATATATATATATATATATATATATATATATATACATATATATATATATATATATATATATATATATTTCATGTAAATCCACAATGAAAACGTGGATAAGATAAATCTTGATAAAATCACACTCCGTTGTTTCCATTCTCCCGTTCCAGAAGGTCGTTCGTTAACCGAAAAGTTGGTTAACCGAAACCATTGTTTCAATGGGTTTTTGGGTAATTGGTTCCAGCTCACCGAAAATTTCCTAAATTCAACAAAAATGGTAGAAAAGTTCACTTACTTTGAGGTGTATTTGTAGAAGGCTCCTGGATGATGATGATGATGATGGAATTTAGAATGGGGGTGGAGGAGAAGGAAGAAGAGAAGGCATTGGGGTGGAAGAGAAGTCACCCCATGGCGCCATTTCACCCATAAAATTTTAGCTCTCTTGGTGTAATTCAAGATTATTTTCTTTAAATCAACACTGCACTGCATTATATATTGTCAATATGTAAAATATATTTCAAAATGACCAATAATTTGCTTGGAAACACAGAAAAAAAGCATTTAGTTGAAGAGAGTCTCAAGCAAGATGTTACCTCCAGTGAAAACAGAGAGACTAACGCCTGTTTGCTGTGTTAAGAGGCTGGATGCCGCGCATTAAACTAGTCACTTTACCTTCAATTATGTTCAATAATTGTTAAAATGACTAAAAAATTTAATATTAAACTTTTAAAATTATTGAATAGTATAAACTTCTTGATATTTACTAAAATAGTAAGGAATTTAAGCCCTAGAACCGATTAATGTATTGGCGGACTGATACTAAAGCTGGTTGCCTGGTCAGTGCAAGCGAAAACATGTTGAGGTCGGTTCGTAAGAAATTCGTTAACCGAATTTTTGTTCGTTAACCGAATTGAAGATCCTTATGGAAGGCAGTTCGTTAACCGAAATTTCGTTAACCGAGGCGTTCGTTAAACGAGGGGTCACTGTATATATATATATATATATATATATACACACGCACACAGTGGTCCCTCGGTTAACAAACACAAATTGTTCCAGAAGGTCGTTCGTTAACCAAAAATTTCGTTAACCGAAACCATTGTTTCAATGGGATTTTGGGTAATTGGTATGGCTCAACCATTACCAATATATTAATCAAGAATAGCCCTACTTTGAATGTAAATAGAAGTGTTTATTGTATTCCATGCAGCAACTGTAATGGAAATTATGTAGGACAGACTGGGAAAGCATTGCAATTCAGAATTAAACAGCACAAGTAAAATATTAGAACAGCATCTGAAAGCAGTGCCTTGTTCGTTCATGTTAGGAATAATAATCATCTCATAGATTGGGAAAACAGCTTAGAAGTGTACAAATCATAATGTGTCACAGAAAGACTTCTGGTTGAAGCTAGTTTGATTAGGGAATTAAATTCCATAAACCTTAGTGAAGGTCTGTACAAAACTGATATGTTACACAAATTTATTTTTCAGTGGCCCAAGGTTAAAAATGCTTTGAAAGCATTTGAGTTAGATGTAGGATAGATGATTAGTGGGTCCCATATTTTTTACCTGACTTAACATGACTAGTCACGTCGCTCTTTCTCTTAAGCTCCTCTGTGTGTGTGTTGGTGTGCGGATTAGTGGATGTCATGATTATGACCTGAACTCATGCTTAATAAGGTCACCCTGTGTATTCTTAAGCCTTTCTCCATCCATGTAATTCAGTTGCCTCTGAAGATGTCTTGAATAAAGACGAAAGCTAAGGCGCTCCATTGTTTTCCTTTTCCCTGTGTGATTTTATCAAGGTTTATCTTATCAACGTTTTCATTGTGGATCTACATGAAATATATATATATATACATACATATACACTTTTACTCTTAAATCACTACTGTAATGTGGTACAGGTGATTAATTTTTATCTCTTGTGCAAAATATATGACGTTTATATTCAAATAATTCGCTGTCATGCAAGGATTCCAGCAATGCAAATTATATTCTCCTAACTTTAGTCTGAGATATTATATAAGATAAAAACTGTAAGCCTAAAACCCTGGCTGGGAGGGAGGGAGGGAGGGAGGGAGGGAGGGAGGGAGGGAGGGAGGGAGCAGGAGGTGAGGTGAAGTGTTTGACAGTTGAAGCCGAAGGTCTCATGTATGTTTATTTAATAGTCCTTAAATGACTAAGCTTCTCTCATTTTAAAATGCCAGTGAAATGACCGGGGAGAATATAATTTCCATTGCTGGGATTCTTATAAGATTGTGATTAATTTGAATAAAAACAAGCTATAGTTTGCAATAGACATAACAATTTTAGTTCCGTAATCATTTAGTACATGTACACTACAGGTTTGCACTTAGGTCATTTATTTCTTTCACGTTTCTTTTAGTATGGTGTGTGCATGTAAATGAATGAAAATAAATGAAGAAATTTACGTAAATCTACCCAAAAATACAGTTGAAAACTTTACATTACAAAATGTACTACAGTACAGTACTGTACACTAATGTACTAAAATTTTTATCTCTTGTGCAAAATATATGACATTTATAATCAAATTATTCACTGTCTGCAAGGATTTCAGTAATGCAAATTATATTCTCCTAATTTCAGTCTGTGATATTATATAAGATAAAAACTTAAAGCTTACTGTATAACCACCAAACCCTGGCTGGGAGGGGTGACAGTGACATGTTTGACAGTTGGGGCCGAAGGTCTAGTGAAGTATTTATTTGTCTATTTATGTCCTTTAGATTGAGTTTTTGTTTTTTGCTTATAAAATGTCATAGAAGTGACCAGGAAGAATACAGTTTACATTGCTGGACTTCTTATAAGATAGTGATTAATTTGAATGTAAACATGCCATAGTTTGCACTAGACAAAAATTTTAGTAATAATTTTGTACATTATTCTGATTACATGTACAGTTCAGCTTTGTCCTTAGGACAGTGTGTGCATGTAAATGAGTTTCAATAAATGAGCCAAAGACATTAGTTGAAAAACTTTATGTAGACAGAGCTTGGATGGCTAAATTTTAGAATGACCAATAATTTTAATATAAAAAATACACAAATATTAAAGAACACAATTTTCTTGATATTTACTCCACTGAAAACGAATGTAAACATAGAACAGATTACTGAATTGGTGGACTAGCCCATCAGCCCATCAGCTGATGCTCACAACAAAACGTGTTTGTCGAAGGATTTCGTTAATCGAAGTTTTGTTCGTTAACCGAATTGAAGATCCTTATGGGAGGTAATTCGTTAACTGAAATTTCATTACTTGAACCGTTCGTTAACCGAGGGACTACTGTATAGCAACTTTTTATAAAGATCTTTTTTATATCGCGACTACCAAAATTATCGAAATTTTTCTATATACAGCTCCTCCCCGACTTACAACAGGGGTAAGGACCCAAATCCAGGTCGTAAGTCGATATGGTCGTACAGCAAGTAGAAAATGCATAAATAATACATAGAAAATCTAAAATGGGTGTCTCTTTTTCTTCTCAGCAGCACAAAACTCTCACTTTTAAGCTTGCCAGCCATTTTAAAGTGAATTACAAACAAAAATTTTGTCTGTGCACCAACGTTGGGACTCGAAAATACGTAATTTGACAAAATTTTGGTACGACCGAGACAGGTCGTAAGTGCGGGCGGTCGTAAGTCGAATAGGTCGTAAGTCAGGGAGGAGCTGTATAGCGATACTTCATTTATTTTGCAAAGGAAATTGGGCAGAAAATATTTCAAATGTACCGCCATGGCAAATAAATGCGTTATTTGCTCACCAGAGGCACCACCGAGACCGCCCACCCACTCTCGCCCGCTCGGTCTTTCTGAGCGAGTGACAAGTAAGCAGCCGACTGCTGCAGATTACAACTTCTAGGGTGAGTGTAAATGGGTTGCTAGTGACGTGAAAAGTGAAGTGAGGAAAATGGAAAGCTTAATGGAAATGATTTAATACTGTAAGTAACATTTTTGGTTTGTTGGTTTATGTAGGCTGGGATTGTCAAGCGAGGGTGGCAGTGTGGTGATGGTGCGTCAGCTGCCGAGTCTGGTGTTCCTTGATATTGATATTGAAACAGCCTGTTGTTCCCGAGTCCAGTGTTAGTAAGAAAATAAACTCGTTAAGTCAAGTTTATTCACTTTTAGTGGCAGCCAGAACCTAACCCCATTTTCCCCATTGATTACATGTATATATATAGCGATTCAGTATATAGCGAACATCGTTGGACCCAATCTCGCGATATATCTCGACCCTACTGTATATGCAAATGGTGGATGTATTAAACAATCATTTACCTTTCCTTAATAGTTTTAGCTGTATTTTTTCAACTAGATAGTACAGTATACAAATGTTGTTTGATGTAGTACAATTGTTAATAACATAAGAAAGATATGTGCTATAGCTTATGAATGCTGGGAAGGAAGATACAGGGAGTTGAGAGTTTGTTTCACCCTTAATTTGTTTTACCATGAAGGCCATTACTGTACACCTGTGATAATATTCCTTAGGTTTTTGGGGGACTTGTTTATCAGTACAGTATTTAATATAGCCACTATAGCCATATCCCCCTAGCTCTCTCCCTACCACTCCAGGCCAAGCTGTCAGATATGTTATGGTAATTTTTAAACTTGTAATATCAGGTGATACAGTATAGTCTGCATTTTTTACCGAGTTACATGCACACACAATATTACACGTAGAATATAAAAATAAATAAATTATCAGTCAAAAACATAAAAGGGAATAAACCTTCTTTGTGTTAAGAGTTCACATTAAGCAGTGGCGAGGGAAGTGAGGGATCTCGGGTATTCTGAGCTGTCTCTCTTATGAAGTGAAACGTTTGACAAATTTCATTGTCCAGCAGCCAAATGGCAATACAGTACAATACTGTATAGTATTTTCTTATTTATTGGTATTATTTTTAATTATTCCTCACATTTATTGGTAGTATAATATTTTATCTTGCTTCACATAGGAGTTGGTAACTGGAGGGAAATTAGTTTCAGAAGTGGTAACACTGTTCGTGATAACACTGTTCATAGCATCAGCTGTTGTGGTGGTGGTCACAGTCAAGACTCGTTGGTGTTGTTTTGCTACAAGTTATACATGTCTAGGATTATACCAAGTATTTCTCAAAAGCTGCATTGAATTATAGGTTGACTTAACAATGAGTAAAAGGAATATGTTCTTCTCCTTCATTAATCTGTGTTGTGATGCGGCCTGAGCTGAGCCGCTCCACAACAACAATAATGACCCGCAAGATACCAAGACATTGTTTTGAGTTTTTAAATAATTTTTTCCCCACGATTCATGTCATTATTCAGGTGTCTGGTGCTTGGGGTGTTTACTGTATATATTCTTTTTATAATCACAGGCAAGGACTTAACATACAAAATATGGGTAAATCAGTAAATTTACGAGAAATTTCAAACCTTCAAGCTTAAAATATTTTAGTTGCACTGTTTCATCCATTCATACTTAAGGCAATCATTTAAACCTATAACTCCTGGGGCATATCACCTACATCCCAACACACAGCCGGAGGCATAACACAAATGTGTATGTAATCATTGTATACAGTAATGTTGTTACATTATTTTACCCCACAACTGGAAGGGGATTACATGCACCTCTCCCTAGTCTTAAGGGTTAACATAACTAATCCATATCATTACACTCTGTTTTGAGAGGAGAGTTCACTCTCTTGATCTGAAAGTGGCAGGTAACTTCAAGCTGCACACTGGGAAAACTCTCTCCATGGGTCATGATCTTCAAACTCCTTTAAAAAAAAAAGAATGCTTATTCCTATCTCTGGCAACAAAAGCTGTTTCATAAGCTCAACCTCTTTATTCTTAGTCTTTTATCATACTCTACATACCTGCCAAATATGGAGCCTTTTCCAGGATTGAAGAGGTGTAACATGTAAGACAATGTACCAAGATTCGGATGATGTAGGCAGACACAGACTTCAGTTTTTCTTTCAAATGTGGCAATATTGAGCGGACAACAGCAGCCACAGATGACAGAGCAAGACGAAAGGTGTAGAGATCAGTGCTTCCTGCCAAGTATTCTAGAACACCCTGAAGCACTTTATGTAGTTCAACTTTTCTTGATGCCAAAACAGCAACCAAAGGGCAATCCTAGATATATAAAAAAAAGAGTAATTATTGCAGGTATTTATTCATATTTATGTACGTACTGTATATTTCCAATGTGTTCAGAAAACTTGTGCTAGAACTTCTCATTAGCTTTCAGTTTGCATGCAGCATCAAAATTGAGTGTCTAATCAATGAACATGCAAATGGAACAAATATAAAAATCAGAAAAGGAAAACAATGAAGACTGAGGCATTTTTCTTAAATGAACTATTTCCTGACTTTTAATGTAAAATATAAAAAAAGGTCCTACAAAACTCAGATTTGATGGGGGAGAATCCATGCACCAGTCCCAAACAACCCCTACCTGTATATCAGTATCAGTTTCCATGAGTCCAGCAAACTACAAGAAAATAAACTTTTACAGTGAGCCAATAAGTTGAGTGTGAGAGAGAAGAAAACTAAAGGAGATTGTACATTTATTGATAAAAACAGTCCTGTACTGTATCAGAAAAAGAGTAACTCAAGCATTTAGAAATGCCAGACATAAATATTATACAAATAAACTCCAGTCAGCATCAGGCGACGGTAAGAAAACCTGGACTGTCACAAATTCTATTCAGAACAGGAACACTCAGCCTTCGGCCCCCCACTAAGCTTTTATGATAAATGATTCAGTTGTAACGGAACCCTCCCTCATTGCCAACCACTTCAATGAATATTTTATTAATGATGGCAAAAATCTTGCAGAGAACATCCATGATCACCATGAGGAATTTAGAGCCTACCTGCAAAACAGAAAACAGACAGCAAAATGAGCTGTTCTTAGCCCCAGTCACAGCTGATGAATTACTGGTCATCATAAAAATGTCCAAAGATGCAGCAGTAGGCAAAGACAATATACCAATGAGCATCATTAAGAAAGTAGCCCACTTATTACTACCTGTTCTCCTACACATTTGTAACTCCTCCTTCACTAGTGGTGTCTTTCTGGATAAACTGAAAATTGCTAAAGTTCACCCAGCATACAAAAAATCTGGGGACAAAAGTCTCTTCAAGAAGTACCGCCCTATATCAGTCCTCCCAGCCTTGAGTAAGATACTGGAGAAGCTAGCATGTAGTTGACTAAATTCCTTTTACAATGCCAATGACATCTTTACAGACTCCCAGTTTGGATTTAGAACTAGAAGGTCGACTGAGAGTGCTCTGCTATCCTTTAATAATGACATTTTAAACTCTTTTGATGACAGTCAGGTCACAGTCGGTATATTCTTGGACCTCTCGAAAGCCTTCAACCATACCATCCTCCTTTCAAAGCTTGAACATTACAGCATTAGGGACCTGTCCCACAATTGGTTTACCTCATATCTGTCCAACAGGATGCAGTGTGTCTGCTATAATAATCACCAATCTGACTCCTCGCCAATCTTGTATGGCGTCCCCCAAGGTTCCATTCTCGGTCCAGTACTGTTTTTGTCGTACATAAACGATATAGTCCACGCCAGCTCACTCATAAAACACAACTTATTTGCAGACGATAGTAATCTCTATGCCAGCAACTCAGACCTCCATTCCTTGATGAGAACTATGAACACTGAATTGACTAACGTCAGGACCTGGGTAATATGTAATAAACTGACCTTAAACCTTGAGAAAATCCACTACATGATCTTTCACAGAAGGAAAAACTTACCCCCAGACTTGGACCCCCTATACCTTGATTATACAGTCCTCAAATGTGAACAAAATACTAAATTCCTCGGAGTTATTGTTGATGAGAAACTTAACTGGAGAAACCACATACACGCCATTCACAGTAAAGTCAATAAACAGTGCGGTAACATGTATCACACTCGACAGTCACTCACTCTTACAGCAATGAAAGAAATCTATCATGATCTTGTTTACCAACACCTGATAGGCTTCAGTCGGAAATTCCCTGAAGCATTGGCACCAAACAATAGAATGAGACGGTCTTTCATGGGTTTATGCCCAGGTAAAGAGGCTTCATCTCTGGTGATGAATGTTCTTTTGGGCATCTTTTTCCAAAACAGCCCAGTTTTGTCCACATTGAACACTTGCTGTGGAAGATAATTTTCTTCATCCATCAGTTCTTTCAACTCCACTAAAAACTTTGCAGCCCCTTCCTTATCAGCACTAGCAGCCTCACCATGCCTAACTACACTAAATATGTCACTTCTTTTCTTAAATTTTTTGAACCAGCCTTTGCTGGCCCTAAAGTCTTCAAATTCTGTGCCTGAAGAACCAGGTTGATCTGTCTTTAAATGTTCGTATATTTCCCTGGCTCTTTCACAAATAAATTCAGTAGAAACTGAATCACCTTTCATCTGTTTTTCCCTAATCCAGATGAGAAGTAACATCTCTGTTTCTGCAATTAGGGATCTACCTTTAAACATTATGGTAGATTTGTCTCACTTTCACTTCCTTGAATTTGTCTTTCTGTGCAAGAATTGTCGACACAGTTGTCGCTCATTCTGCTGTGCTTGGGCCTCAAGATGTCCTTGTCCATGGAGAACATGCACTCCACAGCAGCACTAGAGGGGGGTGGGAGTGTTGTATTTGATGAACAACTCCCTCATGGCCTTGTTGGGGAAGGTGTCCTTGTCGAAAGTAGGGCGGCGGGCGCGGCAAAATTTTTCCTGGTCGTCTTTATAACAAGATAATTGAAAATTGAACTTGGAAAAATAAAAAATTTCAGAAGTTGACAAACAAATTGACGCTTGGCGCTTTGCTCGGGTGAAAAGTTGACTGCGTCACCTGTAGCGTTACCTGCCCAAAAAATTGATGGCGTCAGCGTTAACAAAAAGTTGCCGCCGTCCATTGACGGCATTAAATTAACGGCGTCAACGTACAACACTGGTCATGGGCATGAAACCGTGGATTACCTTGCGTGCCGGTTCCCAGTAGTTCAGGCCCAAGTCACTCAGTCGTGGCTACACAACACTGCTACATAACATATTACAGGGCACAGTTGCCTTAAAGTTCCTTTATCCTATGTGGTGATATTTATGTAAATGTGGTAGGGTCGTAATAACAAATTTATGAATGAAATGCTAGCAGTCTTGTGACAATGGAGCTGATTGGTGGACAAGTTTGGTGCTGGACATCAGGAGATGGGGGGAGGAGGGAGCACCCTGCCCCAGAAAAGTAAAATTGTAAGAGTTACCCCACCGCCATTCTATTGTGTTAAATATCTAACGCTCCTCAACCCAAATTTGGTATTTCAGGACGGTTCTGAGCACACCTGTGATGATGATCCCCACCGCTGGCTGGTACATATTAATTATGATCATTATTTACTGAGATTTCTTCATATATGTTTTATTTTAAAAAGTCTTATCACTCATATAGGTATTTTCCTTATGAGAAACACCTATGTGTGTATTGTTTACACTGAGTTTACATTGCCAAGCAAAATTTTCCACCAATCAGCTTCATCATTAAAAGACCACTATGGATTCTTTCATAAGTTTACTCTAGTATTGAGATATTAACCATAAACATCATCACAGCAGATAAAGGACCACTCTTTGAGGAAACTGTATGTTTACTTCCTCTATTGTTTGAATCTTATCACAAACAGGTAATTTCACCGTTTCACGCCCATTTATTCAGCCCCGACTCTGACACTGTGTTGCCACATTTCGTACCCTACCCCTTACACACTCCAAGGCTGTGGTACATTCATGTGGAGACAACTGTAGCTTCCTTTACCTACCCTTCTATCTTCTGCTCAGACCTCCAATAAATATGTTTAATTCTCATTCTTCAGAGGTACACAGCCTGAATATGTTAAAAGTTATGGTACCTTATAGTAGCCTCCACCATAGAAACATAACATAAGATTAAGGATAGAGTAGGGATGAAAACTTGTGATGCATGACATAGCATAAAATATGTGCATGATTATGAAATTACCTGTGTTTAGTGAGGGAGATCCTGCTCTTACAACAGTGAACAACATATAAGGAATAGTTAACCAAATAGTTTCATTATAATGTTTCTCCAATTTTGTTCAGTTTTCATAAAAACTTTCAATTCTCAAGCAAGTCTTGCTCAAAGACAAGGAATAGACTTTATTTAGATTTATCAAACAAAAACAATGACAGATTTGTAATGTCTACTAACCTCTCCAAACCTTTCCCCTAAAAACTTCAAAGTGCTGTCTATCACAGCTGGAGGAAAGTGAGGAGGGTTTGGATCAACAATCACTTCTTCCTCTACCATGGGTTGAGGGTCATGTACCAACTTCACTAAGGAAAGCATCATGTCACCAACATGTTTCTCTATCATATTGATGAAGTTTCCTTCTCCAAGAGTTTTCTTAAGTAGTACATATTGTCTTTTAGCAGCTTGGATCTGTGGGATAACAAAGTTTAATGTGAAACAACATTTGAATTTTCTGACAAAAGGTAAGCACTGTAATACCAAAGAAGAGATTCTAAAAAGAAAAACATGGAAGTCTGTTTTCATTTCTCTCGAGTCAACACAATATCTCCTTTAATGGCTGTTTATGAATCTGTCACCTGCAGGAAGGTACAGTACCGGTTTATTCCCCTGGAAAAGATCAATATGCCAGGGCTTTTCTTGACTCAAAGTTCATGTTTGTTCAGCTTATGTATAGTTAAATCTCTTTATACGATCTCCCAATCTACGATAATTCACATTAACGATGCTGACATATTAAGACTACTCCCGTATATGTAATGTAAACAAACTTAGATTAATGATATTCATCGTCCTACCAACTCGCCATATGGAACGCATCACTACACTTCATTTGTCACTTGAGGAGTCACCTACGCAAACGCTGCCTTGTGGCCATCTGGTGAACTACAGTCCAGGCATTGTTGCTTTGAACTGAAGTGAACCAGGTGGCCGCATAGCAGTGTGTGGGTAGACAGCAGCTGACAAGTGCAGTATTCCATGTTCCACGCATCAGCAATTTTGGTTAAATGGTGACCATCGTTCATGCGAATTCTTTTTATCATAAATAGGTGGGTGGTCTTGATACATCACCTTCGATCAAGCAAAATATCATAGATAGAGAGATCGTAAATCAGGATATACCTGTACAGTATTTCTATTAATAAAAAATAAAAAAAATGCCAATACAGTGTACTGTATATAGTACTGAATATTAAATGATCATCTATCACATTTCACACAGGTAGTAATAAAAGTCTTGCTTTAACTAAGTATTCTAGTGCAGTGTAATAATCCCCACCTGGACTAATTGGATATACAGAATTTTAAGTATGATACCTTAACATTGTTATTAAACAATCACCCCTGTGTATTAAGATAACATCTAAAAGTTCAATTGCATAGTACATTCCAAAATATCCAGCTCAGACAAGTTCCCCCATTCTATATAAAGTTTATATCTACCTCAAATGTACATTTCACTCAATTTGTTTAAGAAATTATAAATATATATATATATATACTGTATATATATATATATATATATATATATATATATATATATATATATATATATATATATATATATATATATATATATATATATATATATATATATATATATATATATTTCATGTACAGTAGATCCACAATGAAAAAGTGGATAAGATAAATCTTGATAAAATCACACGGGTGCTCCATTGTTTCCCTTTTCCCGTGTGATTTTATCAAGATATATATATACTGTGTATATATATATATATATATATATATATATATATATATGAAGAAAACTTAGAAAAGTATGCATACCTTTACTTTTGAAAATTGACTGAGGAACACTTCATCACATTCAGCAGCAATATATGGGAAAATGTGGGCCATGAGTTTTGGGAAATTTGTTTGCAAGAGTTCGGAGACGTTTCTGCCCAAACTCTGTGCCAACAAATCAGTGTTATCATTCTGATTGCACTCAAACAGAACTGGGAGTAGAACATTCCTATTCTCATTGAGGAAGTCTTCCTTACTGGTGTATTCTAAAATACTAACAGGAAAGTCTGCAATATCATGATTATGCTGAAGCCACTGTGTTACCAGGTATGGTAAATGGCGATGCATCAGCTCCTTCAGTGAAGAGCCTCTGGAGACTGCCACTCTACAATGAGAATCAATTATTATTGGAACAGCTCTGACAAATGTGAACTTAAAATTGTCTTAGAGTCACATCCATGCAGATTTTTTTTATAACTAGATAACAAACCTTACTTCATTCTATTTATATTGGTTCACACACCTACTGATCTAAAACTGTTAAGGATAAAGACATAATATACTAGCATGGATCATTTTAGAAGTAGTGGATTGATCTTTACACCTCGTTATTTGCGGATTTAGCTATTCGCAGCAATAAATTTAGGGGCATGCTATACTATTGTTAACCACTAAGTATAAAAAAAATTGTCTATTAACATACAAGACACATACCTGCTTATGAGCCTTGATACAAGTGATGCGTCAACTCCATGATCTGGGACAACTAGGCAGAGAGCAAAGAGAGCTTTGGCTTCCAAGTATGGAGAATTTAGAGCTATTATTCCTAAAGTAAGAAGAAAGCTTGCCACTCTGTTAATGCTTTCATCAGTTTTGAAGTCCTCTGCAACTGTTCCCTATTAACATGTAGGGAAAGAAAAAAAGTAGGTCAAGCAGAAACTGCGTACCATATATATTTGCGTATAAACCGATCTCACATATACAGTAGTTCAACCCCTTAATTTTTTTGTAAAAAATCCTGAGTTTTTCTTACATAATTCAACCCTAACTTTTGAAAAATACTAGGTATAATCCAAGATATAATTTGTAGCAAGACACCAGGTTCACACCAACGAGTCTTGGCTGTGACCACAACAGCCGACACTATGAACAATTTTACCAACTCTGAAACTGAATTCCAGCCTGCTACCAACTCCTATGAGGATTAAGATAAAATAATATACTGTACCAGTAAATGTGACGCATACCGTTTATAAAAGTAACACCAATAAAAAAAAATAAATAAATCAATATGTACAGCCATCTCTCGATTAATACTACAATTGTGTTCTTGAGAATGGCCGTTTAAATAAAAAACAAGTAAATCAATTTTATTTATCCCATTACAAATAAAGGAAATGCTCCCAAGAACTGAAGTTAGTTCATCTATTTCCTTCAATATATTTTATTTACAATAATAATAATAATAATAATAATAGTAGTAGTAGTAGTAGTAGTAGTAGTAGTAGTAGTAGTAGTAGTACAGGTTGTACCTCTCTAGTCCAGCATTCTGTGGCCCGGAAACTCCCGTGGTCCGGAACGATTTTAGTTTTTCCAATAGGTAGACAGGCAGCTTTTTTTTTTTTTTTTTTTTTTTTTTTTTTTTTTTTTTTTTTTTTTTTTACTTATCTGAATTATTATTATTATTACAGGAGTATTAAATTTTTGCCCCTCAGGCCCCAATGTGGGTCAGTGACCTATGCCCGGGTGGGCTAATCCCCTAAAAAAAAAAAAAAACGCGGGAAATTAAGGTTTGTTTACATCCGGCAGTTCGGCTGCTCTCTCTCTCTGCTTGTCTATACAGAGTACAACATTTAACCCTTCAATACATATGAGCAGTAAATAAGTGTTGCTTTCATATTCTTATAGAGAGTAATGACGATATATTTTCACATGTGCGCACTTACATACGCACAGTCTCACTTTTTTTTCTTTACCATTAATGGTTAGCTACTTATATTGTTCCATTTATTACATTAAAAAACAATTACTTCAAACAAGCATATTTATTTTTTTACATTAATTTTACTACAGCTAAACTCAGGGTCTTATTTTCTTCAGTTTTATCTGTAGAACCAATCAGTCACTGGTTTTGTAAGCATTAACGAAAACAATACCGGCAGCCGTCTCGTCTCCTCGTGTTAATATTCCACGTATTATTAATGAATTGTATTGTTTATTTTGCACACACAAACATTAATTAAATAAAAAAATTCAGAAACATTAATTAAAATATATATGAACGGTAAATTAGTGTTGCTTTCATATTCTTATGTAAAGTAATGATGATATATTTTCACTTGTGCGCACTTACATACGCGATCTCTCTTTTTTCTTTACCATTATCGTTAGCTACTTCTATTGTTCCATTTATTAACATTAAATAACATTACTTAAAACAACCATATTAATTTTACTACAGCTACAGCCAAGGTCTTATTTTCTTCAATTTTATATGTAGAACCAGTCAGTCACTGGTTTTGTAATCAACGAAAACAATGCTGTGTCATTTCCTCGTGTGTTTTAATATTCTACGTATTATTAATGAATTGTATTGCTCATTTTGCACGCATAAACATTAATTCAATAAAAAAGACATTCAGTAATAAACAATAATGAATCTTTTGTACATAAGAGAAATGACGCTGTTTACACGATTATGCACGTCGTCTGCACGTTGGAGGGCCGTTCAAACCCGTCAAAATTCAAGTTTCCGCCGTCAAAATTTTTATTTATTTTTTTTTTTTGTGTGTTCCAATAAAATATGTTAAGAATTAAAAACTCGCGAAATTTGAGAAGCTACTATACGACATTTAACCCTTCAATATGTCTTCAAAGAGACCATGATGCAGAGAAAGTGGTGCTAGTGCTTCCAAGCATAAGTCACTATCTATCCAGGAAAAGGGTGAATTTCCATGGTCCGGCACCGGTCAGGTCCCGAGGTTGCCGGACTAGAGAGGTACAACCTGTACAGTAAAACCTCGATTAACCGACCAAATATGGGGGGAAGGGGCCGACGGATAATCGAAAAGGTCGGTTAATAGTACATAAAGTCTACGGAAATAAAACACATTTTCAAAGTACCTTTCCCTAACCTACCTCATTTAAGTCCCTCTATTCATTTTGTTCATTTGCCATTCATATTTCAATAGAATTGCTTTAAAACATAAACCACTTTTGTAACTAAATATGAACCAGCACATAAATCGTGAATAAAAAGTGGAAAAGTCAAAGAACATGTCATCACAAAAATTGTGACCAAGACCCAGGTTGATGATATGACTTTCTGCCTCATTTACACACAATTGCAGGATCTCAATTGTTTCTCTTATTATTGAACACACAACATACATACAGGTACATTGTTTCTCACTCTTGATTTTTTTTTAATTTTTGCATTTCTTTATGGTTCTTTATTACTACGGTATTATTATTATTATTACTGTATTAGCATTATCATTATTAGTATTATTACATTATCGCCCCCAAGCCTCGATGTGGGTCAGTGACCTGTGCCCGGGTGGGATAATCCCTGTAAAAAAAAAAAAAAAAAAAAAAAAAATTTTTTTTTAGGGGTTCGGGATTGACGGCTAATCCAAAAGTCGGTTAATCGAGGGTCGGTTAATCGAGGTTTTACTGTACTACTACTACTACTACCATTTTTTTTTTTTAGTTTATCAAATTTATTGACAAAGCTTGCAGTACAGTTTGCCTATTGTGAATAATTCAGTCAGGTCATGATTCATGCTTTATCTGCGCATTAATCTTCCACATTAGCTCCGGACCTCCCGATTCAGTCAGGTCTTCACACTGTGGGTAGTATCACATTTTTTTTTTTTTTTTATGAAATGGCCTCCAGCCTCCCCCAATACTACTACAGTAAAACCTAGATTAACCGACCCTCTATTAACCGACTTTCGGATTAACCGTCAATCCCGAACCCAGAACATGGAGAGAAGTTGTAAGAAATGATAACAGAATTAAGATTCTAACAAGAGACTGTGGAGCAAGAAGAGTTGCCCTCAGCTAACTCACTAACTCACACAAGGTGAAGAAAATGACCATAAAATACTCATGAGGATGATGATAGAGTACATTGATATAATAATACAGAATACAAAACAATCAAATTGTTCTGAATTCTTATTTAAGAGGAAAGAAATAATAAGTGTTTTGAAATTAACTTACAGTTTAATGAGAGTATGATGCTTGAAACACACACACACACACACACACACACACACACTCACCTGTATCGTTAAAGCCTCCAGTGCAGTTTGATAAACCTCCCGAAAAATTTTATCTTGATGCTGAGAATCCATTAATGTTCCATCAGTCTTAACCAACAACTCATGAATTGAAGATGCAGACATCATGCGTAATTCATGGCTTGGACTACATAGAAGGTCATAAACTTCTCCACAACGGTCATTCTCTGACATAATGTACCGAGACCACATACGTTTAGGATCCACCTGCAATGGTATTAATGAGGTGAGTTGAGAAGGTAGACACTTCTAAAAAAATTCTTCACCCTTCTGTTGACTTACAGATTAATACATATATATGAGTGTGTCAGAAAGGAGATGAAGAGTTGTTTGATCACACACAGGAAAACTTGAGAATTTGCAGGAGTAACATTACTAAAAACACACCACAGATGGAGTAGTAAAGAGCTTATGGGAAAAAGGGAGTAAGTTCCTTGCTGTAAAGATAACCTGATTAACTTAACCCATAATTTACAGTAAACCCCGACATAACGGACTAGCTGGGGGGGGGGGGGTCGGTTAACCCAAAAGTTTGTTATATCCAATTCCAGAATAATGACTGAGTCAGTCTGTTACTGTACCAAGTATATACCAACACAGTAGTCCAATGTGACCACATGGATCACTTATCTTCACCAACACTCACCACCACCATCACTCACCTTCACCACCACCACCAACATTTACCACTACCACTACCACCAACACTCACTACCACCACCAACACACCAACACTCACCACTACCATCACCAACATTCACTATCACCTACCGGTGTTTACAGGATGAGAACGCATTCAAACTGGGGAGATGGAGTGGCAGCTTGTAGACTAGCAGAATAAACAACGTTACTAATAGGTTACAGTGCTGGTTGGGGGGGGGGGGGGGGGGGAATGACCGCTGCACTGTCAGGCACAGGTGAACAGCTGACCTGTATGTACAGTATTATGGATTTCATAATATATTTTATATTCTAGTAAAAAAATAACTTGGGGTCATAAATATTCACTTTAACATGTGGAAATCAGTCAAATAAAGGGTGAGTGAGTCAAGTAAATTGAATGCTACCAGGAGAAATTTATACACAAGGAGAGCACTGATTGGCTGAGAGTGTACATGGGTGCTTTGCTCTCATTGGTGGAGAGACTGTAAACTAGCATGGCCACTGTCCTGAGTGTTGTGTCTTGTAACTTCTGCCTTGTATTATGGATCATCTTTTTATTATTAAAAAATAACTGGAGGAGAAGACCAAAGAGCTCGATAATGAATCAGTGCTATACAGGGCAGGGATTAAAGGGGCATAACTGTAATTATTGCTCATAATTTGGATACGTCCAAAAATTTTTACTTTAACATAATGGTTTTGAGTCGGTTATTTTTTACTTTAATGAACCCGAGTCCATAATATGTGAACCTGGTCTGAACCGGTCAGTGTCCATTAAAGCTGAGGTCTGTTATACAGTAATGTAGGAAAAGTTTTAGGCTGAAATAAAAAACATATTGTCCAGTCAAACTTGTATTATCCATCCCTTTTAAAGTCCAATAACACCTAAAGTATAAATTCAAAATTCCCTGAGTGAGCATTGAACTTTGTAAGTTCTTTTGCACGGCAGCACACCCTACCAGCTACTCTGCAGACTTGACTTGCATTCATCTATGCAGTTGTAATGCACGTTACTACTGTACAGTGTTTGCTATGGTTATGGGCTTAATATATTAAAACATTAGTGCAAAGAATTAAGAGCCTGTTTAGAATAACAAACTCTTGACTAAAGAGAAATGTGAGAATAGCTAATCCAAGTATCGTTACTGAACATTGATGACAACTAGGTAAAATCTCTTTTATCCCACCTATACAGGGTGGATGAGTGGACTTGTAAGAAGTTGGACAATCAAGGAGTAAAGAATAAAGTTTTACAAAGTTAAGATATGCTGGATAAAAAAGGTTGGTAATACAGTCTTCTTATTAAAAATATGAATATGACACCAAAAAACATGTTAATAAAGTTTAATCAGAGGCAACCATCCTGTAACATGGGGCATTAGGGTCCTTAAAAACCTCAGGTAAATGAAAACCAAATGGGAAATTATAAGTTAGGCTCCTGGACCCTTGGGTTTCCTCTACAAGACCAACTACAGCTACTCCCTGACTTACGAAGGGTCAGGGACCCAAATCCAGGTCGTAAGTTCAAAATGCAAAAAATAATACAGTCAACCCTCGCTTTACGTGGTCCCACTTTACGCGTTTCCACGTTTACGCGGTACCCTGCCGAACACGGAATGCTCACTTTCCGCGGTGTGTGTACCCTTTTACGAGGAGAGCGGCGCAAGCAGGGTGTGCATAAGGTCGCCCAGTCATCAAAACATTACCTAGTTCTTCACCCGCCACCTACCACAGCCGCCCAAGTCAGTGATGGTGATAATGATAGTGAGGATATGAACTTATATGGACTTTGAGGGGTTTGACAAAGAGGCCCTGCAAGCCTCTGTGGTGGATAGTGATACAATTGATACAAGTGATACAGGTGAGGGCCAATAATCTGCCCTCTGCCTCGGAACCCCCCATCCCCGTGTGCCCAGCCATCTTTTCTACTAATGTAAGTGTCAAAAAACCCAATATTATTGAAATTTCTCTTAATTATTAATTGTGTGTGCATACCATCATAAAATTAAGAAGTTATTTTTACTACAACGTAGGTATTGTGTCTGAAAAAGTGGAGTTTGGGGGTCGGCCCGGTCTCTATTTCAATTAATCCCATATGTTATGTTGTTCACTTTACGCGTTTCTCACTTTACGTGGGCCGCCGTGGGTTCAATTGACCGCGTAAAGTGAGGGTTCACTGTACATATAAAATCTAAAATGAAATACAGTACTCCCTCTTTATCGACGGGGGTTACGTTCTGTAGACGGCCGTCGATAAAGAAACCGTCGATACCGTGATGGTTACGTAATTTTTTTAACTATTATTAGCATATGTTGAATAAATGTACCTTTAAGCATTAATGCGTTTCCTTTACACATAACCTTAAATAACAGTGTATAAATAATAATATAATAAGTGGACAAAAATACTAGCAAACTTACGATTTCATTTATTGAAGTGAACATCGGTCCTTACAGTAAACAATACAGTGTACAGTATATACAAGTGTGATGATTGAGGCTTATTAAAAGCCTGACCAGTCAGATGAGTATGATGAGTCAAGGTCTGCATCTTCTTGAGGGGTGTGGGCAGGTACTGCGTCTTGTTGTTGTGAGGTGCCGGCAGCTTCTACGTCTTGTTGTTGTGAGGTGTCGGCAGCTTCTGCCTCCTGTTGCAGGATGCCGGCAGGTTCGGCGATGGCAGGCACTCGGCGACTGAAGAAGTTGGTGATGGTGGTCTGTGCTTTCTTGCTTCTCATTTCCCTCTGCAGTTCTATATATGGCAACATACCATTTTCAATAGCTCTCTTTGCTTTAAGGGACCTATCAAGGGAGGGATCAATGTCATAGAGACGAGCAGAGAGGGCCTTACTCATTCTTATTACTTCACCAAGATTATCTAAAGTTAAGTTCTTATTTTCATCATCACTCACTTCATCTTCTGTTTCATCCTGCAGCTCCACTAATTGTTCTAGTTCATCACTTGTAAATGGATCCCCAACATTTCCCAATAACTCTTCTTGCACCTCTGCCGCTGTTAAGTCAGAGAACCCTTCATCTCCAACTTCATTTGCCATAGTTATTATGTTGCGTAACTGAGGCTCGGCTGTTGGGAACCCTGTGAATGTTGGGACACCAGCAAAAGTTGAAAATCAAAGACTGTTGCCCACGCGGCTTGGCTGATGTCTGTGTTCAGGGAAGGCGGGCCGCGGGTAGACGCTAGTCACGCCACTAGCGCCGCCTAGCGGCGAAAGCACAAACAAGGCCCGCAGAGTTCAAATAAAGCCAAAATAAAAATCCGGCTAAATAATCCGTCGATAATCGAAACCGTCGATAAAAAATCCGTCGATAAAGAGGGAGTACTGTACAGTACAGTAAAAGTAATCAAGAATGAAGAATGGATACAGCATGACTGTGCACTTACCTTTAATGTAGTCAGCTGAATGCACACAGGGCCCCCATAATTTTCTATTTACAGGTATACATGGAGACTATATTAAATGGATGAAGCAGAGGAGGAGACAGGGCTGGGTGGGTCATCAATGTCACTTTCTTCAGACAGGTTTATGTACAGGGGAAACTTGCTGGTTGAAGGTATTGGATCATCTTTAGGGAGTGAAGAGGCAGCACTGGTGGGGCATGAGGAGACAGCAGTGAGGGACTTCTTAAAATAGATGTCCAATTTAGATTGCACAGTTTGCTTTTTCTTTTCAGTATAAATCTCTCTGTAGCAAGCATGTGCTTCTTGGACCATTCTGTCAACTTTGGCAAAACGCTCAACATTTTGATCCATTCCGTCAAACATTTGCATCCCCTTATTAATTGTAGCAAATGCCTCTGCCATTTGCTTCACTGAAAACTTTTTGGGGAGTGCAGGTTCTTCTTCTACATTTAGACTCTCTTCTTCCTCTGCATTTTTCTGTGCTTCCAGTTCGATAAGATCCTCGTTACTGAGCTTTTCTGCTACACTTTCAACCAACTGTTCAACATCTTCATTATCAATTTCTAACTCAAGCTGTTTACCCAACTCCACTATCTTGTTACTAATCTAAGAAATTACTTCATCTTCATTAAATCCTCTGAAACTGTTCACATAACTTTTCAGGACTTTCTTCAATATTCCATTCATGCACTGTCCTGTAACCTCATCCCATACTGCAGCTATGTTCTTTATACATGTCAAAATGTTATAGTCCTTCCAAAACTCTCTGAGCATTTTCTCACCTTCAGTTGCAGCAACAGCCTGAGCGAAGGTTGCACATAAATAATTAGCTTTAAAAACTGCAATAGCACCTTGATCCATGGGTTGGATGACAGAGGCAGTGTTAGATGGAATGTAGACTACCTTAACATCAGGTTGCATATCGTCCAGGTGTGTTGGGGGTCCCGGAGCATTATCCAAAATTAACAAAATCTTGAATGCAATCCCTTGTTGCAGACAATACTCCTTGGCTCGAGGAATGAAACAAGTCATGAACCAATCCTCAAACAGTACTAGGGTCATCCAGGCTTTCTTGTTGCTTCGATAAAACACTGGCAGTGTGTGCTTGCTGACATGTTTAAAAGCCCTTGGGTTCTCTGAATGATATATCATGAAGGGCTTTATCTTGAAACCAGCTACATTCCTCCCAAACAGAAGTGTAAATCGGTCCCTGAATGCCTTGAATCCTGGCATTGTTTTCGCCTCTTTGTGGATGTATGTCTGTTCAGGCATGCGCTTCCATAATAATCCAGTTTCATCCACATTGAATATTTGCCCAGGCAAATAATTTCCCTCCACGATGGCACGATCTAGCTCCTCTTTAAAAGCTTCGGCAGCAAAAACATCAGCATTAGTTGCCTCTCCACTCACCTTTACATTATGTAAACTGTAGCAGTTCTTAAATCTATTAAACCACCCATGACTTGCTGTGAAGGTTTGGTCGCACTCATCTCCTGCCTGCTCCTTCAGGCTTCTTGCCTTAGCCTGTAGGGTTAGAAGGCTTAAGGGTACACGCTTTTGTATCTGGTCTTCTATCCATATCACAAGTAATTTTCCCATCTCATGAATGGGACCTTGTCTTTTCTTCGTTATTATAGTTCCCTTCATAGGTGCTGATCCTTTCACTACCTCACGAATACATTCCTTGTCCTTCAAAATAGTAGATATGGTCGAGTGCGAGAAGCCAAGGTCGCGTGAAATTGTTGCTACAGTTTTTCCATTTTCATGCTGCATTATTATCTTCATTTTAGTCTCAAAAGTAATTGACTGTCTCCTTTTCTTCTAAGCACCACCAGCACTCTTACTTCTATGCTTTTCAGTCATTCTAAAGTCAATTAGATACGAAAATAATGTCAGTACACAGTGAGATCAGTTGCGGATACAACGACAGCCAAACACCAACTAAGCACTCTACGCCGTAGGTGCTGTACCCATGCGGCGACCCAAGCCACGCGATGCCCTGGTACGGGCTGGATATGTTTCGGTCTAGAAAACACGTGCATCATTTGAAAAAAAAATTGTACCGACTACAGCGGTTGTATGTGCGGGTGGTCATACCGACTGAGGCAGGTCGTAAGTGCGAGTGGTCGTAGGTCGCGTAGGGCGTAAGTCGGGGAGTAGCTGTAGTCTTCACTTATATCTCACTAATGCATTGTAGAAAAACAACACAAATATTTAGAACTGTTTAACATATTTTATGTCTAAAGCATCACAAAACAGGGTTACCATACTAGGTGGATCAACAGTTCAACCTCCTTGTCATAGCCGAGGCTAAAAGCAACATACCAACTCCAGCTTGCACACAGTCACTACCCACCACAAATTGAGTAAATCTTAATCTAACTTTGGTCATTAAAGTATTGTTTTGTTACCTACTGTAGGCTAAACACTACGTCAGTGACTGGCAATCAGCTACGTTTCTCATTGTTTACTAAAAGTGCTGTTAAACTCACTATATGATCCCCCATACTGAAAGTTGTCCTAGTAATATTCCTGAAGTCAAACCTTCTAACTTCAGGTAAACATATTTGAACTAAGTAATGCCCTTTTGAGATGGTTATAAATTGCTATTTCAGGAGGAAAAATCTACAGCTATTTACTGCCCTAGCAAACAAACTTACAAACAGCTTAATGCTGAAGATATCAGGGTGGTCACTAATTCATTAAACTAGAAAAAAAGGCAAAAATCAACTCCTAAACTTACAAGGGAAAAAGTGGTACAGTGTCTACCCATGATGATAATTATTACCAGAGTGCAAGACCAAATACTGTACAGTACTAAGAGGCAGCAACTTTCAAATACAGCTAGACCCTGACTTACGACGGGGTTAGGGACCCAAATCCAGGTCGTAAGTCCGAATGGTCGTAAGTCCGAATGGTCGTAAGTCCGACAGATAAAAAAATAAATAAATAAAAAAAATAATAAAAAATCTACAATGAAATACAGTACAGTAAAAGTAATAAATAATGAGGAATGGATACAGTGTGACTGAGCACTTACCTTTAATGTAGTCAGCTGAATGCACATGGGGCCCCCATAATTTTTTAATTATACATGGAGACTACATTAACTGGAAACGTTTCGGTATAAAAAATGCGTGTGTCATTTGGAGAGAAAAGAAAAAAAATGGTCACAACTGCGGAGGTCGTAAGTCCCGACGGTCGTAAGTCGAAGCAGTCGTAAGTCGGGGTCTAGCTGTATTACATAACAGTGAGGGGTGAAGGAAGTGTTTGTTACTTCTTATTGGCAGCTAGAAGGTACTAACACATGGTGCATATAAAATCTCTACACATATAACAATGATTATTACATGTGTTACGGAAAAAATAATAGAGAAGACAAAAAAAAAGAAAACAACAAGTACTGATACTGTATACATTCATCTCTTTTCAAGTTCTAACAAAATAACTTTGGATACATACCTTACTAAGTTCAACATTAAGAGCAAATATGGCTTCACTGACACTTTGCCCATAATTTCCCTGTTGATGCTTTTGAGCAAAGGCTCGTGTTAGCTTTACAACATTTCCCTGTAGGGCAGCTGATAAGCGAGTACCATTCACGGAGATGAGACCTGACAAAAAAATTATCAATAAAGTAAACAATCAAATAAACACAGGTATAGTCAACAGTATGAACAATGAACTTTGTTTTCCCTTCAAAGCTTTGCTAACTACAGTATAAGGTGGCATGGCTAAAATTAAGACCAACAGTTTTCCTTCATTTCCTGAAAATCATTCATTCTTACTACAGTTAGACTCGTGTTCTATGTTATTCCTCTTCCAAAACAAAGCCTCAAATAAATATATAGTGGTCCCTCGGTTAACGAACTCAATTCGTTCCAGAAGGTCGTTTGTTAACTGAAACCATTGTTTCAATGGGATATTGGGTAATTGGTTCCAGCTCACAGAAAAGTATATACAAAGTAAAGCCAAAAATGCATAAAGTCAGAAACACTCCTAAAATTCCCCTAAATCGCCCTTAAATCACTATACTGTATGTATATACATACATATACACTAGAACTCTTAAATCACTACTGTACACGTAATGTGATACAGGTGATTAATTTTATCTCTTGTGCAAAATATATGACGTTTATATTCAAATTATTCGCTGTCTTGCAAGGAATCCAGCAATGCAAATTACACAGTATTATCCTAACTTTAGTCTGAGATATTACAGAAGATTAAAACTGTAAGCCTAGTGAAAACCCCCAAACCTTTCTTGGGAAGGCAGGGGGGGGGTGGGGTGACAGTGACATGTTTGACAGTTGGTGATGATGTGTGAAGTATTTAATTGTTAATTTATGTCCTTTAGATTGAGTTTTTGTTTTTTGCTTAAAAAATTTAACAGAAGTGACCGGGGAGAAGTTAATTTACATTGCTGGAATTCTTATAAGATAGTGATTAATTTGAATGTAAACATGCCATAGTTTGCACTAGACAAAAATTTTAGTAATCATTTTGTACATTATTCTGATTACATGTACAGTTCAGCTTTGCCCTTAGGACAGTGTGTGCATGTAAATGAGTTTCAATAAATGAATAAAGTTACATAAATTAGCCAAAAATATTAGCTGAAAACTTTATGTAGACAGAGCTTGGATGGCTAAATTTTAGAATGACGAATAATTTTAATACTGTATAAAAAAATGCACAATATTAAAGAGCACAATTTTCTTGATATTTACTCCAACGGAAACGAATGTAAACATAGAAGAGATCACTGAATTGGTTGAGTACCTCCTCAGCTTATCAGCTGATGTTCAAAACAAAACGTGATTTTCGTAAGGATTTCATTAATCAAATTTTTTTTCATTAACCGAATTGAAGATTCTTATGGAAGGTAATTCGTTAACCGAAATTTTGTTAACCGAGGCGTTCGTTAACCGAGGGACCACTGTACCTGGTTTACCATTGTAGTTTCACACAACCTAACATAACCCAGAAGCCCATCCAATGCCAAAACTCACTTTGACATCATGACCTCAGCTTCCTTGACATCCATCCCCCCAAGCTCTAGTTAATCCTTCCATCTTGGTCTTCACATCTTCATATCCACCTCTTAATCATAAATTCTTAAATAAAAAAATTTCTTTCCATTCTGTCAATTTGTCCACACCACCAGACCATACTCTGATGGCTATAACGCGATTGATGAATAGAAGAATGATATTTATAAAACGCGAACGCTTGTTGGCTGTAACGCGATTCCACTCGAACGTTTTAAGTGTACCTGTCGCTTGGCGCGGGGTTATGCAGTGTTTACATTTCACGTTTGACATCACATGTTCAATTGATTCATGTGTTTTGTTTGTGAAGTGTTATTTGATAGGGACTCTAAAAATTTCATCCTTTTTTGCAAATTTAGCTGTTCCCATAAATACTGTATGAAAAAAAATAAATACTGTAAAAATAATGTTTTGCAGTGCAGACTAATACAGTTTTACATGATCACTGTATTCTTGTCCTTATTATCACTACAGTTAATATTAATCATTAAGAATTGCAGAAATAATTTATGTAATATTTATGTACAGGTAGTCGTCGACTTACGACCTATGCGACTTACGTCTGTTCGACTTTACGACCGGCGGTACGACAGTTTTGGCCCCAGCCCAAGTGTAAATAATAAACCAATTGTACTGTAGTATGCAGTGATTTACTTAAACCTGACGACCGTAACAATAATGAACAAAGAAAATGTTGATAAAATATGACTTAAAGATGATTATATTATCATTACACATTACAGTATAATATACGTAAGGTAATTATAACATAGGCCGACTTACGACCAGATCAACTTACGACCGGTCGGCCGTAACCAATCTAGGTCGTAAGTCGACGACTACCTGTATACATATATGTAAATTGACAAATTTTAAATAAAAGATAAAAAAAATAGCGTTTTACACCCGCGCTCTCTGTTTCCATCACACGTGGGTTGTTTTGAAGCGTCCTCAGTGATTTTTGCTTACTATTTCTCCAATTTTGTGGTATTAACTGTGAATATGGAAAAGAAGAATATCTCCAAGAAGCGTTCTGGTGATCGCATTCCCGGTGATGATTGTTAAAGAAAGGCTATAACACTTGAAGAGAAGCTCGATGTTATCAACCTCAAAATCACCCTTCTCCTCCATCAAGTTATATTCATATTGTTTCAAGGTAAAGTGTTACATTTACTGTATGATTTCATTATTAGATATGAAAGTACCATTTATTTAGACCATGCTATCCTTTGTGTTCGGCTACCAAAAATTTTTTTTATTTCGAGTAATCTGCACCTAACCTATTTTCTCCATAAGCCTGTTATTTATATTGCGTGAATTTCTACATCGCGAAGTTTTATAAGAACACAACTATCGCGTTGTAGCATAACTGACTGTACTCTCTAACCTAACCTTAGCTAGGAATCTGTTCAGAATCCTAGGACTAACTTGGTTGGGTAAGCACAACATCATAACTTTACACATCCATGTGCTCTAAATGTAATTATTATAAATTAAATTACCATATTTTACAGCATATAAGACACAGTTTTTTGTCTGAAAAATGGCTCAAAAAATCATCCTGCATCCTATATGTGAAGTTGCGATCTCCCATAACCTAATGAATCCCCAGTGACTGCAGAAGGAAAATACACCAAAAGTTTCCTAAATAATCCTTGCCAAAATAGGGGGGTGGGTCATAAATGGTTGTGCATCTAATATGGCCATGATGTCTTATATGCCATAAAATACAGTACTAGGAGAAACCCTAAAATATTGGTAAGAAAATTTATATTCCCCAAACGGAGGTTCACAAACTGTTCTTCCCTTAAGAAGAAATTAATGTCATCAAACAAGTTATCAAATAACTGTTTCTGTATCATGAGTTGTGGGTCACAAACCTGCGATTGTTTTAAGAACACATGTTGCAACCTGATATTCAGAGGCATGGTTCTTGCATAAGTTACTCAGGATCTCAAATCCATCCTGAATGTTTTCCTCCTCATACTTTGCACTAAACAGTGTACGAACAAACTTCAGGATCTGAAAAGGAAAACGTAAATATAGCAACTGGTTTTTCAATTAGCATCTAAGCATCTACCAATCGTGAATGAGTCCCTCTGCTTGAGTCACACTATACAGCTGCTCCCCGACTTACGACGGGGTTAGGGACCGACATCCAGGTCGTAAGTCGAAATGATCGTAAGTCGGAAATGCTTAAATAACACATAGAAAATCGAAAATGGGGGTCTCCTTTTCTTATCAGCACCACAAAACACTCACTTTTAAGTTTGCCAGCCATTTTAAAGTGAATTACAGATAAAAATTTTGTCTGTGTACTGACTTTTGAACTCGAATATACGTAATTTGACCAAATTTTGGTACGGCTGAGGCAGGTAGTAAGTGCGGGTGGTCGTAAGTCGGGGAGGAGCTGTACATAGTTATATAGATTAAGATAAGCAAAATAATTTCCTAATTTACTCCCGATCAATATTATGCCTCACAAATACATAATTACACTACACTTTGGCACACCAACTTTTTTTTTTTTTTTTTTTTACAGGTATTAGCACACCCGGGCACAGGTCACTGACCCACATCGAGGACTGGGGAGCGAAAATGTAGTTCAGGTTGTACCTCTCTAGTCCGGCAACCTCGGGACCAGACTGGTGCCAGACCATGGAAATTCACCCTTTTCCTGAATAGACAGTGACTTGTGCTTATGCTTGGAAGCACTAACACCACTTTCTCTGCATCATGGTCTCTTTGAAGACATATTGAAGGGTTAAATGTCGTATAGTAGCTTCTCAAATTTCGCGAGTTTTTAACTCAACGTTTTTTATTTGAACACACCAAAAAACAAAACAATTTAAAATTTTGACGGCGAAAACTCGAATTTCGACATGTTTGAACGGCCCACCAACATTCTCTCTCTCTGCTTGTCTATACAGAGTACAACATTTAACCCTTCAATATATATGAGCAGTAAATAAGTGTTGCTTTCATATTCTTATGTAGAGTAATGACGATATATTTTCACATGTGCGCACTTACATATGAGCAGTCTCACTTTTTTTTTTACCATTAATGGTTAGCGACTTATATTGTTCCATTTATTAACATTAAATAACATTACAGGTACTTCAAACAACCATATTCATTTTTTACATTAATTTTACTACAGCTAAACTCAGGGTCTTATTTTCTTGTTTTATATATAGAACCAATCAGTCACTGGTTTCGTAAGCTTTAACATAAACAATGCCGGCAGCCGTCTCGTCTCCTCTAATATTCCACGTATTATTAATAAATTGTAGTGTTAATTTTGCACACACGTACATTAATTCAATAAAAACAAATTCAGAAACATTAATTAAAATATATATGAACAGTAAATAAGTGTTGCTTTCATATTCTTATGTAAAGTAATGACGATATGTTTTCACGTGTGCGCATACGCACTTACATATGCGATCTCTCTTTTTCTTTACCATTATCGTTAGCTACTTCTATTGTTCCATTTATTAACATTAAATAACATTACTTAAAACAACCATATTAATTTTACTACAGCTACAACCAAGGTCTTATTTTCTTCAGTTTTATATGTAGAACCAATCAGTCACTGGTTTTGTAATCAACAAAAACAATGCTGTGTCATTTCCTCGTGTGTTTTAATTTTCTACGTATTATTAATGAATTGTATTGCTCATTTTGCACATAAACATTAATTCAATAAAAAAAGACATTCAGTAATAAACCATAATGAATCTTTTGTACATAAGAGAAATGACGCTGTTTACACGATTATGCACGTCGTCTGCACGTTGGCAGGCCGTTCAAACCCGTCGAAATTCAAGTTTCCGCCGTCAAAATTTGTATTTATTTTTTGTGTGTGCGTTCCAATAAAATATGTTAAGAATTAAAAACTCGCGAAATTTGAGAAGCTACTATACGACATTTAACCCTTCAATATGTCTTCAAAGAGACCATGATGCAGAGAAAGTGGTGCTAGTGCTTCCAAGCACAAGTCACTATCTATCCAGGAAAAGGGTGAATTTCCATGGTCCGGCACCGGTCAGGTCTCGAGGTTGCCGGATTAGAGAGGTACAACCTGTAATACAGTAATAATAATAATAATTCATAGTAAATAGAATTTATAATACCCTGTACACTAAAATTACAAAATTAAAATTTAATTAATAATTCATAGCAGATAAAATTTAAAAAATAAATATAATAATAATAATAATAATAATAATAATAATAATAATAATAATAATAGAGAACTATAAAAAAAATCAAAAGTGAGAAACAATATACAGGTACAGTATTGTATGTCTGTTGTGTTGTCAAAGTAAGAGAAACAATTGAGACCCTACAATTGTGTGTAATTAAGGCAGAAAGTCAGATCATCAACCTGGGACTTGGTCACATATGGCAGCAGGGTCCACCATTAGACAATACAGTGCTCCCTCTTTATCGACGGGGGTTACGTTCTGCAGATGGCCGTCGATAAAGAAACCGTCGATACCGTGATGGTTACGTAATTTTTCTAACTATTATTAGCATATGTTGAATAAATGTACCTTTAAGCATTAATGCGTTTCCTTTACACTCTATTTCAACGTGTTCTTCTTTCTCTTCACACAACGAAGTTTATCTACTTTAGGAGCCATTATTATGGGCTTGTACAGTAATCTGTAAATGGAAAGAGTAGGACTCAAAATATTGTTCTATTCATACTGTGCTTGATATAATGCATTCACGGAAATGTAATATTTTTGCTAAAATGACGTCCGTATTACAGTGGAAAGTGGGATCAAATCGTGACGAAAACAATGACTTGCGCTTCCTTTCGTTCAAAAGATGTTACCGTAATCACTTTTCGAATGGTTTAGTTAAAAAACTGTTGTACTGTATTACAATAATATTCTATCCTAATTGACTTGAATAAATACTACGATACCATATTTGTGAATATTTTCATTAAAATCCATCCAAATCATTTTCCTTGTCATCGTCTGCAGCACCACACAGCTTCTTCCAGTCCTCTCCTTGAACAGGGCTAGAGGGTACGTGTTTTTCGAATCGTTTTCAGTTAAAAAACTATTACATCACACGTATATTTTACCTAAACTGCGCCTGAATGAATATATTTTCGTTAATAAATAGTAGTTTTGCTGAAACGTGATGTATTTCAATGTAAAATAGGATAAAATACATGACGAAAACAAAAGACTTTACCTAAGCTTCCGATGTTCTTGAGATGTTACTCGTTTATTTAATAGTTTTCGGTTAAAATTCTGTTATATTACAATGATATTCTATTCATACTGTGCTTGATATAATACATTCACGGAAATGTAATATTTTTGCTGAAATTACGTACGTATTACAGTGGAAAGTGGGATAAAATCGTGACGAAAACAATGACTTGCGCTTCCTTTCGTTCAAAAGATGTTACCGTAATCGCTTTTCGAATGGTTTAGTTAAAAAACTGTTGTATTACAATAATATTCCCTCCTAATTGACTTGAATAAATACTTGAATGGAGTATATACGGTATGTTGTCACAGTTTGATTGCTCGTTTTAAAGTGGAGACCACTTGGTCGCTTGTTGTCGCTGTGCAGCTGTGGCGCTCACGCATGCGCACATACACACAAAAGCCCGCTAAAAAAAAAAAAAAAAGAAATTAGTCCGGATTTTTGGCATCCGGATTTTTGGACTTTTACTGTATTATAAATTTTATTATTATATTTTATTATTATTATTTTTGTTATTATTATTTTATTTTGGTGTACAGTAGTACCCCGCTTAACCTCTAAATAATCCGTCGATAATCGAAACCGTCGATAAAAAATCCGTCGATAACGAGGGAGTACTGTACATTATGCTTCCAATATCTTCGCAGTTGGTAGTACCTCCCTGTTTGATAGCTGCCTACTACATGTTAATATTCATAAACAAATCATGATACTCACCACTGCAACATCAGCTGTCACCAGATTGTAGCATTGTGATGAATCAAGAAAGAGATTGATAACTTTCAATAAGGTGGCATTATCATCTGACTCATGAGCCGTCCCTGATGACTCACTTGCTATAACCAACCACTGTAGTGCCATCACAATGCACTGATTTTGTAAACTGAAGGAACTAACATCTTCTATAATGATTTGTTCTGAAGAAAAAAAAAGAGGCCATTGTAAGTAATATTGTAACACAATATTCACCAAAACTCTCAGCATCAAATGATGGATTAATCCTGTAAATCCTGTTTCATGAATGAGTCTGGACTGGGCTCCTCGGAAACTCCTAAATAATGGGAGCTGTGGCTAATCCACTGATTGTATATTACTGTTGAAAATAGTTTCTTTTAATACAGCAGTCACCACTAGAGGTTAAAAGATAACTACAGCATGTTCTTCAAGTTAGCGGGGGTTATATTCTCAAAATAGCCGTGAATCACCAAATCCGCAAAACATTTGCTGACCTAGGAGGCAGGAGGGGTAACATTTTTACTTGTGTACAAAGAAATGTATACTATATTCCCTTTATGTGTTTGCCCTTAGGACAAATATTTCTTTTACCTGTACTGTATGTGTGTGTGTGTGTGTGTGTGTGTGTGTGTGTGTGTGTGTGTAAAACACATACAAATCAATAATAATGGGAAAATACTCTCACAAATAATCAGAAACAAATTTATTAAAAATGTGAGTCTCCCGTCAAGAAATACAAATTTATTTCTATGAAGTGCTTCTTGGTGTGCAAGACTATGAAGACGCAGTACTGTACAGTACAGTGAACCCTCGAAGACCCGGACTATAAGGGGGGACCACCTGTCCGGAAAAGCCGATTGTCAGGCTTTTCCAGCGAATAATTATTAAATGATATAAGAAACACCAAAAATACAGTACTAATGCAGTGATAAACAAATTACCATATATAAACCAAGCATTTACCTATGATAACATAATAAGAAACATTGTGTCATTACTAGAGTGAATTATATAATATTCCCACAAACAACAATTGTCAACTCGGTTTATGTTTCCCACCTCCTCGGGCACTCGTGTCCAAGCAACTGACGGGTCAAGCAGCGCCCACGGGTCTAAAATGTTCTTTGCTCTGGTTTGGGAATGTTTCTTTGGCAAATTTCTAGGACACTTCTTAGCCCAGAACCCCCTAATTTTTTGTCCGTATCTTCCGAAATCCGGATTTCCCGGATCCAGATCTTCGAGGGTTTACTTTATATATGATGTACAAACTTGAGCAAAATTTATTTCATTAAAATAAAAATCCTAAATGTATCCCATTGCACAAGGTTAGATTCTGTATTGAGGTTAAACGGTGAATGGGCATTATATCTATAACCTAGCAACACAAAACATATCGTTACTTACCATCAGTGTTTTCATTTGAAATTGAACTGCTTTGTTCAGCTTCTAGATCAAAGTCATCTACTGTTTCCATTGGTGATCCATCAAAGTCATCAAAATCTAAATCTAAAGTATCAGAAGAATTACCTGAAAATTTTAATTATCATGTTAAAAATAATAATAACAATGAAAAGCATACAGTATCGTGAGTTAGATGAGGTACACATTAGGATGTTAAAAATAATAATAACAATGGGTTAAGGATGATAGTTGCAACAGAAGATATACACTAATTGCTTAGCTACAGCCATCAATGCTGTTGGGTTAAGTCCAATTTGAAAACTATAGCCTTGAAGACATACTAAAAAATAGGTCTCCTGGGACCACCACAAAGACTTAAAACAATGTAAGACCTATTGATTATATTTTTCAAATTCCTCGTACTCGTAAGGGGTGAGAAAACCCTCTTATTAAAAGGTTAATGATTGACATTTGTGACCATCTCCTTGTATCACATCACATATATATCATTATAATTTAAGTTTAAAGTATTTCTTACCTCTACTCATTGAGTTCCTTTGAGTGGTATTGGTTTGAGAGATTCCAGGCTGCACGTTATTCATAAGTTTTTCAGTTCTCGCTCTCACTAAGTCTAGGATGAGAGTCAAGAGGGATGGAGGTGTGTACAATAACAAGACCTCTTGAACCTTTTGTCCATTACTTTTTGCAGCTGGATTCTGAAATATGAAATAAAAAATTATAATAAAGTACACCACATGAGTGTACACACTACTACTAATACTTAGCTGTTACTCGGAAATGAGTATGACAATCATCTAGCTATGAGACAATGATATGAGTTATTAAGGATGTCACCTTCGTTGGTGAGCTCTGGGTGACTAAAGAGACAGATACGGGACCGACAGGGTCGTTCGCAGATGTTGCATGTGTGGATGGCTACACCTAGTGCAGGAGGGGCGGTGGCAGCGTTTTTCCAGCGTTGGCACTTGTCTGCCTCAGTTTGCAGTTGGGATAACTCAAAAGTATTGACACCTTCTCGTATGGTGCTCCTCCAAGCGTTACAGTGTGGAGTAATCATCTCCCAGGTGAGGGGGTCGATTTGACACTTTTTTAGGTTTGTCTTAAGACTATCCTTATACTGGAGGGCACCAGTGCTACGTTTACTATTTATTAGGTGACTGTAAAGTAGCTGCTTTGGCAGTCTACTGTCGTCCATGCAGGCAACATGGCCAGTCCAACATAGTTAATCAAGGATAATGGTAGCCTCGATGCTCCTACAGATGCAGTCAGTGAGAATTCTGGCATTTGTTCTCTTGTCTTCCCCAGCGAACTTGGAGAATGGAATGTTGACTACGTTGGTGAAAGTTTCCAAGTGCCTTGAGGTGCCTCCTGTATGTGACCCATGTCTTGCTGCCTTATAGCAGGGTGGGGAGGACCACTGCTCGATATACGTGCAATTTTGTAGATAATTTCAGCTCCCTACTGCTGAAGATAGGGGTACAGAGTCTGCCAAAGGCTTGAGATGCACATCTGATCTGACGTTGAATCTTTTCATCAATGTCCGCGGTGGTGGACAGAAGGGAGCCGAGATACTGAAAGTGGGTAACATTAGAGAGGGCAGTACCGTTAAGCTGGATGGATGGTGGAGGTGTGGCTGAACCAGGGGCAGGCTGAAAGAGAATCTGAGTCTTAAGCATCTGCATAAGTGTTGAGGATCCACTGTAGGTCGCGTTGAGTCTCAGCGACAAGGGCGGTGGCTCTACTGAGAATTAAATAATTACAAGAGTGTGTAATAACAGACAAGGACATGGTTCTCCCAGATTAACCCATAGGACAGAATATAACTAAATATGAAGGAAATAAATATGTAAGTAATTTGACAAAAGTAAAGTAAAGCCAGAGAGTTAACCCCAGTCAAAAACTTGCCGTCTTGCACCAGCACCTACAGGGATCGAGAGTTAACGAATAAAGAGATTTTCCAGTTAGTTTAAACTCATTCTTAGGATCCCCCCAAAAAAACTCTACAATGCACAGTGTTACAGGTTGACCTTATAAATTTGTATCTCAGAAAAATGGACTTCTTTAACCACTCCATAAACGATGTGGCTTAGAAATAAATAAAATAAAAAATAAAAATGAAAAATAAGAAAAATGAAGAGCATGGGTGTGTGTGTGTGTGTGTGTGTGTGTGTGTGTGTGTGGGAAGTGAACGTGTATGGAGGTGGCAAGCTGTAACCAAGGTCTTGGCTATAACTACGTCGCTGACTCGCCAGCCTTGCCACTGTGTTTATTGTTACTTTTAATGAAACTATAAAAATTGTAGAAAAATGATTACAATACAGTGTCCCCTCGGTTAACGAACTCAATCCGTTCCAGAAGGTCGTTCGTTAACCGAAAAGTTCGTTAACCGAAACCATTGTTTCAATGGGTTTTTGGGTAATTGGTTCCAGCTCTCCGAAAATTTCCTAAATTCAACAAAAATGGTAGAAAAGTTCACTTACTTTGAGGTGTGTATGTAGAAGGCTCCTGGATGATGATGATGATGATGATGATGATGATGATGATGATGGGAATTACGATGGGTGTGGAGGAGAAGGAAGAAGAGAAGGCATTGGGGTGGAAGAGAAGTCACCCCATGGCACCATTTCACCCATAAAATTTTAGTTCTCTTGGTGTATTTCAAGATTATTTTCTTTAAATCAACACTGTACTGCATTATATATTGTCAATATGTAAAATATATTTCAAAATGACCAATAATTTGCTTGGAAACACAGAAAAAAGCGTTTAGTTGAAGAGAGTCTCAAGCAAGATGTTACCTCCAGTGAAAACAGAGAGACTAACGCCTGTTTGCTGTGTTAAGAGGCTGGATGCTGTGCTTTAAACTAGTCACTTTACCTTCAATTATGTTCAATAATTGTTAAAATGACTAAAAAATTGAATATTAAACTTTTAAAATTATTGAATAGTATAAACTTCTTGATATTTACTAAAATAGTTAGGAATTTAAGCCCTAGAACCGATTAATGTATTGGCGGACTGATACTAAAGCTGGTTGCCCGGCCAGTGCAAGCAAAAACATGTTGAGGTCGGTTCGTAAGAAATTCGTTAACCGAATTTTTGTTCGTTAACCGAATTGAAGATCCTTATGGAAGGCAGTTCGTTAACCGAAATTTCGTTAACCGAGGCGTTCGTTAAACGAGGGGTCACTGTATTTTAATGTTTCTTAGAAATAAAGAAAATATAATATAAAACAAGAAAAATGAAGGACATTGGTGTGTGCGTGTGTGTGCGTGTGTGTTTTGTGTGTGTGTGTTTTGCGTGTGTGTGTTTTGTGTGTGTGTGTGTGTGTGTGTGTGTGTGTGTGTGTGTGTGTGTGTGTGTGTAATAATAATAATTAATTGTTTATGGAAAAAGTCGGCAACCCAAAGGCTGAAAATATACATTGACAAAAATGACTGATTACATACAAAGACATGGGGTGGGTTGGTCGTTTAACAAAAGCTTTATACTGAAAGAAGAAGGAACATGAATTGAGCATCCAAATTATTATAGTTTACAGTTGATGGCCCCGGCCTGGACTGGTCATGGAGACACCAGGTGGTGTGGAGTTCACATGGTGTAGTAACTCATCCTCGGGTGTTGATATGAAGGACCACACGTGGTCATGGGGACACCGGGTGGTGTGGGGTTGTGTCACAGTACCCCACCCTACTGGGTGGTGTTGTGTTATTTCGAAGTCAGGTGTGAAGCTGACCCACTGTTGTGCAGGGTGGACTGATTAGCACCTCCTTGTCAGAAGATGGCGGTCAGTTCCCAGGGGTGCGTATCTCACTGGTGGGTCACGGCTCTCACTGGTACTGTCTAGTGCTGAATTCACTGGCTTAAACACTGTTCATCACTGTTCAACACTGATCTCACTTCTTTCCGAAATGAAATTGTCACTTTTGATTATGTTGATATCCCGGTGGTGAGGATTGGTCGGGTAGAGGGACTTGGGGAATAGGCTGAACATTGACCAAGGGGGGCTGCTGAGGAGCAGTGCCTGAATAGGTCATCAGGGATGTAGTGTGTGTGTGTGTGTGTGTGTGTGTGTGTGTGTGTGTGTGTGTGTGTGTGTGTGTGCGCAGAGGTGGTATGTTACTGGGCTGAACTGTATAGCAACACCCAGCGGATGGTTTGAGTGAGAAAGTAGCAATTTTTTTTTTTACCTATAATATTATGTGTTATTGTATTTTATGATATGTTTTGTATTGTTTATCATACCTATAAATATGGCAGCTCATCTCCCTTTATGGCAGCTCATCTCCCTTTATGGCAGCTCATCTCCCTTTATGGCAGCTCATCTCTCTTATGTATCGTATTCAAACTTACAATTCAAGTGATTTTGGAGGAATTTTTATTTTTATTATTTCATTTGGTGCTGTTAGTTGAATCACCCAGTTGCTTGGGTACAGGATACCTGAGATTCTCTTGTATATAAAATTTTTGCCAATAATACTGTCACAAGCGGCATTTTGCTTAGATGTTATAAAAAACCCACATTTAGTTAGATAGCTCCTCCCTGACTTACGGCGGGGTTAGGGACCCAAATCCAGGTCGTAAGTCGAAAATGCTTAAATAATACATAGAAAATCTAAAATTGGTGTTTATTTTTCTTCTCAGCACCATAAAACTCTCACTTTTAAGCTTGCCAGCCATTTTAAAGTGAATTATAAACAAAAATTCTGTCTGTGTACTAACGTTGGGACTCGAAAATACGTAATTTGACAAAATTTTGGTACGACTGAGGCAGGTCGTAAGTGCGGGTGGTCATAAGTCGAGTAGGTCGTAAGTTGGGGAGGGGCTGTACTCTACTTCTCTTACTTGAAACATTACTAACCTGTGATAACTCTGTCCAGCTGCCCACAAAGGTGTACAAGTAATGGAGATATTCTAATATATGAAGTAAATCCTGCCAGTTACAGATCCCAGGCTCAGGACATATCTTTTTTATTCCTGAAGTCACCAACTCTAATACCAGTTTTAATTTTACCTCCAATCTGATAAAAAAAAAGAAAGACAAACAGTTGGTCAATCATATAAATGGACAAATTTTCTGAAAACACTTAATTATTGTAAATACCTGAAAGATCAACTAATATTTATTATCCAACACCTCACACAGTTGGAAGAACTCAATAGTTTCACACATGATATACAGTCTTATCTGCTCCTGATTTTGTACAAAGTTTACATGCACTGTGATTTATTCTTGAGATAAATTTTTCATATGTTGGGGCCCCCATCTGCCAGTAAAAGTAAAAATATACTTTCATGTTTTACAAGCATATAATTCTCATTATAACAATTTGGAAAAGAGTAAGCAATAAGTACATAACCTGCTTAGAGAACATATGGAAAACAATGAGACTATTCCTAAATGTTTTCAGCTGTAACCTTGACTTTTGATGCAGGGACATGGCATGTTAAACAGCTAACGCCTACAATCATACAGTGATGATGAAAGGGCCGGATTCAGGAGTGGGCAAAGTGGGCAGGTGCTCAGGGACCTCCACATATTACAATATTTTATTTATTTGTTTATTCATTTGGATTATTTTTATTTTCATTCTTTAAAATTCATATTTATCTATTCCATCACGTAAAACTATGTTCAGCAAGAAGCGTGATAGAAATTAGGCTAGCTACTCCTTGAAATTCATGAATAATGCAAAGAATCATCTCTCTGTAATAACTAATAATATATTCTTTTCTGTGAAATCTCTTGAAAATTTTTGACATGTGCGGTAGTAGCTATATCAGGGCTGGTCGACTTGAAACCACAAGAATGACTCCAGTCATGTCTCACTTGTGTGTGTGTGTGTGTGTTGGGAATTTGTACACCATCAATAAATATACAGTTAATTAAAAATTTCTCAATGTTCTAATTTCCTCAATATAATTGCATATGGCTTCAAAATTCTTCAAAGAAGTGTTCAAATTTCAAAACTTTCCCGGGGACTTACAGCTCCCCCCGGAACTCCTAGATGTTTAGGCTCGCTTCACTCGCCACCCCACCCTCTTGGGTAGTTATAATGAGGGGGGGCCTCCACAAGGAGGCTGCCCATGGGCCCCCACAGGTCTAAATCTGGCACTGGATGATGATGATGATAATGATGATGAATACAAAAGTTATGCAGCAGGTTTGTAAAGTTAACATGTAAGTAGGTGAAAAATGCATTTCATATATACACTAGTAAAAGAGGAATACAAAAGAATCCCTTACCTTTGGTCAGAAAAATGAAGCAGCATATTTATGATCAACTCAGTCACTTGAAGCAGAACTTGTCTACCACTAGAAGTGATAAGTAAATCCTCATTGTTCACCTGATAAAAGATACAGTTTGTTTCAATAACAAAATGATACAAAACTCTTTAAGAGATTATGAAAGCTGATCAAGGCTAAATGTTGAAGTAAAGTAAGAGCTTTCAATGGTGGACTCATTGACTGTAATGGTAATTAAAACTGTAACATAACACTCAACACATTCTGTAGTTAGATTACATCCTAGACAACAAATTAGAAGAAAAAAATTGAAGAAGCAAACTTCTCATAAACCAAACAAATTTCCCCATTCAATTATGAGGACTCTTGAGTACATGTGACTCTTAATCACAACCTAACCTCATAAACATGCCAGTTCTCAGCTGCCACTGTACTGTACCAGAAAAAGAAGAGAAGCTAAGGATAATCCTTTTGCCTCAAGCATACCAGCTTGTTAAAAACTACAGTAAACCCTAAAAAAACTAGATTTCAGATAGTTTGGACCTTTTCCGGGCAAGAAACATTAGTCAGAATCCTTAAATATTTGTTGTTGGAAATTCCCGCCGCACGCGGTCACTTGAAATTGCTGCCGGTCATCAATCCCTTGGCCTCTTTCCTCCTCTCAAACAAGTGAATGAGCAGTTTATTCCCCCACTCTTAGAATGGACTCACCCAAAATGCTGCACTGTGATTGGTTAGCTATAATTTCAACACATCAGCCACAGAAAAATGGTAAGATTTTAGGAAAAATAATTTAAACCATGATGACGGTAATCCTTCCGGGAAGAGCAGAAGACGAGAGCACATTGCATCATCCACACCCAAGCAGACACACCTGGTGCAGTCCATCTCCGATTATATTATTATTGATGAAACATACATCATTAGAGGCTGATCATGAGAATATAATAATGATTAAATAAAAACAAATGCAAAAGTAGCAACAAATAGTTAGAAACTGTCAGGGAAGAGATTACCTTCTGATTCAGCTTTTCCTTTTATTTTGAAGACAATACAAATTATATATCATATTTTTCTATAATATTTAACACTGTGTTATATTATTTATGATGAAACAAACACAATATAATGTTGATCATCCGAGAATATGATGACGAATAAATTAAAAACCTGATGAACGCAGCAACAACCAGTACCCCCCCCCCCCCTCCTCCAGCATGTTTACACAAGTGTCAACTTGTAACCATTAACTCTCCTTAGGCCTATATCAAATATGATTATACTAATGTACAGTATCCCCATTGAAGACAATACAGTATAGTCTGGATTTACGCGTTTGGTCATTTACGCGGAACTGACCAGACGCGCCAATTATCAGTTACGCGGTAAATTCTTGACCTTACACGGGAAGCGCCGCGGGGAGGGTGTGCAGTATGTCGCTCTTACGTTATCGCTGACGTTATATGACGCATCGGACTGTGATTGGGCCACGCATCCTTACCTCCCTCCACCGCTAGCTGTGATTGGTCTAACTTAACATGATGTGGCCTGCCACCAGAGGGATTAAGTCGCTGACCTAAGCTGCGCCAGTCTCATTGTTCTCAGTCTCCGCATATACTGTTCTCTCTTGTGCCCGCTAATCTGTTCAACAATGGCATCTGCTGGACCCCCACCACCCCTGAGAAACCTTGAATTACCTGGACCAAGCCGCCCCAAGCCCAAGAAGATACAATGCACTTTAAGCTATGAAGTAAAATACAAAATCGTGCAGGAGTTGAAGAAAGGAACAAGACAAGTTGATTTGGCGCGCCAGCATGGCGTGAACGAATCTACGATCCGGACGATCAAGAAGGATACCGCCAAGATAAAAGAACACATGAGCATCACATAGTCTGCAGGTGCTTCAATGGTAAAATATTGTCAGAATAAAGTGCTGCTCAAGACTGAGGGTTTATTGGTGAGCTACTTGATTCGTCAGGCGAGAAGGAACGTGGCACTGGACACGCGGTCAGTTCAGGAGTATGCCCGAGAACTTTACGTAGCAGTGGTGTGGAAAATGGAAATTGCAGAGCCCAAACACTTCACTGCTTCCGCTGGGTGGCTGCAAGGGTTTAAAAAAATGTCACAAAATAACTAACATTGAAATTGTTGGTGAAGGAGCTAGTGCTGACCATGCTGCCGCCATGAATTTTCACCATTCTTACGAGAAATTATGGAGGAAGGAGAGTACACCGACGACCAGGTGTTCAACATGGATGAATCCGGGCTCTTTTGGTACCATCCAAGACCTTCATAGTCAAGTCTGCCAGCAAGTGTCGGGGCCGGAAGTTGCAGAAGGAGCAGATCACCGTCCTGTTCACCACCAACACCTCCTGTACCGGTAAGCTCAAGTTTTCAGTGATCCACACAGCCCGCAAGCCGCACGCCTACAAGAACGTGGACATGACCAAGCTAAATGTCCACTGGCTAACCTCCAGGAAGGTGTGGATGTTCACTGGTCTGTCCCTCTCGTGGTTTGACGACTGTTTCGTTCCTGACGTCAAGAAATTCTGCAAGCAACATAATGTTCCATTTAACATTTTGTTGCTCCTTGATAACGTACCAGGACACTCGCCCCTATTGCTGGATCATCACCCCAACGTAAAAGTGGTCTTCCTTCGCCCTAACACTAAGTCATTAATCCAGCCCATGGATCAAGAATTAATTTGTAATGTCAAGGCTGCTTCCTCAGCAAAGAAGTTTCGGCTCCTTAATGACTTAACCAACACCAAGGAGGAATTGCGGAACCATCTGAGTGGCACAGATAGCGAGAGCGAGGATCCAGAAGAAGAGTTGGCGGAGCATGAAGTGCGAGTCAAACAGTTTTGGAAGAAATTCAACTTCAAGAAAGCTGTTGATTTCTTGGTGGAGGCATGGGGGCAGCTGTCTGTGGCAACGATTCGTCATGCGTGACGGCATGTGTTGCAAGGTATCCCAGGTGGGAGGCAGAGGCAACCTGTGGCTGGAGAGGCTCAGTCTGTTGCAGTGGCAGTGGACCTTGCAAGAGAAGCTGCACAGTGTGTCAGAGCTGCAGGCTTCTCCGAGACCACCAACGACAACATCCCGGAGGTAATCAGGCAACCTGAGGTGACTGCCGACGAGATGCTGGAAGATGATGACGTCAGTGAGGCTGCAGGCGGTACAGCAGAAAAAGAAGAACAAAAGTTCAAGTCATAGTGATGTAAAGGAGGCCATCGAGTATGTCGAGAAAGTCAAGCTCATCCTTTCAAAAGACCCAGTGAATCACCGCTATGAAGTTACCAATAACCTCCTGTTGCAGTCTATGGAGCCATATATCAAGATGTATCACGACAACATCAATGCTAGGCTTCAACGTAATATTACTGACTTCTTCGCCCGCAACCCACCACAACCACAGCCAGCCCAAGTCAGTGGCAGTGACGATATGGACTTTGAGGGGTTTGTCAGGGAGGCCCTGCAAACCTCTGTGAATAATAGTGACAGTGACTCACAGGAGGGTAACTAATCTGCCTTCTGCCTCGGAACCAGCCGCCATTCCCGTGTGCCGACCCATCTCTTCTACTAACGTAGGTGATAAACACCTTTATATTTGTACTGTAGTGTAGTTTTTTATTTATATATTATGTGTGTTCATACCATCATAAAATTAAGATGTTATTTTCACTACAAGGTACGTATTGTGTCGGAAAAAGGGTAGTCTGGGGTCGGCCCAGTCTCTATTTCAATTAATCCCACATGTTCTGTTATTTCATTTTCGCATTTCTCGTTTTACGTGGACCCCCACAGGTTCAAATGACCGTGTAAATCCAGACTATACTGTACAGTATATATTTTAATAAGAAATAAAGTAATATATATATTTTAAATATATTCTCTTTTAATGAACTGTGCTACAATATACTATATATAAAGGAAAAATGTAACATGAAACATATATGACATTTAAGAGTCATCACGGGGGGCTAATGAGTGGTTTACTGTATATGCCACTTCATGTATCAACAGAGTGCCTCAAAAATGGTTTCTAATGATAATATCCCAAAATAGACTAGGCACTGTGTAGCACAGCTTGAAGGATCATCACAGAAGTGCTTCACCTTTGTTGCAGTGCGTACTCTATCACAGCCATACTTCTAGACATCATTTCTAGGACTCCCTATAGAAAGTCAAGTCAATCAAGCAGACAGATTGAACACAGACTAAGAATTTTTAGTAATAAAGAAATATGTAAATAATTCAGCTTCTGCACAATATAGGGGGAAATTTAAGAGTTCCATTTACCTGGTCTATAAAGGTTATCACTCTCTCTAGTATCTGTTGCTCCTCCTTCTGAAGGCTCTTCAGTTCCTTAAAATTTGCTTGCAATTGGATAGAGTCATTACCAATGTGCTGACTCTTTGGTAAGTCACATAAAAATGTAGCCAGACGATAACTCTCTTCTAGGCGAGTGAGAAATCCCGAGTTTTTCTGTGCACTTGATATTTTCTGCTTGTGTTCAATTAATGTTTTCCTTTCATTCTGTAATACAAAACGAAATAAAATCACTTTAAACTTTTGGTACAAGTTTATCAGTATGATGCAGAGTTAAAAAGAACAACATCAATTATGTCATTACCACAACACCCTAAATTACTCCAATTTTTTTTTTTTTTTTGAGCATCAGCTGATCAACTAAGGGGGTACTCAGCCAATTCAGTAATCTGTTCCATGTTTACATTCATTTCCAATGGAGAAAATATCAATAAAGTTGTCCTTTATAATATTTTTGCATGTTTTATATTAAAATTATTAGTCATTTTAACATATATTCAACATATTGATAATATATGCAGTACAGGGAACTAGTTACTTGTGCATCCATCAGATGCGAGATTCGCTCACAAGACGTCAGTTGAGACTTTGAAACTGTGGAGAGAACATCTATTTTGTTGGTGTGTTGAATATTTTTTGCATTTTTCATTGAAATTATTGGTCATTCTGAACTTTAGTTAACATATTGATAATATATAGTGCAGTACAGTGTTGATTTAAAGAAAGTAATCTTGAATTACACCTTGTGAACTTAAAATTTTATTGGTGAAATGACGGCATCAAGCATGGGTCACCTGAAAGGTGATTTCTCCTCCATCCCCACTTCCTTCTCTTCTCCCTTCTCCTCCACCCCCACTTCTAATTCCCAGCATCATCATCAACCAGGAACCTTCTACATACACACCTCAAAGTAAGTGTACTTTACTGCATTTTTTTTTAATTTGTATGTACTTTTCGGTGAGCTTCAACCAATTACCCAATATCCCTACTAACCTGACCACCAACCGTTGTGTGCTATTTAAAGATTAGTAGGGTCATTACCTAATACCTGACCATTGCAGACCTGGACTCACCCTCCTCTGTATATATACACCTTGGTTTGTATTTCTCTTTAGTCTGTACTCACCCCTGAAGATGTGAATTACACGAAAGCGCTTGGAGACTTCGTGTTTTCTTCTTTCCTTGTGGTTATCAGCATATACCTAGATCACACGCACCTACAGTGATTTACTTGCATATACATATATATATAGTGTGATAAACACTATTTCACAGTCATGTAAGTTCACATACAACTTGATTAGTACTATCAAAGATTATATTCAGATATCCAGTATACCTATAAATATAACAGCACTGTCAGTATTCTTCAGTATGACTGTGCATGCCATGTTGAGGACTGCATGTACAATAATGTTTAAGAAAAGTTAGTACTTTCTTGTGTATAGATGGGCAAGGGAAACACTTGCTGCTCTTTCTGCCATCATACTGAGGCATAAAGTCACCATTAAAAAACCACAAGATGTCCCTCAAACTGCAAAAGTGAAAATGGGTCCCATGGACAGTGACAATAAAGTAAACACTGTATACTAGAACAAGCCTTTGGCGTTCCAAAGAAAGTGTTTATGACTACGCTTCAGTGCCTTTACTTCCCCAACTTGTAAAGTATGATACAGTAGAGTCGGGATATAGCGCGACTTTTTATAAAGATTTATATTTATACAGTAGAAGTCCAAAAATCCGGACTGCTTGGGGATTGGGTCGGTCCGGATCTTCGGATTTTCCGGATTCTCAGGCAGTACTTTTAAAATTCAATTTTAAGGAGGAATAAAGAACAGATGAACAGGTACAGCAATATCAAACTGTCTAATACCATGACGAGTCTTGAAATTCCTAAGCCATCCATCACTAAATGAGCACTCTGATTCAATGTTCATTTGCTACTTAAAAGACTTTGCTTTGGCACAAGCATCCGCCCAGAAATTGCCATACCTTCTGATCGTTTTAACAAAAACCTTTCGTGCAGCACTTTATCAAGATTTTCTAATTTTGGCCAATGTAAACTTTTTCTTTCAGCAATTTGATTGTAAAGCCCAGAAGAAGCTGTGAATTCTAGTATTTTATTCTTTGCCTTTTATATATCATAAATTGTAGACTTTTCAATGTCGTATGTTTCCATTAAAACAGTATTGCTCACACGACATTCTAGTTTCTTAATTATTTCAAGTTTGTCACTCAATTTCAACGTGTTCTTCTTTCTCTTCACACAACGAAGTTTATCTACTTTAGGAGCCATTATTATGGGCTTGTACTCTGTAAATGGAAAGAGTAGGACTCAAAATTACATACGTTGTCACAGTTTGATCGCTCGTTTTAAAGTGGCGACCGGCTGGTCGCTTTTCGCTGTGCAGCTGTGGCACTCACACATGCGCAAATTCACACAAAAGCCCGCTAAATTAAAAAAAGTTTGAGAGTTTTCGAAAAGTCCGGATTCTCAGGTGGTCCGGATTTCTGGCATCCGGATTTTTGGACTTTTACTGTATTGGGACTACCAAAATTATCGCCATTTTCCAATATATAGCGATAAATTTATTTATTTCACAAGGGAAATCGGGCATGAAATATTTCAAGTGTACCGCCATAGCAAACAAATGCGTTATTTGCTCACCAGGGGCGCCACCATGGCTGTTCACCGACGTGAAAGGAGAAGTGAAGATAATGGAAATCTTAATGGAAAAGATTTAATACTGTAACTAATATATTTGGTGTACGTTTATGTAGGTGTGGGATTTTCAAGTGAGGGTGGCGTCTGCTGCCGAGTCTGGCGTTCCCAGGATGGTGAGTCAGTTGCCGAGTCGAGTGTTCCTTGATATTGAAACAGTCTGTTGTTCCAATGTTCATTGGTGCTTTAGTTAGTAAGAAAATAAATTCGTTAAGTCAAGTTAAGTCACTTTTATTGGCCTCCAGAACCTAACCTTATTTTCCTCACTGATTACATGTAATTATATACAGTAACGCGATTTAGTATACAGCGAACATCGTTGGACCCTATCTCATGATATATCCCGACCCTACTGTACACATTTACAGCCAGGTGGAATGGGAGTGCCCTAGAAACAAAACAACTACCCTTAGGACAAGAGGTAGATGGTGTGTCCATACTGCCACTCCACCCCCTCAAAATGTAGATGTGTTTATAATTCATATAGCAATATTTTGTGGTAGAAATATAACCAAAATATATTAAATAAGAAGTTGAGTTATTATCATATCAGTCCATTAATGTAACTCTTACCTGAGCAAACCTTGGATCTCTGTGTTTCAGCAGTAATAAAATCTGGGCGAGAAGTGATGGACTTTGTAGTGACGCAACAGAAACCATAGATCCATTCACCCCACAACCTATCAATTCATATATAATAGTTAGTAAATATAACAAAGATGTTTCTATCTTATCCATAAGCAATTTTTTTTTTCAACTATAGTACCACACACATCTTGTCTATTTTCCACCAGTATTTTCACTAAACTCTTATGTGGGGTTGATCAAAGGGTATAGAACACCCAAAGAAAGAGGATACACCTACAATGAGAATTATGCAAGACAGCTGCAATAAAAACATACCCTCATTATAAACTGGTAAGAGCATGTGAAGAAGGTTAATTCTTGCCTCTTTCACTTGATCCTCAAGCAACACAGCTGACTCGATCTACAAGATGTATAATATTAGATGAAGAAGCACATAATGTTATCTCTGTCACATTATATACAAGTGTTCATACAAATCATAAGGTGTTTTTAATTAATACATTAAATATGAAATCATGACATCTTATAAGGTATCTTATATTGGACACAGCATGACAAGTTACTTATTAAATACCTTAAAATATTTTGGAAGTGGTACCAAGGAAAACACAACTAGAAGGGTTGACAGTGCAGTTTCATTCATATCTACATAACCCTGAAAAAATATAAAAATAAATAAACGACTCTCTCAAAGCCGGAAAAAATCCCTCGTCCCCGGAATTTGCCGGGTAATGGAAAACTGTTCTCGGAAGTTCCAGAAATTGCCAATTACATAATCTCTCGAACCCGGAAAAATATCCCTCATCCCATATATACACTTAATTTGGCCAAAAAAAATTAAACAATTTTCTCAGAAATTTTTTTTTTTGGAAACATCAAAAATTGACAAAAATCTAAATATTCTTTCCCTATATTAGTCCAAATTTGTGGGGGTTTATTGTATGTTCTATATAATGACCAAAGGTTTTAGCAAATAACTCTTTTGAAAAATGGCACAAGATCATTGTGGGGTTTGTTATTATTTGTGGTGTAAGTAAAACTTTTCTTTCACATCACAAAGGTTTAATAATGAGATGATACTGTATTAAAGTTCTCACTTTCAGTAAGTTTAAGAAAAAATGTGTTTCTCTGTACTGTACTGTTGTGTACTAAGCAAAAGTACCACTGTATTAGCCCCTTAGTTCTTATATAAATGTCAGGGCAGTACATTGGGTTTATATAATCATATCACCACCTGTAACTTTCCACTGGCTATGGGGTGACATGGTCACACCAGGTCATGGGTAAGTTCCTTGAGGTGCGGCCCTAAGACTGTTAAGGTCAGCATTTAAAAGCTGGTTACCGTCACTCAACACCTTACACCAACCGGACGTATTTAGAAGAGCTCTTTAATAAAGCCTCCGTCCTCATCTTAACACTCATAGCTACAGTGATATACACTTGGAACTGTATATGAGATAGTTCCTCAATAAATAGATAACAGACAATTGGGTTTGGCTACTAAAACCCTATATAATATTCATGTTCCAGCCTCATTAACCCAGAAGGAATCAACAGTTAAAGGGCCAGTTCACCACCTCCCTAAAACATGACAAGTTAATACGTACAGTAAGTTCTCGCTTAACGTCGGGGTTACATTCCTAAAAATGCGACGTTATACGAAACAACTTTAAGCTGATCAATTTTCCCCAAAAGAAATAAATAGAATACGGGAGTTACGTTCCCCAGCCTCCCTTTGACCCGTGAAATACATTACATATACAGAAAATCATTGGCATTTGTATAGAAAATAATGCATACATATATAACTACTAAGTTTTTATTGGTACTAACAGATGGGCAGAGGTGGTAAAGCGAGTGTGTGGTGGGTAGTGAAGCGGAGGAGGCAGATGGCGGGAGGGGAGGAGTATGGCAGGAGCGGAGGAGGAGGGTGGGAGGGGAGGAGGAGGGTGAGGGAGGAGGGTGGGAGGGGAGGAGGGTGGCGAGTCACCGAGACTCTGCGCCAAGCCGAGAGAGAACAGCGCAGCCAAACGAGAGCAGGTGATGCACAGTAAAATGTAGTTTGTGACGACGCAAACAAAGTGGTATCGGATCACCGGGGCGTTAAACGAATTTTTGGTCTCTAAAATTTGGCGACTTAGTACCGAAACAACGTTAAGTGGGATGACATTAAGCGTGGACTTACTGTACCAACATTAAATAATGCTAAGAAATGCTTTCTTCAAGATAAATTAGTAGAAAAAATAATTAAATTTGTACCTGATAAAAGAGCTTGAAGACAGATGAAGTGGGACTAACAAGACCAGTCTCCATCAGTGACTGTAATAGTTCTAAGCCAGACTGTGTGCACTGCTTACCACTCACTAACCTGAAGATAAATTACAAAGTTAACAGCCTGACTATAAGGATCCAGAGTCTCTTTTCATCAAAAAGAATAAACCTGCTATAACAATGTAAAACAGAAAATACTAAGTAAATATATCATATTAGGTCAAATTACTGTGCTATTCAATTTGTTTTAAATTTTTACAGTCACATGTTGAACAGACAAATATGGAGGATTAATCTTGAAATCCATTCTTGTGACTGAGTCCACAAGACAAACCAAGTTAACCCCTTCACTATGGGCACATAACTTTCAATATTTGAATTGGCTAATGCTAGACAATTTTATTCAGCTCGGAGGGAGCCCCATACATAAGGGGTTAAGCCAGGACTGATCATATGGTCATTCATCCCTCCCCAATGTATATTTTCAGCCTTCGGGCTGCAGAATTTTTTCAATAAACTGTTAATTATTATTATTATTATTATTATTATTTACAACTACTACCTTAGGGGCAGACTGGGAGGCTCCCTGTAGAGGCTGGAGGTACAGTATTAGAAAGCCAGTCCTACATAGCTGACAGGTTGCCATCTTGAAATTTAAGAAAGTCCCCAGCCACCATAACCCCCTACACCCCCAAAAGGCAGAGGAGAACTTATGGCAAATACTGATCAAACTTTTCCATTGCAGTAGCTTCATCACTGCCACATGAAGAATGTCCCTACCATCAGGAAATGAACAAACCAGGTTGGGAAAGAACCATTGTCTTCCTTTAATTTAATAGAAAGAATACAGAACCACTAGACATGAATGGAGATAAAAAAAATTAAGTCAGTCAGGGAAACATTCCATATTAAAAACAGGCAAAACAAATTAAATTCCATCAGCAACATAAACTTATCATAAAACACATGAATACTGTCGAGTTCCTTATCCAATGTGAACTGGGAATCCCCCCATGACAGAATATGACTGGAACAACATAATACAAGGCACCATTAATCGAATCCCTTTAAGTGTCCATATACGTTTATTGTTAAAAAATGTAAAAGTTCACAATAATTCCGAGCACAAACCATTAAGAACAAGGTGAAGGGCGTAAAGTCCGCCCTCACGACGGCAGGTAGCTGTCTGTCTTTACCCCCACCACACAAACAAGCACCCAAGCAGTTAACATTCAGCTCTGAGAACTACCATGTCTCAGTAAGGACTAGGAAATGATGTCATTGACTTTTTTAATAAATTCATGGAACAGTTTACCCAATCAAATTTTACATTACAATATGCCCCCCAAGTTAGCGGATTTTTACTTCGCAGTTTTCGGTTATTCGAGGATGATACTCTGGATGTACCCAAGAATGTCTGTGGGTAGTTTTAAAGTTGCCGGCATTTTTGCGGGTGGGACAGGGAGCCATTCACTCCAGAGACAGTAATTTCCTTTACCTGTATTGTATACTGTATGTGTGTGTACAGGTGTAGACACACACACATAAAACACATACAAATAATTAATAATTGGAAAATCCTCTCACAAATACAGTTCGTCCCCGAGTTACGTACATCCGATTTACGTACAAACGGCCGATACGTACATCGTTTCTGAAGTCTTTAATTGCAAAAATATTGTCTTAAAAGGGCGAGCAATTTTTAAATTTGGCGGGCGAGCCAGCCGCACCGCGCCGCCACTATCACTGACCATGCAGACGACACGCTAGACGCACCAAAACAACAAGCGTGGTCATTGTGCATACAGTACTTCTCCTGTGAATTTCTGCCCTATTTTGTACACTTTACTCTGTGTGCAATGACTGGTGTAAAGCGTAAGAGTGGTGAAGCCAGTGGGAGTGCTACGAAACGTCAAGCAATCTCACTAGAGGTAAAAATGGACATAATAAAACTGCTTGAAAGTGGTGAAAAGTTGACCAATGTTGCCCGCAAATTTAACCTGAGTCGGTCAACTGTTAATACAATTGATAAGGGCAAAGAAAAGATCAAGGAACATGTGAAATCTGCAGTGCCAATGCAATCTACGATTATAACTAAAAGAAGAGGGAAGGTCCTGGAAGAAATGGAAAAATATCTTGCGATGTGGATCGAGGACTGCACACAAAAACGTAAGCCTCTGTGTCTCAGTATGATTCAGGAGAAAGCCCTAAGTCTTTTCAACGACCTAAAGAAAGATCACCCTGATGATACTGTGACATTCAATGCTAGCCATGGGTGGTTTAACCGATTCAAGGTGCGAAATAGGCTGCATAATGTTCGAGTGACTGGTGAGGCGGCGAGTGCTGATTGGAAAACAGCACAGGAATTTCCAAAGAAACTCGCGTAAATTATTGACGAGGGAGGCTACACACCACAACAGATCTTCAATGTGGATGAAACTGGGCTTTATTGGAAAAAAATGCCTGACAGGACGTACATAAGCAAAGAGGAGAAGTCAATGCCTGGGTTTAAAGTAGCGAAGGACAGACTGACGCTGCTTCTTGGTGGTAATGCAGCTGGTGATTTTAAATTAAAACCATTGCTTGTGTACAGTTCTGAAAACCCACGAGCACTCAAAAACATTGCAAAGGCATCCCTTCCTGTCATATGGAAAAGTAACACTAAAGCATGGGTTACACAGGCACTTTTCCAAGACTGGTTCTACCACCATCTTATACCAGACGTGGAAAAATATTGCAGGGACAATGGTATACCCTTCAACATCCTCCTGCTGCTTGACAATGCACCTGGTCACCCCCCTTTCCTGGATGACTTCCACCCAAAGGTAAAGGTTGTGTACATGCCACCCAACACAACATCTATCATCCAGCCAATGGATCAGGGCGTCATTGCAACATTTAAAAAATATTATCTTAGGCGCACCTTCCGCCAAGCACTGAAGGCAACTGATGACAATGGGATGACTCTCAAGGAATTTTGGAAGTCCTATAATATCTACAAGGCAATTAAAAACATCGGTGCATCCTGGCAGGAGGTTACATCATCCTGCATGAACGGCGTGTGGAAGAAAATCTGTCCACAGTTTGTCAACGACTTCAGTGGGTTTGAGAATGTTCAGGAGGAGCAGAATGCTGTGATCAACAACTTAATCAAAATAAGTGAGAAACTGGAGTTAGACCTGAAGGAGAATGACTTCTCTGAGTATTTCGACGCCCACGGCAAGGACTTGACAAATGACGAGTTGATTGAGTTGGAGAAGCAACGACGGGAAATAGAAACAGCTGAAGAAGATCAAGTTGAAATGCCTACAAAGCATTTCCAAACTAAACTGATGGCGCAGGCTTTTGCAAAGGGGGAGGAAATGTTGGCACTTTTTGAACAGCAAGATCCAAATGAAGAAAGACTTGCCAAGGTGTCAGCAGCGATCCAAGAGGCTATTAAATGCTATCACATAATTTATGAAGAAAAAAAGAAGATAACAACCCAAACATCCATCCACAAATTCTTCAAACCAGCAGCCGTATTGCCAACATCATCTACACCTGATCCAGTGCCATCAACATCATCTACACCTGATCCAGTGCCATCAACATCATCTACACCTGATCCAGTGCCATCAACATCATCTACTCCTGATCCAGTGCCGCGTGATATGGATGATAGTGACGACTGCGACGGCTGACTGCGTCACGAGTGTTGCCGCTACTTATGCCGCATTTATGTTAAATAAAATATGTTTGCATTTGATAAGTTGTATTAATTACCACCAGATAACATTATAGGGTTGGGGGATTTTCGAGTTACGTACATTTCGAGTTAAGTACAACCTTTTGGTCCCCATTATGTACGTAACTTGGGGACTTACTGTACAGTGATCCCTCGGTTAACGAACGCCTCGGTTAACAAAATTTCGGTTAACGAATTACCTTCCATAAGATTCTTCACTTCGGTTACGAATTCCTTACAAATTTTTCCCAACATGTTTTCGCCTGCAATTGGCTGCTCACCAGCTGTAGTATTAGTCCGCCAATACAGTAATCGGTTTTAGGGCTTAAATTCGTTACCATTTTAGTAAATATCAAGAAGGTTGTACTATTCAATAATTTTAAAAGTTTTATATTAAAATTTTTAGTCATTTTAACAATTATTGAACATAAGTGAAGTACAGGAAACTAGTTTTTTGCGCTCCAAACAGCCACTCAACACACCAAGCTTGGCGACAGTTTGTTTATCGGTTCAGAGGAAGGAATATCTTGTTCGAGACTCTTCAACATAAACGATGTTTTTCTGTGTTTCCAGTCAAATTATTGGTCATTTTGAAATATATTTGTGTTGATTTAAAGAAAATAATCTTGAATTACACCAAGTGAACTAAAATTTTATGGGTGAAATGGCACCATGGGGTGACTTCTCTTCCACCCCAATGCCTTCTCCTCTCCCTTCTCCTCCACCCCCATTCTAATTCCTATCATCATCATCATCCAGGAGCCTTCATCATATACACCTCAAAGTATGTGCACTTTTCTACCTTTTTTGTTAAATTTAGGCAATTTTCGGTGAGCTGGAACCAATTACCCAAAAACCCATTGAAACAATGGTTTTGGTTAACGAGTTTTTGGTTAACGAGCAACCTTCTAGAACGAATTGTGCTCCTTAACGAGGGACCACTGTAATCAGAAACAAGTTTTTAAAAAATGTGAGTCTACCCTCAAGTCTGTGCTCTATTTATAAGGTAATAAAGCACGGACTTGAGGGTAGACTGTCATATTTAAAAAAAAATGTGTTTCTGATTATACAAACACATGCATTTTAGCTGACAGCATCTGTCTGAGTGTGAACCAAGTTGACCCAGAAAAACAAGTGAGTAACACTTGGCAAGATTATACCAAGTGACTAACACACGGCGGGATGTTTCCATGCAAATTTTGGGATACAAACAGATTCTGGAGGAAGAGATTTTTAAAGTCTGACTGTACTCCTCTGATCGGATGACCAAGGGGTTAAACATATAGTAAAACACATACCTCAAAGTCAAGTCCCAAGCTGGTGTCCATTTGCCCATTCTTAACTCATGTTCAGTGTCATTTTGAGGATAAATTCTATTGTACTGATGAGCTAAAGCTTCAAGGCATCTGAAATATAAATATTCTTACTTCACTGAAGAAATTTCCCCTTTTCCAAACAAATATTGTATTAAAATATTTTCCACTTACAAACTTATATCAATTCAAATAATTTTCCCCCATTCTTTTAAGTCCTTTTCCACCATCATACATGGTGGGTGGAATCAAGAGCAAACACAATCAGTCATTTTATTTTTGTTTTTCAGGTGTTTCTGATGTGTTGAGCAGTTTTGGAAGATTGGCATGCTGATGGTTGATGATACCAGGTTGTATGAAGTGGCATGAATTATTAGAAGGATAGCTTGAGCCATTATCATCAAATGATAATGGTGATAGCTTGAGGCCATGTTGTAGAAGGGAAATACCATGGAATAATACTTTTATCATAATATAGTTTAAAGACTGTAATTGTGTAGGAGATAGCTTACATGAGTAACAATTATAATGGAAGGATAATTTTTGAGAAACGTTTGTATAATTAGAAAATTATACTCAATAAGTAGCTGGGGACGGAATAGAGAAGAACTAGAGACAGGGGAGGACACAGCCAGGGAGTAGTATTATGAAGAATGTGTCAATAGAGGAACCTGCCAATATGTACTGTACTAGGAGGTATATATGTTTGAGACCAGTGTAAGGAGGATCTATATGAGACTGAAATTACAGATATACAGACACAATTTACCTGTGACCTGACTTGTGAGAATGTTCCAACAAAAATAAAACACTGACCGAATTATATGTTCCTGGATAGTTGGCTTCCTGCACTCAGATAAGTTGTGGGTGAACAACTCCAACATTAATGAACACCGAGCTTGGTCAAAGAAAGCAGTGTAGGACTTGAGCATCTCATGCAATATTTGATACCTGTATATAATAAAATAAATTAGATTAACATTTAGAAAACAAAACAAGTTTCTTTGAAAAAATAAATAAAATAAAAAATAAAAATAAAAAATATTAAAATTTACTACTGTACTGTTTCATGGTAACAATCAGAAGACTTACATTTTCCTTTTCACTCCTACATTCCTTTTCCTGTTGTTTGCATCTATCCCACACAAGCAAGGAAAATGGAAGTAAAATGATGATGATGATAGCTAAAGTCAACAGCAGTAAAAACTCTTCCCTCAATCAATGTCATTCATTTCCTTTTATAACTTACACATAAAGGAAACTGTGCAATACAGAGTATATAATATTTGTATCCTGAATTTTATTCTAGGTACAGTATTCTTTAAATTAATTCTTAGTTCTTGTATTTATTTTTGAATATTTTTTAAAAGAATCTTTCCACACTAGTAAATAACCTAAGAAATGTGTCCAGTACAGTGTGCCATATTTAGAGTTACATTAATGTATGTCACAGACAGCCAGTGATACAGTAAAGAACCCTTGGCATGAGTGGACTGGAGGCAGTCAAAAAATATATTCACAGTCCCAACATGCAGTTAAAGTTTCCATTAAAAAATAAGTTATTGTATCTACAATTCTACAATATATACAGCCGGTCTTAACTTCCTCCTTTGTCTGTTTAAAATATTTATTTTTTTCCCTTGTCATGAACATTTACAGTGCAACATCATTAATCCAAGGTTCTTTCCTCTAGTTCCTATAATCTTAAACAATTATATAAAAAAATTATGTTTTATAAACACATTATTTATATCCTCTCACTGCACCTGGGACTGATGGATCTCACTACTCTGTTGTGCAGTGCAACATATAGTCTACAGTACAGTTATTCCCCGATAACAGACACATGCGGACAGTGAAGGCAATGGATAGTGAGTCAATAGTTTTCAAAGCAATTAATCCCAAAAGAATAGAACAAATTTGGGAGGTTAGGGATCAGCCACCCCAAAAAACTCCCATCCACCCTTGATATACCTCTGTCAAGCAAGAAAAAAAAAGCAGACATATAAAAGCAAGAATTAATTTAGGAATGTAAAGCATAAATTTAGCCTGTTATTTTTCTGTGTTGAAGCAATGAGTCATAATTCTTCCCCTCAGCCATCCCCTCTGGCTGAATGGCTGGCTAATGCTTTGGCCACTGTTTCTGCCTTCAAGAGTTTTAAAAGATATCCACACATATTTTGAAAGCAATTATGGGCGAGTGGAAATTTTTAGAATAAGCAGGCCTGCCAACACGTGCATGCCCTCACTATGTTGATATCCCATACCCATAAACCTGTTCTATATGGTTACTGGAGAAGCACAGCCATCTGCGGACATAATAAATGGCTTCTTTCATAATGAGTTTTTTGTAAGGTTACTATGCTGTGGGGGGAGGAGGGAGAGAATGATAAAGTGAGACATCACCTTCGATACAAGACGTCCTTTTATTCTCAAGTCAAAATACAAATTTTATATTATATTTTATCTTTTACTTTGGTCATATAATTAGGGATTAGAGAATAATAACAAATATTAATGAGCAAAGTTGACGGTAGGAAGATCAGGGGAAGGCAGAGATTGTGGTGGATAAAAGAAATAAAAAATTGGCTCCTCAGAAATACAAAATCTTGTAGGGTCAGTAAAAACAGCCCCAAAGCATTTAGAGTGGAGGACTGTGGTTGCCAACCTTCAGATTTAATGACAGTACTCTGATTGCTTGCTTCATTGATTGATGATATATACAGTGTTTTATAAGCATTTGTGAAATACCTGGTGTCATAATAAGCACCTGTGAGACAACATGGGTTCATTATGAGTATACATACAAGAGAGTTATGGTGTCTTTTGAGTATCAGATGTAATCAATAACTTTCAAGCATCTGGTATACTTCAGAATACCTGTGAGCCGCCTGGTACCATAATGAGCATTTTCCAGATACAGGGAGTCAGCAAGAGCACAAATGATACAGCAACATTATGAATATTTCCCCAATTACGTACAGTCGTGGACATAAAGAATTTGGCAGGGTGTATGGGAGGGTAAGGATGTAGATAGAGACTTCACAGCATTGCATCCGGGTGGCAGTGAAAAGTCTTCTCAAACATTCAATTTTAACATAATTTTTGTGGCTGGTTTGGAGTTATTTACAGCACATGTTAGTGGAACCTGCACCTGCCTCACAATTAAACTGAAAACAACAAATCCATTTGTGGTGTGAAAAGAAAATTCCACACTTTCAATTAAACTCCACTTACATGCAACGTTGCTAAGTTTCCACCTGTCTCTACTTCCTATTCACCACCTCTCTCCCACTCAGCCTATCAAATTCTTATTGTCCACAACTGTACATTAATGACTTTAACCTCTGAATTTTTTATTCTAAAATAAACACCATTCTTATCTTATTTTAAACATGGTCGATCCCTCATGTTTAGTTTATGTAAATGACACACAACTCAACATAAGCTATGGACAACTTGTGTCATGTCAAATTTTTTAATGATCTTCACCTTCAACCTCTTTACCAAAAAATCATTAAGATTTACTTTTGTATACATTGAGAACTCTTGCATCAAACTTAACTTAAACCTTTGAACCACTGTATGATGCAGAAACCATTTTCCAATATGGTCTGACAATGATCTTAAACTCTGACCTGTTGACTCCAAAATCAAAAGCCCTTTTATGATGTTTAGCAACTGAATGAACCACGGCTCACAGGACAGAAACCATTTTCAAATAAAATCAGTGACCTCAACCTTTGAACTGTTGACCCTAAAATCAATGGCGTCCCACCACACCATATCACCTCCACCCCCACTGTACTTCACCACGCCTAGTACATTGGCAACCCTGAGCCTGGTCGCACTGTTTGTAAACTTTGTGGCCAACCCGACTCTCACACCCTCTCTCACTACATCCTCACTTGCCCTATGACCTCCTCCTACAGGTCCCCAGCCGTTACCAACACCTCTTCCCTCCTTGACCAGATATCCCTCCTCCTAGGGACATGCCTGGCACTTGACATTATTAGGGACCTGCCACACTTTTCCATAACCAGATAAATTGTACCGGGAATTTTCCCCCCCACACACTCATCAATCTGTCACTTTATGTAACTTGCTGACAAAACCCATGACCCTTCAGGGTTTTACGCCCTTAATGCATGAGTCATAAAGGCAAGCATGAACTCCGCATGCTTCCCAGATGGGAGCTGTAAATGCTTCTGAGCTTCACCTTGCACAGGATGTAAGAGGGTGCCCAATAAACTAGCCCCCTCATGGGCAATTTAAAAAAAATCTAAATTCATCATGCTTACACATGGAACACATGTACAAAACTTGGTTAAAATCCTTCAAATCATCAAAGGTGGGTACGGGCAACTTTTTTTTTTGCTCCGCAACCGTAACTGCTGAAATAGTTGTGCCACAAGTGCAACCGCAATGCACAACTTTAAAAAATAAATAAATAAACAAATACTAAAATAAAAAAAATTGCCTATTTACAAGTAAAACAAAATATAATTGATACAAAAAAGTTAATATTTTCAATATTTTATTACAAAATTTAAAAACAATTCCTCACTGCCACTGGCTTCAGTCTCAGTGGACTGGCTGTCAACAATCTCAGTCACTTCAACTTCCGTGTCCACGTCCTGGTCGGCAGGATCACTGCTGCCGGCCTCGTCACAAAACAATCCATAATACTAGTAATAACAAGAAACTGACGCCTTAACTGCAGTGCTACTGACTGCCTGACTGGTTATGATATGAATCATTCCTCCCTCCCCTTCCCTCACTGTAGTTGCCAGATATCATCTTTCACATTAACTCTAGTTTCTTGAGTTTATGTGAAAGATGAAATCTGGCAACTACAGTGAGGGAAGGGGAGTGAAGGAGCGACGGAGAGGGGGGAGGGTGGTGAGGGTCTCATCTGGTTTACAGTTCAGAAATATGCTGCCGACCTGTATCATGTGTACGCTGAATCATTCCATCAGAAACAGAAATTTTCGCAATGTGCGGCTCTAAAGATGCCCGTTTGTTTATGCGGTCGTACTCCAATTTTCAATTATTGACGAAAAATTTGGCCCCTTGCGCTTGAAAATGCTCGTATGAGTTGTGCTGCAACCCGTGCCGCAATGCCCACCTTTGCAAATCATGCACGAGATATGCTACAGAAAGTAACTTTTAACCTGCTCACTAATCTGGAGAGACAACAGGATCAAATACTGAAGTACTCAACCATTTGAAGGGTGAATATATATATTTTTTTAATACTTACCACGGAATTGTATGGAGTTCCATTCCCTGTTCACGTAACATGCATGCCAAAGGTTGCAATCCTACTTCAGTTTTTCTTCTCTTGTTCGGCCTGTTACCCACTGTACCACTGGTTTGGATGCTGCTCAGCTGGGTCAAATCGAGAACTCCATATCCTTTGGCATCTTCAAAAATCTACAAACAAACAATATACTGTACGAATGAGTCACTTTCGATTGGAGATTAATATGCCAATTCTTACTTATAAGATAACTGAAGTAAGAGTTTGCAAACTTTATTTTTGTTGCACTTCCATAACCAACCTTCAGATTTTAATGAACCAGGTGTTAAAAAATGGAAAATTTAACAAACTTAATGGACCATAAATATATTTGTGATAACACCTGCTCTACAGAACAGGTGTGTTAATTAACCCTAACCCTGGTACCTGTAATAAATGAACAAGTAGCATAAAAATAAATACTGTACAGAAATGGAAATGTACGACACTCACCAGCCCAGAATCTGTTTTGGTGTGTGTGTGTGTGTGTGTGTGTGTGTGTGTGTGTGTGTGTGTGTGTGTAAATAATAATAATAATAATAATAATAATAATAATAATAATAATAATAATAATAATAATACTGTAAACGATTTATTAATAGAGTTGCAGCCAGTGGCTGAAAATATACAAACTTACATGTGATTTAGACATAATAATACAGTCTCTCCTCGACTTACGGCGAGGTTCCGGACCGACGACCAGGTAGTAAGTTGAATTGGTCATAAGTCGAAAAGGCGAAAATAATACACAGAAAATCTAAAATGAAATAAGGTTCATTTTCATATTGCATTATTATTTTCATTTTCATCTCAAAAGTAATTGAGTCTCTTTTTCTTCTGAGCACCACCAGAACTCCCATTTTATGCTTGCCAACCCTTTAAAAGGGAATTAAGTAACGACACACGAAATATCCTAGTAGGAGTAATCTACAGAAGACTACACACTAATGTCAGATTTTTCTTGATAAATTTTCGGAGCTTATCACTATCATAATTTCAGAGAGGAAACGTTGCTACATTGCAAGAGATTTCAACCTTGATATAATAAAATCAGACACTGACACCTCAGTATTAGACCTTCTTGCTATCCGTCATTCTAAACTCTTCTTCAACAGTATAACCAAACCCACTAGAGTAACTGCCACCTCTGCCACTGTGATAAATCATATCTGGACTAACAACACTCCAAACAATCTTGCAAGTAGAATTATTTATAACAATATCTCAGATCACTCCCCAGTTTTTGCCATGTAACAGCCACAAGACCTGAATGGTCTAGTAGTCTCAATACAATACAGAGCCTACTGCACCGACAACATGCTCCTTTTTTAAAACAACCTAATGAATGCTAACTGGGATTTTGTCTATACCTCCGACAACCCTAACGTGAACAGCTGCAACTTCTCTTGCATCTTCAATGTTTACTTTGATAAATGCTTCCCGCTCAAGACTAAGTCAGTGAAAACTGTATCCATTTCCAAACCATATATCACAAGCAAAATTAAGATAATGATAAAAGAAAAACACAAACTCCAAAGGAAATTTGCAAAAAGACCCATAACTTTCGGCGATGCTTACCGAAGTATCAGAAATAGAGTAACTCAAGCAGTTAGAAATGCCAGACGTAACTACAGTATTATACAAATAAGCTCCAGTCAGCAGCAGGCAACGGTAAGAAAACCTGGAATGTCATAGATTCTATTCAGAACAGGAACACTCAGCCTTTGGCCCCCCACTCAGCTTTTATGATAAATGACTCAGTTGTAATAGAACCCTCCCTCATTGCCAACCACTTCAATGAATATGTTATTAATGTTGGCAAAAATCTTAGAGAGCATCCCTGATCATCATGAGCAATTTAGAGCCTACCAGCAAAACAGACAGCAAAATGAGCTGTTCTTAGCCCCAGTCACAGCAGATGAATTACTGGCCATCATAAAAATGTCCAAAGATGCAGCAGCAGGCGAAGACAATATACCAATGAGCATCATTAAGAAAGTAGCCCACTTATTACTACCTGTTCTCCTACACATTTGTAACTCCTCCTTCACTAGTGGTGTCTTTCCTGATAAACTGAAAATTGCTAAAGTTCACCCAGCATACAAAAAATCTGGGGACAAAGGTCTCTTCAAGAATTACCGTCCCACATCAGTCCTCCCAGCCTTGAGTAAGATACTGGAGAAGCTAGCATGTAGTTGACTAAATTCCTTTTGCAATGCCAATGACATCTTTACAGACTCCCAGTTTGGATTTAGAACTAGAAGGTCGACTGAGAGTGCTCTGCTATCCTTTAATAATGACATCTTAAATTCCTTTGATGACAGTTAGTTCACAGTCAGTATTTTCTTGGACCTCTCTAAAGCCTTCAACCATACCATCCTCCTTTCAAAGCTTGAACATTACAGCATTAGGGACCTGTCCCACAATTGGTTTACCTCATATCTGTCCAACAGGATGCAGTGTGTCTGCTATAATAATCACCAATCTGACTCCTTGCCAATCTTGTATGGGATCTCCCAAGGTTCCACTCTCGGTCCAGTACTGTTTTTGTTGCACATAAACGATATAATCCACGCCAGCTCACTCATAAAATACAACTTATTTGCAGACGACAGTAATCTCTATGCCAGCAATCAGACCTCCATTCCTTGATGAGAATTATGAACACTGAATTGACTAAAGTCAGGACCTGGGTAATACATAATAAACTGACTTTAAACCTTGAGAAAACCCATTGTGAGTGGTATTCAAACTTATGATACTCATTGATTTAGGAGGAATTTTTATTTTTATTATTGTTTCATTTTGGTGCTGGTGAGTTGAATCTATGGTTGCCTGGATCCTGGTTAACTGGGATTCTACTGTACTATCAAACACCATGTTAGTGTTTCTCTCACCCACAGATTCTTCAATTTAACTCAGTGATCATAGGTCAATTGGGGCATGAAGCGGTCAATATGCATGCCTGATTGTCAACAAAGGGTTTAATGCAGGTATGATTGTTGATGCACTAACAAAGTGTACCATGTTGCTGAACAATAACACTTGGTAGTGTTTTAGAAGACAATTCATAGAAAAGTTTTAATAGGGCAAAAGACACCAGCAGCTTGAACATATTAAATCGGATGAAAAAGCCACATTAGAAACTATTATTATGTCTTAAAAGGCTCTATATTACCTTCTCACCTTGAGACAGTTTTATTCTCAGAACAACTTTGAGCACTGAAAGAATTTTGCTAAGGTCAAAAACAATATATGAGATCAGCTTGCAAAATACTGTTAGACTATGACTGATTATTTTTAATGTAACAATTATTTATCTTATTTAAATATATGTTTCCAATGTACTGTGTGTGTCAATTTTGTAATTCTTTGCCATATAATATAGGACTGTTTTCTTCTATGTATACTCTATAACATAATGCACATGGCCAGGAAGCAGTCATGGTCTTAAACAGTCACAGTCTTACACTGCAAGGAGACAGCTACAGTATTACCTTATGTGAGTTTCACTGTACCTTATTGGGATAAAATTTGCAATGTAAAAAAGTTCAAAGTAAAATGTTGGATTGAGCAATAGTATAGTAGTGTTTGAAAGTAAAGTATTACATCAGTAAAATGTACACAAGGAAGAGTGCTGGAGGTTGTAAATGTACTTACCGGTATTTAATTTGGAGCATTGTTTAACATTTACACACACTTGCAGGGTCTCAATAGTTTCTCTTACTATTGACAACACAATATACTGTACATATATTGTTTATCACTTTTAATATATTTTGTTTAATTTTTGTATTTCTTTAAGCTTCTCCATTATTATTATTATTATTATTATTATTACTATTATTATTATTATTATTATTATTATTCGGTTAACGAACAAAAATTAAATTAACATAATCCTTACGAACAACATGTTTGGTTGTGACCATCAGCTGATGGGCTAGTCTGCCAATTCAGTAATCTGTTCTATGTTTACATTCGTTTCCAGTTGAGTAAATATCAAGAAAGTTGTGCTCTATAATATTTTTGCATTTTTTATATTAAAATTATTAGTCATTTTAACATTTATTTAACATAATGATAATATATGCAGTACAGAAAACTAGTTTTTTCTGCGCCCATCAGATGCTTGAGTCGGCCACAAGGCGTCAGTTGAGCTTTGAAAACAGTGGAGTGAGCATCTATTTTGTTGGTGTCTTGAATATTTTTGCATTTTTCATTGAAATTATTGGTCATTCTGAACTTTAGTTAACATATTGATAATATATAGTGCAGTACAGTGTTGATTTAAATAAAATAATCTTGAATTACACCTAATGAACTTAAAATTTTATTGGTGAAATGAGGCATTAAGCATGGTGTCAGGGCTGTAATGAGCAGGATGGTTGCCGCCGCTCGTTTGCTTGTTCGCGTCCCCCACTTGGGAGGGTAGACGGAGGTGGGAACGTGACTGCTGCCTCGACATACAGATCAGACACTACCCAGCCGTCAGTCACAGCTGTACTTGCACCCCGCTGTTTATTCAAATTCTGGTTGTGATCTCATCACAGGTCCTGGACTCGTAGGCTGTTTACCCAGACCTTCACAAATCGACTGTCAATCTCCGGACACCTATCCCAGCTACTACCGCGGCTGCCACATCATAGCCACTTCCTCCACACCGTCTGTGCCACGGTGTCTCTCCTGTGTAGCGAGACATCGCCCGCTGGCGCCAAATGAGGAAGCTGACTTGACCTTCCCCCTGAGAGTGGATCACTGCTTTCCAAAACCTTCCACAGGGCCGTCGCCATAGGAAATATCTGTTCATTGTTTGACTCCCGCAATTGTTTGATTCCCTTAATTGTTGACCCCATTACCGGGTAATTGTTGACTCCCGTAATCGTTTGACTCCCGTAATTGTTATTTGATGTTTGTGTGAGTGGTGTCAGAGTTTTGTGTTATTTTCATAGTAAAGAAATGTCTATCTCGAACGGTTGTCTGTTATCCCTCAGAAAACCATGGTTCTTAACTTTCCTTTAATAAGATCCTTATTAGGCTGGCAAGGGGTTCATATCCCTAAGTCCCAGGCCTTTACACATGGGTCCCCTGAAAGGTGATTTCTCCTCCATCCCCACTTCCTTCTCTTCTCCCTTCTCCTCCACCCCCACTTCTAATTCCCATCATCATCATCAACCAGGAACCTTTTACATACACACCTCAAAGTAAGTGTACTTTATTGCATTTTTTTTACTTTGTATATACTTTTCGGTGAGCTGGAACCAATTACCCAATATCTCATTGAAACAATGGATTCGGTTAATGAAATTTTTGGTTAATGAACGACTCTGTGGAACGAATTGTGTTCGTTAACAGAGGGACCACTGTATTATTATTATTATTATTGTTATTATTATTATTATTATTATTATTATTATTATTATTATTATCATTACATTTTCGCCCCCCAGGCCCTCATGTGGGCTAGTGACCTGTGACCGGGTGGGCTAAGTGTAAAAAAATATAATGCATGTTAGCCCTGAGAGCATAGATAAAATGATAGTATGGATGAAAATTAGGATGACAATGACACTAACCCAGATGCTGAGCTTGGGTGGTCATGGCTCAAACTACATGATACACTCAAGATAAAAGTGAGAGTAGTCAATGCAATTGTTCACACTAATTACCTTGTGACAGAGTCTTGCTATTAATGTTACCAGAAGTGGAGGTATGGTGTAAGGTTTAGCATTTAAACTAGAACCTTGAGTAACTTTGTTCTTCAGTGCTATCTCATCTAAGTGATCAACTAGAAGTTGATAGATGTGGTGCAGACACTGCTGCCATCTAGGAGAATCATGAATGAAAGTGCTTTCTTCACTCATCTTGCCATCTGAAAATAAAATTTTTCAACATATTACTTATGTGGCATAGCTCTCCCCACCACCAAGATCCTAATTCTTGGTATAAATAGCAGTAACCTGTATTTTGGGTTCATCCATTTGAAAAAGTCTTGTGATGAAACATCATGAATAAAGTTCCATCTCTTAGTGGTGTTTCCTTCACGACCAATATTTAGCTTATTTCATGAATGAACTCGCATTGAGAAGAATATAACATCACTGTAAACTTACCCTTTTGTGGACAGTGTATTAGTATCTGCAGGTTGACATACTCAAGCCAGTGCGTCTGACGAGCAGAAGGACAACTCTCCCACATGGTTAATACTGAATTCAGTGTCTCTTCACCAACACTACACACCAAATATCGCCATTCACTTCCCATCTGAAGAACAAACATACATGTTTACAAATATGAAATTAATCTAAATATTTTAAAGAAGTTTTAAATTAAAAATTTTCTCTTATCTTTTAATAAGTTACCCTCAATAAGAACATTTTCAAGTCAAGTGTAAGAGTTTGTGAAGGTATGACAAAAGTGAGCCTACATCTTTAGCTGTCTACCTCCCTTCATATACCCGCCAAATATTCCCCGTCTCATTACTACCATATATACTCGGTGAACGAGAGCTACCCGGTACAGTACGTGCTTTATCCTTGACTACCATACCCCTAGATTCATTCTTTATGATGTTACATGAAGAACAGAACCTCATTCAATATTTATGCCACATTAAATATACAAATACCTGATAACAATGAATATTTACAGATACTTTTCATTTGTTTGCATCTGTTTACATCGCTGGGAAATTTTCAACTGTTCCCCACCTGTAGGTTATATGTTATGTTATTATTATTTTATACTTAATTTCAGTTAGATATTCATATTTTTTTCAGTTATCTGCACACACAATCCTACATACAGAATGAGCAACAAAAAAAATAATAATCATAAGGTTAAAAAATATAAAGGGAATAAACATTTCTTCATGTGCCAGAGTTGGCACACTGAGCAGGGAAGGGAGGGTCAGTAGTGTGTGGGAGCACCATTGTTATGAGTAGGTGGAGGCAGCATAGCTCCATTGCTATGGCAAACATTGAGGCCGGGCAGCCTGTGTCCTTGGTAAGTTCTGAACACCTTTTCTCCCAGAGATCCTCAGTGGTGTTGTTTTACTTTTACTTTCTTTAGAGGCCATAATAATACACCAGTGAAACACTAAATACAGAAAATCCCTGAATGCACATGTGGAAACCGACTCCTCTCCCAACTGCCACCCCAAGAACCCCCCTAAGTCAGAGCTTGTCCAACTTATGCAGGTTTCTGACTCACAGAAGCCCGCCGAGGTGAATTACTGTTTGAGCCGTATTTGAGCATTCACATGCCCTAACATTTACACCTCTCCCCAGTCACTCCCTGCTGTGAATATCTTCGTAATCACAAGTAATCATTATAAGAAGGTTTTCCTTGGGCCTTCACTATGAGAACAAAATTTGAATTAAAATAATTTTTTGTTCAAAACTTTTCTAGTAAATTTATAAGCCTTTACCAATAGTTATTTTTTTATGAAAATAACTGGAAATCCTTAACACTGAATCATTCATAGCATGAGAAAATTATTAGTTTTTTTATTAAAATATCAAACAAGGCACCAGTGTTGTCTGTTGCTTCACACAACTTAGCACCAGCAGCTCATCCAGCCCCCAAAATATTTTAATGAAAGCTCTGGTCATTAACACATAATATTGCTTCTTGGATGTCCATCCATAGCTTCTATATTAGTCCTTTACCTCATCTTTCCATTCCCATTTTTGTCTTCCTGTCTCCTTCCTACCGTCCACCTCTGTATAATACATTTTATTCACCAATCTTTCACTAATCATTCTCTAATGGTGTCTAAACCTCCGTACTGTTCTTTCTAATACTTATTTTGTACAGTATGGTCTGGATTTACGCGGTGCTTTGCCAGAATGTAAATGCTTTAATTACGCGGTAAATTTGGTCATTTATGCGGAAAGAGGCTGGAGATCCAGACACTCAACGCCATTTTTCATTCAAGCGGTCCATTCTCGACCATACGCGGGAAGCGGCGCAGTGAGTGGTGCGCATTAGGCCGCTCTTACGTTATCGCTGATGTCATGTGACGTATCGGACTGTGATTGGGCCACGCATCCTTACCACCCACGCATTCTCTCCGCCGCTAGCTGTGATTGGTCTAATGTAACATGATGTGCCCTGCCACCAGAGGGTAGAAGTCGCTGGCCTAGCCGGGCCTGTCTCATTGTTCTCAGTCCGCGAAAACAGTTCTCTCTTGTGCCCGCTATTCCCCTCACAACTCACAATGGCTTCTGCGGGACCCCCACCCCCAGAGGAAAACATTGAATTACCTGGACCAAGCCATGATAATGTGAAGGAAATCATCGAGTTAGGGGAGAAAATTAAGCTCATCCTTGACAACGACCCAGACAAGCATCGGTATGAAGTGTCTAACCACCTTCTGACGAAAGTTATGGAGCCGTATATCCAGATCTATCTCGACAACATCAATGCTAGTCATCAACGTAGTATTGAGGGCTTCCTCGCCCGCAACCCACCACAACCACAGCCAGCACAAGTCAGTGAGTGTGATACTGACAGTGAGGATATGGACTTTGAGAGGTTTGTCTGGGAGGTCCTGCAAACCTCTGCGAGTAGTGAACTGAAAGTGATTCACCGGAGGGCAACTAATCTGCTCTCTGCCTCGGAACCAGCCACCATCCACGTGTGCCAACCCAGCTTTTCTACTCACGTAAGTGTTAAAAAACCTAATATTATCGATATTTCTCTTCTATAGTATGTGTGTGTGTATACCATCATAAATCAAGATACTATTTTTACTACAACATAGGTATTGTGTTGGAAAAAGTGGAGTTTGGGGGTCAGCCCAGTCTCTATTTCAATTAATCCCATATGTTCTGTTATTTCGTTTACGCGTTTCTCTTTTTACGCGGACCTCCACGGGTTCAATTGACCGCGTAAATGCAGACTATACTGCATTTAAATTTCTTCTTTATTTCTGTATTTTTTGTTCTCTACATTTTTCATCCCATATGCAGAACATAATTATCTACTATGGCAATAAGATTGAATGACAACAAATGCAGGGAGTGTCTGTATGCATGTGTGTTCTTAATTTCAGCCACACAGCATAACAGCAGCAGAAAGCATAAAATGTGGGGGAATAATAAAATTAAATAAATAAATACATAAGGCAAATAAATATAAAAACTTACAGCCTTAGTAAATGTGAGCAGAAGTTTAAGTAAACTGGACTGAAGATTATGATGAGATGTCAATTTTTTGTTTGCCAGAGCCCTCTTGAGAAATGATGGCAAAGGTTTTAAGACTTTAGTTGGGACAAAATCTTGGTGTTGAATTCCTCTCATTTTACAACACTTTATAATACCTTCCATAACACTGACAGTGGTCCGAGCATCAGTACTGGGGAGGTTATTATCATACACCCATATGCATGTTCTCATTAGATCTGTGGAGATAAATATTCATTAATTTTTTTTTTAGTTTATTGATAACTTAAAGCCTAAAGTTTAACCACCCTCAAACTATCTTGGGAAGGGGGTGGGGGGGCTAATCTTAAAGTGATCCATCAAGGCCAAAATTGTCAATGGTCTCACTTGTGGTCACGAATATGTTATTCTTTATCAACTTTCTGAATCCTGGGTCCACATATATTTGTTGCCTTAACAATCAGTTTTCTAAAGAAATTTCAACCATCATCCCAAAACTTGTTGAAATCACATCATCTACTTAGTTCAGACTTGTGCTTACCAATAATGAACTTGAAATGACAAAAAGAATATTATGTTGCTATTCAGTGGCATGTCCAGGGGGTGGCCTGGGGTGGCCACAGCCCCCCCTGAAATCTGAGTGGCCCCCCACTCAAAGTGGTGAGATGCGTATGGTGATAAGACCTGAAGAGCAAGAGTTTCTTGGAGGAGGAAGCTGTATTTTGCTTAACAGAGATCTATGAGAGTGAAGTTGAAGATCTCAGCAATGAGCTGCACCAAGGAAAGAGGATTTTGGAAAGGAAAGCTCAAAGTGGAATGCAGAAGCTGTCCAGTGTATTAGAGCTAACGGTGTTCCTAGAGCCCTACAAAGAGGTCTTTAATGAACTGTTTCATCTGTGCAGGATTGCCTTGGCTCTCCCAGTAAACAGCGCTACCTGTGAGCGCAGCTTCTCAGCTCTTAAACTCATAAAGAGCCGTTAACACACAACTATGGCAGAAAGCAGACTGAGTAACCTGAGTGTTCTCAACATTGAGGCTAGAAGAGTTAAGTCATTAGACATGGACAAGTTTATTAAAATGCTCTCACTATCCAGCATGACAACAGGTTGTTCTCAAGGTGTACAGTGTAGCTTTGTAATACGAGGGTTGTGGCTTTGAGCTTTACCTATGTTCTTTTTTGTGTTCATGTACTGTATTACGGTGTGATTTTGAACAATGTTCATTATATTATTAAAATTTAATTTATATTTCTTTCATATTATATTCAATAAATGGAGTTAAGTGGATTATTATCTTACTATGTAACTTTATTACTCTTAGATGATCATTAGGTTACTGTGGTGTGACCTCATTTGGACATTACTTGTTAGAAATAGGCTTGTTTGAATGGGTAAAATGCATATTTTCTTCCCTGAAAACATGATTAGGTGGAAAATTGAACAGCAGAAGCATCTTGAGTTATCTTTATTCTCCAACAGGCTTAAGTTGGTACTATTTTACTTTATAGTTATAGCAGACACTTTAGTGTTGTGTGCTCCTATAGCATCCTGGCCTTGAGTTCAAACAAGGAAATAGATAATGTCATGAGTTTTGAAACTGATGTATGAATTATTTCAATAGGAAGATGCACAAACCTAACTTGAAGCATTAAATTCAATGAACCGCTGTATTTACGCAATTCCATAGCCTGGCATTCATTTGAAATTTTATATGCCCTGGCCCCCCCACACCGGGTCTGTGTCTCACCTTGACCACCCCATCCAAAATGTCTTGGACATGCCACTGTTTTATTTTTTTAAACCTGATATTACCAGATTTACTGTTACTCTTTACAGGGTGCACACAAAAGCTTCCTTCACTGGGCTCGTTAATATTTTATTCCTGTTTGTCATCCCTCACCATAAACCTCCTGGCCTAACATGGAGTATTCTCTCATACAAGGGCTCAATACCACAACCTTACTCACCTTTGTTGGATAAAATACAATGCAAAAGATAATTACCTCATCATTACTTGAACACCAAATTCCTTTAACACTCCCTATCATGTCAGTTCATGCCTCAAATGTCTCCTTTCTACTACTATTGCTATGGCCAGTGCCCTAATCAAAACCAGACTCATGACTCTCATTTTCTTCCATTCAATCCCGGTTACAATACATGTCACTCCTTATCAAGCCAGCCATATTTATTCCAGAATCTCTTCAGTCACGGTTCATCATTATTCCCCACCTTTGTTCCTCACACTCCTCCATTTCTGTTATCTTACCTCTTCCATCCTTTCACAAGTTATAACTCTTTAAAGATAGAGAATGCATTCATATCGCCTAACAGAATTATACATTTTCATCTTTTCTATTCAGGAAGCATTAAACAAGCCTACCTTGAATATAGGTCACTAACATTATTCTTGCCCGAAAGAGATTACACACTCGCATATTTCTCCCCTAATCCAATGCAGCAAAAAAAAAAAAACTTTAAGCTGTGTTTGTGAAAGCTATGCCTCTACTGACCATAAAATATTAGGTCCAAAGCCCAGGGGAAAAAAAAAAAATTTAGTAGCTTAAAATCTTATGAGGTATTCTCAGGATACACACAATAAAATCCTACAGTTAGTGTGCACTGGTGTATGAATATACTATCTGGAAGTGCCAGTAGGCATGATTTACCTCCTGTAGCATTTTCTCTTACCTTTCCAGTTTTCCACCGGTACCACCAAATGATATTGAGGAAAACGTAACAGATAGTTTTGTGTAATTTGAATGACGTCTCCTGCAAAGTTTTCAAGCAGATAGGGTCGGCTTCTGTTGAGTACTGTCAGTACTAGGTCTAAAACATGGTGAGCAGCCACATGTGGAGTTTCTGGGGAAAATTTGTTTTTAATAATTTTATAAAACAACAAAGAAACAACTACAGTATTCCAGTATTTATAAAATATGATTAAAATATAATGACACATTTCCCACTATGGCTGTGTTTGTTTAAAAATCCCGACTTCTTGCTAATCAACTTAATTTTCAATGACCTCAAAAATAAATCAAAAGGTAATTTAGAGTCTCCTTGTTCCCTTATAGTCCCCCATCAACATATTTAAGTATTAGGTTAAACTGACAATAGTTAAGCCATATTTTTTAATTTATCAACAAGTGAACCACATCACAAGGTCTTCTATTTAGTCATCCATATACAGTGGGGTATGCTATAACGAACGGATCCTACTACGAATATTCCTATAACGAACGGTTTTACCTATAAAATTGAGAATGCTATAACGAACGCAACTCCTACAACGAACGCGGATGAATACCGGACTACTTCGCCTGGCGCATGAATATTGTAGTACCGCGACCCACAACAAGAGCGTCAGGCGCCATCTTTGTCTCATTGTGTAGCCAGTGCACCACTGTTATTGTTGAAATTTCGTCTTTTGATGTGGAAATTCGCGTTATTTTTATAACTATTTTGTTATACAAGTATACAATTGTAACAATGAATCGTCCAAAGCGAGTGAGAAAGCTAATAACCCTTGAAACTAAGAAAGAAATTATAAAGAAACGTGAGAATGGAAGAAGCATTGCGAAACTTAGTGATGTATGGGATGGCTAAATCGACTATATGTACGATTTTGAAGAATAAAGAGGAGTTAAAAACTGTGCAAGTGGCTAAGGGAATCTTTAGACTTAACAAAGCAAGGTGTAATGTGATTGAAGAGATGGAAAATTTACTCTTAGTGTGGATAAAGGAGAAAGAAATGGCAGGTGGTAACATTAGTGAAGCTATAATTTGTGAGAAGGCTAAACAATTGTTTGAGGACCTTAAAGCCAAGACTCCCAGTGGAAGTGATAGTGATGTGCCAGTGTTTAGGGGTACCTGCATGCTGAATAACACTAAGGTAAGATAAAGTACCGTATTTTTTACATTTTCCACAGAATTTTTTCAGTGTTAAGCGGTTGTATTTGGGGGCCTGGAACGGATTAATCCTATAACGAACGAATACTATAACGAACGAGGTTCTGGAACCAATTACGTTCGTTATAGCATACCCCACTGTATAGCACAGTACAGGTTTAATGGTGGGGGTTATAGCACAGTACAGGTTTAATGATGGGGGTTATAGCACAGTACAGGTTTAATGATGGGGGTTATAGCACAGTACAGGTTTAATGATGGGGGTTATAGCACAGTACAGGTTTAATGATGGGGGTTATAGCACAGTACAGGTTTAATGATGGGGGTTATAGCACAGTACAGGTTTAATGATGGGGGTTATAGCACAGTACAGGTTTAATGATGGGGTTATAGCACAGTTCAGGTTTAATGATGGGGGTTATAGCACAGCACAGGTTTAATGATGGGGGTTATAGCACAGTACAGGTTTAATGATGGGGGTTATAGCGCAGTACAGGTTTAATGATGGGGGTTATAGCACAGTACAGGTTTAATGATGGGGGTTATAGCACAGTACAGGTTTAATGATGGGGGTCGAGTTCCTAAACAAAAATAATGTTACACAAATTTATCACAAAAAATGGTTAAGTGGGGATACAGCTTACTCTCAAATAAAAATTTAGTAAAACCTTGAAAATACCCATAAGTATTACTGTAAATCCTTGTGCGTTCTAGCCCCACCTCTAACCAGTCCCCGCCACCACTACTACCTTACCCCAAGTCAGTACCACCATTACTCATCTACCCCCTGTACCTGTGAGTTGGTGTACAAAAATGCAAGTTCAGTCAGTCGTACCTGTGTGTGAAGCCCTTAAGGTAGACGTCTACTCGCTAGTGCAGAGGTGCAACTCATTTTTTATGCATCTGCCTTATTGTTAATTATGTTGTGTGGGATCATATAAATCAAAGATCCTGTAAGTGTTCCCGATAATGAAATTTTTTATCTCTGTAACGAAACAAGATACTGTATGTATTGTAACAGCCTCTTTCTACAGATAACCATAGGTACGTAGTAGGCAGCTACCAAACAGGGAAGTACTACCGCCTGAGAAGATATTGGAAGCATAATGTGACAGACCCAGCTGCCATATGTGACCAAGTCACAGGTTCATGATCTGACTTTCTGCCTCAATTACACACACTTGCAGGGTCTCAATTGTTTCTCTTACTATTGACAACACAACATACATACTGTACATTGTTTATCACCATAGATCTTTTTTTTTCTTTCTTTTTTTGCTTATTTAAGGTCCTTTATTATTATTATTATTATTATTATTATTATTATTGTTGTTGTTGTTATTATCTTATTATTATTATACTATATTTTTATTTAATATTGTTTTTTAATTTTTCATAAATTTTTATTGTTTATTAATTTTCATTGTTTATTAATTATTATTACAGTAAAAGTCCAAAAATCCGGATGCCAAAAATCCGGACCACCCGAGAATCCGGACTTTTGGAAAACTAATTTTTTTTTTTTTTTTTTAGCGGGCTTTTGTGTGTATGTGCGCATGCGTGAGCGCCACAGCTGCACAGCGACAACAAGCGACCACGTGGTCTCCACTTTAAAATGAGCAATCAAACTGTGACAACATACCGTATATACTCATCTATAAACACCCCCTCGTTTATCTGTCGACCCTGATTTTTTGACCAAGAAATCGTTAATTTATGATATTCCTCGTTTATAGTTCGACCCACGTTTTTGAGGGTAAGCGAACAACAAAACCTTCAGCAAAAACGCTCTACGTCCTATAAACTGAAACACGAGTGCCCAAGGCAAATTGTTTATCATTTATTATTACAACACTTTACACTGAAACGCGGGTAGTTTCAACAAAAATATTGTATATTTCCATTCAAGTATTCATTCAAGTCAATTAGGAGGGAATATTATTGTAATACAACAGTTTTTTAACTAAACCATTCGAAAAGTGATTACGGTAACATCGTTTGAACGAAAGAAAGCGCAAGTCATTGTTTTCATCACGATTTGATCTCACTTTCCACTGTAATACGGACGTCATTTTAGCAAAAATATTACATTTCCGTGAATGTATTATATCAAGCATAGTATGAATAGAACAATATTTTGAGTCTTACTCTTTCCATTTACAGATTACTGTACAAGCCCATAATAATGGCTCCTAAAGTAGATAAACTTCGTTGTGTGAAGAGAAAGAACACGTTGAAATTGAGTGACAAACTTGAAATAATTAAGAAACTAGTACGTGGTGTGAGCAATGCTGTTCTAATGGAAAATACAACATTGGAAAGTCTACAATTTATGATATCAAAAAGGCAAAGAATAAAATTCTAGAATTCACAGCTTTTTCATTAAAACTGCTCGTTTTGATAAATGAAGCATGCTATATTTGCTAATGAATAAACTATCAAAATGTACCTGTTCATCTCTTCTTTATTCCTCCTTAAATTTTAATTTTAAAAGTACTGCCTGAGAATCCGGAAAATCCGAAAATCCGGACCGACCCAATCCCCAAGCAGTCCGGATTTTTGGACTTTTACTGTATTATTATTATTATTATTATTATTATTATTATTATTATTATTATCCCCAGGCCCTAATGTAGGTCATTGACCTGTGCCCTGGTAGGCTAATTCCATAAAAAAAATATGTATATTTTATCTGAATTAATAATTTTCTTGCACCTGCCAAACTTTAAAGTAGATTATCCAAGTCCCCCCCCCCCTATAAATCAGAAAAGCACCTGAATTTTCTTGGTTCAGAAGAGAAAATTAGGCCACAATCAGCACAACAAAATACTTACAGATCTTACCACAGCAACTGGACTATTTGGCTTATCAGCTGAATGGCATATTATTAAAAATAGGACAACTAATTTAATCCCCAGGACTCCTAGGTTTTAAATGTCAATCAATACAGAAAATTTTGCTATTAAATGAATGTAAGTCAACAGTGGTTTATCTGGCACTCAACCATTGCCAATATGTTAATAAGAAATAGCCCAAGTTTGAATGTAAATGGAAGTGTTTAATGTATTCCATGTAGCAAATGTAATTGTAATTATGTAGGACAGACAGGAAAAACACTGCAGCTCAGAATCAAACAACATAAGTACAATATCAGAACAGCATCTGAAAGCAGTGCCCTGTTCGTTCATGTTGGGAATAATAATCATCCCATTACTTGGGGAAAAAAGCTTAGAAGTATTCAAATCATCTTGTGTCAAAGAAAGACTTCTGGTTGAAGCTAGTTTGATTAAGGAATTAAAATCAATAAACATTAGTGATGGTCAGTTAAAAACTGATAATATGTTACATAAATTTATTTGTCAGTGACCCAAGGTTAAAAATGCTTTGAAAACTTTTGATCTAGATGTAGGATAGTTATTTAGTGGGTGCCTTATTTTTGACCTAACCTGACCAATCACGTCGCCTCCCTTCTCTTAAGCTCCTCTACATGTGTGTTGGTGTGGGGATTAGTGGATGTCATCATTATGACCTGACCTCATGTTTAATAAGGTCACTCTGTATATTTAAGCCTCTCTCTGTCCATGTAATCCAGTTGCCTCTGAAGATGTCTTGAATAAAGACCAAAGCTAAGGTGCTCCATTGTTTTCCTTTTCCCGTGTGATTTTATCAAGATTTATCTTATCCACGTTTTCATTGTGGATCTACATGATATATGATATGATATGATATATATATATATATATATATATATATATATATATATATATATATATATATATATATATATATATATATATATATATATATATATATATATATATATATATATATTTTATGAAAATGGAAACAACGGAGTACCTATATATATATATATATATATATATATATATATATATATATATATATATATATATATATATATATATATATATATATATATATATATATACAGTGACCCCTCGGTTAACGAACTCAATCCGTTCCAGAAGGTCGTTCGTTAACCGAAAAGTTCGTTAACCGAAACCATTGTTTCAATGGGTTTTTGGGTAATTGGTTCCAGCTCACCGAAAATTTCCTAAATTCAACAAAAATGGTAGAAAAGTTCACTTACTTTGAGGTGTATTTGTAGAAGGCTCCTGGATGATGATGATGATGATGGGATTTAGAATGGGGGTGGAGGAGAAGGAAGAAGAGAAGGCATTGGGGTGGAAGAGAAGTCACCCCATGGCGCCATTTCACCCATAAAATTTTAGCTCTCTTGGTGTAATTCAAGATTATTTTCTTTAAATCAACACTGCACTGCATTATATATTGTCAATATGTAAAATATATTTCAAAATGACCAATAATTTGCTTGGAAACACAGAAAAAAAGCATTTAGTTGAAGAGAGTCTCAAGCAAGATGTTACCTCCAGTGAAAACAGAGAGACTAACGCCTGTTTGCTGTGTTAAGAGGCTGGATGCCGCGCATTAAACTAGTCACTTTACCTTCAATTATGTTCAATAATTGTTAAAATGACTAAAAAATTTAATATTAAACTTTTAAAATTATTGAATAGTATAAACTTCTTGATATTTACTAAAATAGTAAGGAATTTAAGCCCTAGAACCGATTAATGTATTGGCGGACTGATACTAAAGCTGGTTGCCTGGTCAGTGCAAGCGAAAACATGTTGAGGTCGGTTCGTAAGAAATTCGTTAACCGAATTTTTGTTCGTTAACCGAATTGAAGATCCTTATGGAAGGCAGTTCGTTAACCGAAATTTCGTTAACCGAGGCGTTCGTTAAACGAGGGGTCACTGTATATATATATATATATATATATATATATATATATATATATATATATATATATATATATATATATATATATATATATATATATATATATATATACTGTATATTTTTTTTTTCATTTAGTAAATTGCAAACAACAGTCGGTCTCACTTTTCATCAGAATAAAATGTGTTGGTGGTTATTTGGTTGGGTTAATTATTATTACTCACTTAGGGAAGATTTTTTTAAAACAAGCTTCGGTAAAGCTGCAGCACAACATTTCTGATTGGCCCTGCTTTTAAGAATCGTCTGTGAAGCATCTGGTTTTTTCCTTTCTTCTTCCTCAAGTTTTTGGCACTCCTAGAATGATATGAATGACCTTAACACAAAAAATATAACAGCTAAAACATATTCTTAAAACATCATGAGTAACTTATAGACTACTCTAACAAATGCCACCAAGACGTGTTCTTCTGAGGGGTTATCTCCACCTTTTAATTACTTACCTGCAACAACCCCCTGTGATGGAATGTCTCTATTCATGAAGCCCTGATAATTATTCCATCTGACATGTTGATGAATCCACCATTGGTATTAAAATAATGGCACCAAATTACAATACCCTCCAGAGCATCCTCCAGAATTGGATTATCATCAACCATGTCACCAGAAACACACACACATGCACTCCTCTAACCGTAATTGAAATACTGTGTAACATTCAGTGCCATAATATCCTGACAATGGGGGTTAATTATTATGACACATTGTATTCTCTCCTCTGTAATCCTTTTGCGCTACCGCTCACAGGATGAGTGTGGGGTGCACAATAAAGTAGCCGCTGTAAGCGGCAAAATCAAAAAATCAATCTAGCCATATTACACCTTCATTTATCTTGACATTAATATAGATGACCAACTAAACTGGAAATAAATGTCAATAGAGTAAACCCTCGATAACTCTGCACAGACGGGGCTCTGGCCCTGCCGAGTTATCCTGCATTCCGACTTATCGAGGCACTTTCCTCCTACAAAAATACAACAATAAAAAATTATCGACCCATATATGTTTACATGTAATTACTAAATGTAAAAAAGTAACCCTAACCAGCACTGCAGGTGAAGAATGAGGCATTATAGTAGGTGACACAGAGGCATGGTAGGTGACACAGAGGCATGGTAGGTGACACAGAGGCATGGTTGGTGACACAGAGGCATGGTAGGTGACACAGAGGCATGGTAGGTGACACAGAGGCATGGTAGGTGACATAGAGGCATGGTAGGTGACACGAGGCATGGTAGGTGACACAGAGGCATGGTAGGTGACACAGAGGCATGGTAGGTGACACAGAGGCATAGTAGGTGATGCAGGTGGCCAAATATGACGAGATTTTCCCAGATAATTTTATATATCTCGGCATTTCCCGAGTTATACTAATACCGTACATTCCGAGGCCATATATCCATGCAGAGTTATATGAAATTCCGAGTTATCAAATGCCAAGTCATCGAGGGTTTACTGTACTATCATAAATTTTCTAATATCTCCCAAATCCTTTATTGGCTCAAGACCCTTGGATTTCCTTTGTCAGGCTCAAGAATATTTACACATGGTGGTTTGTGATGGTAAGATTTGAGCACTCTGTAACATTTCAACCCATGGACTTATTCACATAGAATGCCCCCCCCCCCCCCAAAAAAAAACACAGTGTTCAAATGCAGGTCAAATAGCTCCATCTCCCACAGTGATATCACTATCAACTTTCCTGTTGTTTCTGAGACACAGAAGACCTTCCTTGCATATACTAAACAGAGAAGGTAACAAAGAACTTTTAATGCAGAAAAAATAGAAGCCTACCAAATAAAGTAGAGTATTACCTTTCTATACCAAAATATCAGGTGAGCAGCCAGTTAGGTATTGAGAGGTTTTTGGTATAAAACAAATCCAAAAAATTAATCTAATTCTGAAAAAAAAGGTATTTTTAGTCCAGATAAACTGTCACAATATCAGGTTTTTATAGAAGTATAGTTTGGTAACACAAGACAAAAACATCACACAGCATCTGTATAAGTTTATCTTATGTGAGTTAAGGGAAATAGTTTATGTTAATTTCAATAATATCTGAGATAGGAAAATGAGTCCCAGTCTCACCTACAGTAGGTTAAAAAAAAAATCAACAAAAAACTAAAGGCATCCACCAAGAATGTCTCACCAATATTTGTGTTTTGATTAATTTCAGTCAATCAGAACAAGTGAACAACTCAAAACATGGCCAGTCAGCTGTGTCCTGTGAGACGGACACAACCACAGACTAGACTACACAACTACACACTAGACTACACAACTACACACTAGACTACACAACTATACACTAGACTACACAACTATACACTAGACTACACAACTACACACTAGACTACACAACTATACACTAGACTACACAACTATACACTAGACTACACAACTATACACTAGACTACACAACTATACACAGACTACACACTAGACTACACACCTACACGCTAGACTACACAACTACACACTAGACTACACAACTACACACGAGACTACACAACTACACACTAGACTACACAACTACACACTAGACTACACAACTACACGCTAGACTACACAACTATACACTAGACTACACAACTACACACTAGACTACACAACTACACACTAGACTACACAACTACACACTAGACTACACAACTACACACTAGACTACACAACTATACACTAGACTACACAACTATACACTAGACTACACAACTACACACTAGACTACACAACTATACACTAGATTACACAACTATACACTAGACTACACAACTATACACTAGACTACACAACTATACACAGACTACACACTAGACTACACACCTACACGCTAGACTACACAACTACACACTAGACTACACAACTACACACGAGACTACACAACTACACACTAGACTACACAACTACACACTAGACTACACAACTACACGCTAGACTACACAACTATACACTAGACTACACAACTACACACTAGACTACACAACTATACACTAGACTACACAACTATACACTAGACTACACAACTATACACTAGACTACACAACTATACACAGACTACACACTAGACTACACAACTACACACTAGACTACACAACTATACACTAGACTACACAACTACACACTAGACTACACAACTACACACTAGACTACACAACTATACACAGACTACACACTAGACTACACAACTATACACTAGACTACACAACTACACACTAGACTACACAACTACACACTAGACTACACAACTATACACTAGACTACACAACTATACACTAGACTACACAACTACACACTAGACTACACAACTACACTACACAACTACACACTAGACTACACAACTATACACTAGACTACACAACTACACACTAGACTACACAACTACACACTAGACTACACAACTACACACTAGACTACACAACTATACACTAGACTACACAACTACACACTAGACTACACAACTATACACTAGACTACACAACTATACACAGACTACACACTAGACTACACAACTACACACTAGACTACACAACTACACACTAGACTACACAACTACACACTAGACTACACAACTATACACTAGACCACACAACTACACACTAGACTACACAACTATACACTAGACTACACACTAGACTACACAACTACACACTAGACTACACAACTATACACTAGACTACACAACTACACACTAGACTACACAACTATACACTAGACTACACAACTACACACTAGACTACATACTAGACTACACAACTATACACTAGACTACACAACTACACACTAGACTACACAACTATACACTAGACTACACAACTACACACTAGACTACACACTAGACTACACAACTACACACTAGACTACACAACTATACACTAGACTACACAACTACACACTAGACTACACAACTATACACTAGACTACACAACTACACACTAGACTACATACTAGACTACACAACTATACACTAGACTACACAACTACACACTAGACTACACAACTATACACTAGACTACACAACTACACACTAGACTACATACTAGACTACACAACTACACACTAGACTACATACTAGACTACACAACTTGGGTGAAATGATACGGAAAAAATTATATTACGGGAAGACAAAAATTCAAATGGGCACTTAAGACCAAAAACTGCCTACAACAGCCACACTTAATATAGTGTATTAGGTTTTACATACATATATATCACTATCTAATACACTTTCATATGTAAGTGAGTGACCAAAAGTAGGTAACACTCACACATGCACGAACACACTTCACTTAAGCTCAATTTTCAAGAGTGACTATAACATCCCTCATATATACAGTACAGTACATTCCTATATTGTCCACCTTCAATTTTTTTATTTTTTGCTCTGCTTTTATTTTTCCATAATCTTGGTCTCTCTCCTTATTTTGGATTATGTCAGTTTGGTTCTTTGATTTGTTGCCAAGAGTGGCTAGTTATTTCAAAATACTTTCCATCAATTCTTAGTTTTGTCATGCCGTCACATACTGCCATAATGCAACGCCATACTAGACGCGACTATTTACTGTTGGAGCTTCTTTACAACATACAATATTACAATGATATCCAGTAAGAGAGTCGTGATAAGGAACACACACAAGGATACATCGAGTCCATAGACACATCGTCACAGACAAGGTATTTGGAGAAACTGAAACTTGTTGACAATGAAGACCCGTACAGAATTCCCAAATCAAGATGGTCGATAAACCCAGATACTTTCCCACCGATAGCGAACATGGACATTATAACTTGCACGATTTATAAAAAAAAAGTGTTTATACACTTGATGAACTCAGGGCATACAGGTCATTAGATGCTTACAATTTTTTTTCAACTATGGATGGGTTAAAGAAGTGAAGTGCACCAACTTCGGTGATAATATTCTAGTGTTCGGCAGAGTTCGCCATTTGAGTGAATGCCACACCATTAGTCATGGTTAATTGTCAAGGTAAGTGGGGAAGTACAATGTGCCCATTGTAATTGTATGGCCGGTCCAGGAGAAGCCTGTAGCCTACCTTCAATGAAATGGTCAGAACAAACCTTGAAATGTTTGGAAGACAACCACCCTTTTCTGTTTACCTAAGAAATCCACAAATCCCTCCTCTTCGTAGATAATTCCTGTGTTTTATCTCCTTGATTATAACTGACAGCAGGAAAAGTGAGGAATTATCAGGGTTTGTCTTTCTTCTTAGATGTATTGTGGCTTCCGACAACACATGAATTCACCATTATGTAGAACTTACATTTACAGAGTACGCATGTTTGTTTATGATAGCGTCTATACCTACAAGATGGCAGATAGCTTAAAGGATTATGGGAGTTGAAACGGCAATGCAAACTAAGAATTGTTACATTTGGCTTCAATTACTGTACTGTATATGCCTCTTGGCTTGTGATAAAAATTATAGCCTAACCAGTGACTCTTTACCGGAACCTCTAATTTTCTCTCATAGCTTTGGTCAAACTATAGGTGCCATATCAAAGGGTCTACTATTTCTCAAAATTAAGTGATTGTTAGCCAAATTTATGTACTATACTGCAATTCATTTGTGGGTTGTTACACTAAACCACACAAAAATATTATTAATTTTGATGTAGAAGTCATAAACAAGCTTGTGGAGATGGACATAACTTTCCCAAAACTATACAAAAAATTTCTCTTAGGTACCAGGACAGGTATGCAGGATATTGCTATTATGAGAAGTTTCAGAGTTATACAAGATGTTTTCCAAGGGACCTCTTTTTGTTCCAAGTACAGTACAGTAACAGTACAGTAGAGTACAGTACAGTAGAGTACAGAATAGTACTGATTTAGAAATAAGGTACTAAGTTTTTCTAGCACTGACTTGGACCCAATCATTACCAATAAACTGTACTGTACTATACTCTACTATGCTGTACTCTACTATACTGTACTGTAATATACTGTATAATATTGTGCTATACTGTACTGTACTAAACTGTATAATACTGTACTATACTATACTGTACAATACTGTACTATACTGTACTATACTGCACTGTACTGTACTGTACTACACTGCACTGTACTATATTGTACTGCACTGTACTGAACTGTATTGCACTGTACTGTATTGTACTGCACTATATTGCACTGTACTGTAATGCACTGCACTTTACTGTACAGTACAGTACTGTACTGCACTGTACTGTACTTCACTGTACTGCACTGCACTTTACTGTACTGCACTGTGCTTTACTGCACTGTACTGTACTGCACTGTACTGTACTACACTACATTGTACTGTACAGTACTGTACTACACTACACTGCACTGTACAGCACTGTACTGCACTGTAATCATCAAAAGTTGTACATCTTTTAAGAGCTATAGATGTATTGTGCAGTCACTGTACAACTATTTTCAGTATAAAAGTTAACTAGCTCTCCATTTATTATTAAAAACGTGTAAAAGCTGAACTAAACTAATACAGTGTTGACCGTCACCAACCTTGAGGAAGTATTTCTTCACACTGAAGAAGACTTGGTCCCAGTTGAAGCTGTCACTAGGCCTGGTATCCAAATGTGAAACAATGTTTGAATTATTTAAAAGATGCTGCAGTCGATCGCACCCTTTCTGATGAGTCGAGAAGTGATATAAAATTAATATACATCGTAAACACCGTTGCTTAATATTTTGTTAAATCAAAATTAACTATTACACCTGTATACGTATACGTACCATAAAAATCTGAATTGCTCGAACCTAAGCCGTGTTTGATGCTACCGTAATCGCTTTTCGATTGGTTTTCAGCTAAACAACTGTTGTATTACAATAATATTCTATCCTAATTCACTTGAATAAATACTACGATGCCATATTTCTGAATATTTTCATTAAAATTCATCCAAATCATTTTCCTTGTCATCGTCTGCAGCACCAAACAGCTTCTTCCAGTCCTCTCCTTGAACAGGGCTAGAGGGCACGTGTTTTTCGAATCGTTTTCAGTTAAAAAAACTGTTACATCACACGTATATTTTACCTAAACTGCGCCTGAATGAATATATTCTTGGAAATAAATAGTAGTTTTGCTGAAACGTGATGTATTTCAATGTAAAATAGGATAAAATACATGACGAAAACAAAAGACTTTACCTAAGCTTCCGATGTTCTTGAGATGTTACTCGTTTATTTAATAGTTTTCGGTTAAAATTCTGTTATATTACAATGATATTCTATTCATACTGTGCTTGATATAATACATTCACGGAAATGTAATATTTTTGCTGAAATTACGTACGTATTACAGTGGAAAGTGGGATAAAATCGTGACAAAAACAATGACTTTGAAATATGATGCAATATTAGCCCCTAAATCGGTTAATTCGGACAATCGGCTAAAACGGACACCCTTCCCTCCCTATTAGTCCAAATTAACGAGGGTCGACTGTACAGGGTATTTTAATGTAAACAAACTTTTATAAAGCTACTTGAAAGAATTTTTGAGGGATTGTATACTCCAAACATAATATTTCGAAAGGCAAACACATGGAAAATTAAAGAGTGAACCAATTTATATTTCTCCCTAACTTCAATGAGAGGCATGAAATATATTTAAGGATTACAGTATCAACACTTCAATAAAGACAACAGTCCATGTACATACAGCTTGCTATATGTAGCTTCCATCTGTTCCTCACCTTGCGGTCTGTGACCCTATTGGAGTCCAGCAGCAAGCAACACTGTTTTATGTCCTCCAGGGCCATTGTTACTGCAGCTGTACAGGAACTGAAATAATGATAATCTTTGAAATTTCTAACTCGGTAAAACAAAATAAAATTAATTAAAGCTTTATCAGAATACTTTTCCATTCTACTTATACCTGTACAAGTATTATAAATACAATACTATACTATACTGTATTTTCTAGATTTATGAACTAATTCAAGCCACTCCTGTTCGTTAAATCAAAAGTTCCGCTAAATCGAGCTTTCCGTTACATTCTCTCGATTTACTGAACTCTTTTGCTAAATCAAGCGCCAAACACACCACGCATCACTTGGTGCGTCTGGGTTTGTTTACATCTGCAGTCTGTATCCTGCGGCCACCGCGTGTGTTCTTCACTGCTAACTCTCGGTCAACTAAGTAAACACTGGAGCACCTTAGCTTTTGTCTGTATTCAAGACATCTTCAGAGGCAACTGAATTTACAGGAACTGAGAGAGGCTTACTGTATATACAATGGTGACCTTATACACATAACATCAAGGTTCAACACAGCATTGAGGTCAGTCTTGGTTGTTACACTGAGATCTATAAGGAGACGAAGAAGAGTAGCACCAAGCAGTCAACACTGGATTCATTTGTTCATAGTGGGACGGCAGCAGCATCTTCACAGCAGCCGAGGAGGAGCACACAGCATTGTAAAAAATGCGACATTTACTAAAACCTAATAAAACCTGACCTAACCAACCAAAGAAACCTACCTAACCTTACCTAATTTTTGTTTTTAATTGGGCACCCCCCCCCCCCACACACACACACACATTCTTGTGTAAGATGAAGCGCAGAAGTGTTTACAGCGCGCAACAGGGAAGCATGCTAAGTTCATGCTTGCCTTACGTCTCAGGAGTTAAGAGCGTAGAAGCCTGAAGAGTCGAGGGCGTAGAAACCTGAAGAGTCAATGGTTTTTATGTCTAAGCAAGTTATTAGAAGCTCCGACAACTCCCTGAATACGAATTTGCAACTTTCGATTTACAGCAGGTACCTACTTTGCTGCTAGGTGAACAGGGACCAGGGGGACTAAGAAGAGTGTTCAAACAACTTCCGCCGGCCAGTGAATCGAACCCGTGACATCCTGCTTGCGAGGCAAGAACTACCTAACTTCCTAGCCGGGGGAGAAAGTTAGGTAGCTCTTGCCTGGCAAGCAAGATGTCACAGGTTCAATTCCCGGCCTAGCCGGGGAGCGGACCCCTAGTCATATTAAACAGAAAGTACTTAGCCAATCAGAGCACACTCACAGTAAAATAACGTTTGTAGGAACTTAGCCGTTACGCCAAAATATCCACTGCCCAAAATTAATGAAATGAACTACTCCTTCTGGTGTAAGCCATCTGTTCCACTTTACCAAGATTATTGCCAATACATTTTAAATGTGCCAATTACACAACCTGTCACTACTATATGTTACTACACAAAGTTATCCCATCCTCGTCGTCAAATTCTGTGGTGTCTTCATACCTAAAGGCTATTTATGTAGGAGATGAGACACAGTATTATGAATCAGATGTGTTTTACAGCTCCCTCTACAGTGAGTGAGTCTACATATAAACCATCAACATTTATAGTAAATAAATAGTTGTTGCTATAATAATATAAATTATTCCCTTATATAATTATTTGTAAAATAATAGATAACAGTCACCCCATTACAGAACAAGTATAGAGCAATGTTACTTGTTAAGTGGTCCATTCATATTTATTTGACCTTTTAATACGAAATGGGGAATTGACATGCTAAGGTATGCTTCTCTCAGGCAAGACTATAACAATGTTTCACCAAACATATCCTGCCTAGTTCTCAGGAGACAACCATAATCGTTGTCTTGTCTGCCTAACTCAACACAGCATCTCTACAGACCGCCATCTCATAGGCAAACTGTACACCAAGCTTCGTCAATATTTTTTTTTAAATCATAGATCTACAAACCAACATATTTAAATCAGTTGATAATATATTTTCTAAATCATGGACATATTCTTTCTCAAATCTAATAGTAATAATAATGTATTTTCACATTAGTTTACCTGGAGTGAGTTGCGTCGGCCACACGGCCTTGATGGCCCACATCTCTGGCTGAGTTGCCAATCCGAAAACATAATCTATGACAACCTCATTTGTAGTATGATAAACTAGTGTTTACAGTAAGAAATAGCTGCAATTATAGAAAAGAACAGAATACATTACTTCAAAATAATTGTTTATATTCTAAGTTCTGAAATATAAATAACAAATAAACGCAACTACCTAATACCTGTCTAGTCGCGAGAGGCTCCTACTACTGTAATAAAATCTCCTTGCTTTCACTGTTTAATATTTGCATACAATTTACAGCATTTCAGGAATACCGAGGGCACAGTACCAGCACTTCACTCAAAGTGCTTTGAAATCAATGAAGAGCTCGTCAGGTTCTATGTCTAAAGTTGTATGTGATATTAAAAGAAATGTGATAACTGCCATTGTGAACAATTCTCGTATCAAATTTGTGTGGATTCCGTCCCATGTTGGAATTAGGTTGTGGGGTATGAGATGTTTGGTTCACACTCAGGATGGGATGGAGAAAGGAAACTCACAATGTGCTCTCTGTATACATGTTGTATTGGATGTACAATGCAGCTTGTATGGGCTCACAAACGTACGTACATGTAAGATCTCTCACACTCAGGATTGAGGTAGAATAGAAACTCACAATGCGTTTTCTGTATATATATTGTTGTACAGTGCAGTGCTAAGGAGTTACTAGGTGATGAGTAGTTTGCTCAGGGGTCCTGTTGGGCGAAGAGCTTTCTGAGGGAGCTGGTTGGTGAGGCGCTGTAGAGAGGTCTTGCTGGTCCAGTAGGTCAGAGTAGAATGGCCTCCCTGGCTTGACTTCAGGGCCGGTGCTAGGAATTGCGGGGCCCAATTAGAAAATTGATAGTGGGGCCCTCTACTCTACAAAGTCGAAGATTGATGTTTTATATTTCGTGTAGTATGCCCGCCTTAGCCAAAAAGCATTAATTACTTGATATACTAAAAGTTTAAAAACAGTATAAAAGTTTTGATTTTTTATTACAAGTTAAGACAATTACAGACAAACTGTTTATGCACGGACCTTTTAGAAACACACTTTTCTGGCTTTTTTATTTGCAAAATCTTTCAAAATCATTTTAAAGTCAAGGGTTTTGGTAATGTCACTTTCTATAGATAGCATCGCCAAATTGTTTAGTCTTTCTTGTGAAATTGTTGACCGTAAGTATTGTAGTGGAATTCTCCCCTACAAACGCTGTTTGTCGCTACCTAGCCGACCCCACCTATTCCCCAGTGTATGCCTCGTGACCTAGGTCAACCAGCGCCGCCATACACCACGGAGCGGGGGTCAACTACTAAGCCACGCCTACCCCCGCTATTTAAGACCTGACCTCGCGGTGATCTGCCTCTCGCTCTCTCGCTCGCTCTCTACCAACAGCCACAGCCAGCAACACCTCCTCCACCTCCGCCTGCCTGGCGGTCCTCTCTCCCGCTGGCGAGTATGGCGACCCACAAGCTGTCCTTCTCTGAGCGTCCTCACCAACCAGCTCTCTCTACATCACGCTTGTAACCACGCTGCCTTCCCAGCACCAAGCTGCATTGTACATTCAATACAACATGTATATAGAGAGCACATTGTGAGTTTCCTTTCTCCATCCCATCCTGAGTGTGAACCAAACAATCTTGAACCCCACAAATGGTGACCCCCGGAGATTCGCACTCACACAGGATGGAGGAGAAACTGATCACGCTCCCAGTCTTCAAGCAACATGGAAGACTGGCTTATCCACCCAGAAGCAGCTGTCATCGACTCTACAACTACAGGTTCTACACCGCAGGTCAGACACCCTAGAGCAGCTCTGCTACTCTAAGCAGACACCAGCTCCTCTTCCTGCCCCAAGCACCACGTCCTACCGACCCCAGCACACCCGTCCTGCCTCAGACGCCGACCCCGGCCCAGCAGTTACTCCCGCCGCCCTGACGCGGCCTCTGTTCCTGAGTGCGGACCCACACACCCTTCTTTTCTCCCTCAGGTACTCCCTGCTAATGTCCTGCACCCTGCTGCTGTCGTGGACCCAGCTGCTGTCACGAGCCCTCATCCGCTGCTGCTGACACAGCCCTTGATACTGACCCAGGCCCACACACACCCCAGCAGGCGCATCTGGCGACTCTGTACCTGCCGTGAGGGAAGCACAACATTCATCGCCTCCACACACACTTATTCTCCCTCTCTACTCCCACAGATATTGTGTATCTAGACAGTTGTCGCCAGCGACCGGCTCATCCACGCCATCGCCGTTGTCTCACATGAGGCAGGCACCGCCCGTTCTGCCTCACATGTGCTATGCAACTCTGCAGACAACAAGTCTCCTACACAGCCTGGAGGGAAGGGGGAGTACTGTAGTGGAATTCTCCCCTACAAACGCTGTTTGTCGCTACCTAGCCGACCCCACCTATTCCCCAGTGTATGCCTCGTGACCTAGGTCAACCAGCGCCGCCATACACCACGGAGCGGGGGTCAACTACTAAGCCACGCCTACCCCCGCTATTTAAGACCTGACCTCGCGGTGATCTGCCTCTCGCTCTCTACCTTCAGCCACAGTCAGCAACACCTCCTCCTCCGCCTGCCTGGCGGCCCACACACCTCCGCCGCTGCCTGGCGGCCTTCCCTCGCTCCTCTGCCTGCCTGGCGGTCCTCTCTCCCGCTGGCGAGCATGGCGACCCACAAGCTGTCCTCCTGTGAGCATCCTCACCAACCAGCTCTCTCTACATCACGCTTGTAACCACGCTGCCTTCCCAGCACCAAGCTGCATTGTACATTCAATACGACATGTATATAGAGAGCACATTGTGAGTTTCCTTTCTCCATTCCATCCTGAGTGTGAACCAAACAACTTGAACCCCACAGTATGTTTTAATCAGTTTTAGTTTAGAAAAACTTCTCTCACCCGATGCGACTGTTACGGGCATTGTTAAGTAAATTCTCAAAGCAACAAAAACATTAGGAAATGCAGTGAATCAATTGTTTACTACCAGGTATTCAAACAGGGCTTGGGGCTTGGCGACACTGGTGGGCAGAAAAGTTTTCAGAGCTTCAAGTTCTTCAGCCAACAGATAACCATCTACATCTTTACTTGTTACAGTACCTACCTCTACATCAGTGTTCTGTTTTAGTTTGGTGTCAATTAAAGCTGCTTCAAGGTCTACTGTGTGTTTCCTTATTTCTGCCTTTTGTAAGCCCTGAAAGTTATTTAAAAATCCAAATAATCATCGCTATTGTCGCTATCAATCATGTACTCAGGATCAACAATTATCATCACTGTCCAGCACAAAAATTATAAACAAACCACGCCTCGGTCGCCACCCAGTGGCCATGCTTCTCATTTTCAAGGTCAACACTGCAAAACTCATCTCAAATCATGTCTATGGCAACGACCGGAGTTTTGTCACTGTCTGACGATGATCACTGATTCACTGGTTATTACAGGACATGCTGATATACACAGCACAACGTTATCACTCGTATTTCCCCCTGAAAACAGCCAAAAATACAGACCCGACACACTTACACCGTCCAAGCGTTGGGAGAGAGTGAAAACTGTGTTCTGATTGGCTCGCACCCTTCCCGCTCCTGTAAATTATTATGAAAGTCAGGGCGTGTGGACCAACACCAGAGTTAATTCCCTTGGACTTTTGACAAAACAGAAAATTCTCGCACGTGACTGGGATCTATTATTTTGATGACAATAACAATGATTTTGTGTCTAACGTTAGCTTTTTTACCAATATCGTATACAGTTTAAAACTAACACACGTGTGTGCGGGGCCCCCTTGCGGCGCGGGGCCCAATTTGATTAAATTGGTCAAATAGGCTTAAAACCGGCCCTGCTTGACTTAACTTAAATGCTAGTGACAGGGGGAAGGATAAAGGGAGGATTGAAGTGAATTTTAGAAGGAGAGAAAGGTGCCGTGGCCAAACACCGCTTGCGTTATTTTTGGTTTTAAGTTGGAGGCAACAGCAGCTCGCCCGGATGCGGCGAGGAGGTGGCAGGACCCAGAGTCAGGTCAAGCGTCAGGTGGGTGTTGGGTTGGGCAGTGGGTTCTCAGTACTTGGTCGGCTTGATTGGGTGTGGTGTTTTCTTGTTTGGAGGAAATGTCTTGGTATTCTTGTTAGCTGGAAGTTTAATTTTCTTCTTGCTCTCCTCCTCTTCTTGCTCTCTTGGAGTGACCATTCAGTCGTATTTGGGTCCTGTTCTTCCTCGTCTAAGTGTCTTAGGTCCTGTTCTTCGTCGTCTAAGTGTCTTAGGTCCCGTTCTTTGTCGTCTTCGTATCTTAGGTTTTCGTAGGTGTGGAAGAAGTCGGAGACGGTGAGCTTGACCACTGGGCTTCTGCCCCTGGTGTTCTGGGTTCTTTGTAAAGTGTGTGTTTTCTTGGGTCTTCTTTTCTTGATTATTCTTTTCTTCTTGTTTTTTCTTGTCTTGGGCATGTACAGCGAGGAGGGCCTCTTTGTAGCTCAGTTTCTTGTCAAGTCGAGCCTTGGCTATCCTGCATTCCTCCTTCCATTTGGGGCAGGTCCGGTCGGCAGAGGAATGTGGGCCGCCACAGGCAGCGCATTTTTTCACTGTGTTAGGGCAGACGGTGTGGCGGTGTCCGGGGCTGCCGCACAGGGAGCAGGTGTCCTCCTGCGCCTCACACTTGTTGACAGTGTGACCGTAGTGCTGGCATTTGTAGCAGCGTTTTGGTCTGCAGTAAGGCTTGACTGGCACAGTTATCCACGCCAGTTGAGCCTCCTTGGGTAGGGTTTCGTGGTGTCCGGCGAGGGCAGTGGTGTTGGTCAGCTTCTTGACACATAGGAGTTGTCCCTTGAGAAGTTCGTTCAGCTCTTTTTGGTCCACGTGGGCAATTTCTGCTTGGGAGATTACTCCCATCTTCAGGTTGTCCCAATCGTGGGTAATCATTTTTATTGGGATGCTGTTGATGTCGGGGATCTCCGCGAGTTGTACGGGCATACCATAATCGGTGAAGGTGATCTTGATGTCTCCATGCAGCTTCAGTCGATCCACCTCGGTAACCCCCACGATCCCATTAGTTTCAAAGAACTTCTTGAGAACTAGGAGGTTTAATTTCTTGGGGCAGGTCGGGTTAACCGGGCATATCCGCGCCACCTTGTCAAACTCATAACCATTCATGGAGAGAGAGGGTTAGGGCCTCCCGGTCGGTCGGTAATACGGAGAGAAGAGAGCATTAGCTCTGAGGGTGCAAGAAGGGTACAGTACAAGGCAAAGTTCAGAAGTGGGAAATAGAGGAGGAGGTTAACAGCAGGTGGGCTATCCACCTTGCGGAGACGGGGTTTTTTGTCTTCAGTCAACAGTGCTGCATTAGAGGACTCATGCGGTTAGGGAAGGCTGGTCTCAGCCAAGCTAAGCTAAGTTGTTCTATTTGATGTTTCCTTGGGGCATATTATGATGGGGGGGGGTCCCTCCAGGTCCTTGTGGCACTGGAGGGATGATCCCCATCTTTTTCGTTTTTAGTTTTTTATTGTGGGTGTTTGTGAACTATTTAGGTCTTTGTTTGTTTGTGAGATCCTTGTGTGACTGGAGAGTTGTGCCCATCTTTTGGTTCTTTTTTATTGTGTATATAGAGGCTCTGGTTCTTAGTTGTCATTTTTCCTGCTTCTAGGCCACCATCTGTGCGATGTGATGTTGTCTTCCTCAATTAGTTGGTTTAGTATGGGATCCTGTTCCTGCTGGATTTTTTCCCATACTGCATTTGCTTGGGTGTGTATTCTGGTGTTGAGTGGGTCTATACTGTGTTCTATGTGTATGTCTTGTGCTGTTTGTGTGTATGGTGGTTGGTGTTTTGCCGCTCTTCTTAGGGCTATATTTTGCACTGCTTGAAATTTAAGTTGATTTGTTCTTGTGATTGTGTTCAGAGGTATCGGAGGGTATTCTAAATGTGGTCTGATCAGTGCTTTGTATACGTGCAATTGCGTGTTGGTGTTTAATTGGCGGAATCGTCTGAGCTTTGTAAGTTGTGATTTTGCCATAGCTATTCTTTCATTGATGTGGGGGATTATTCCGTTTCTGGTTATCTTGAGTCCTAATATTTTTCCGTTGGCAGCATATGGTATTTGTTGGTTGTTGACAATAATAGGGTAGGGGTTTGTTTTTGCGATGTGAATTATTTTGAGTTTTTGGACATTGGTTTTTATCTTCCATTTTCGTTCATAGTTATTTATTATCTGTATTTCTCTGCTTGTTCTAATGGCCATCATTTGTTTGGATTTTCCTGGGTTAACCGGGCGTAACCGCGCCACCTTGTCAAACTTGTAACCGTTCATGGTGAGAGAGGGTTCGGGCCTCCCTGGCTTGTTGTTGTTGTTGAGATTGTTGGACCGTAGTCGACACGGGCCTTTGCCTATAGGCGGCCCGTTCGGTGGTTCCGGCTGGAGCTCCTGGAGCAGCCAGACCGGATTGGGATTGGAGGTTGTCCTACCTGCAGATATGGAAGGATACTGCAGGTTGCAAGTGTGAGCGGACCCCCGATCAGTGGATGCTTACCACCAACCCTCACTCTTGGACGTGGTCAGTTTCAGAGTGGCGCGCCCCCCGAACTGGGGTCCGCACTTGCTGGGAGAGGATACTTTCTAAGCTATCTGGGTGGTGGGTATCGTGTGATGACCCGGAGAAGGTGGTGAATGTGGTTTGTTTGGGCCTTTCGGGTTAGAGTGGCCGCTGGTGTTGTGTGTGCTTCTTGGGAGTTTTGAGTTCTGTTTCGGAGGCTTTGTGTGACTTCGCAGTCGAGGAGGTAGTGTTCAAGTGGGTTGGCTGCTGGCTCCTGACAGTAGGTGCATTCCATGACGTCATTTCCCATCATCTGCCAGGAGCACTTGTACCGTAGTCGTAGTCGATGAAGGCTGACTTGGGTTTGTCTTGGTGTTTTCTTGTCTGCAAAAGGTGGTTCCCCTTTTGTAGCCGCCAGGTACCATTTGGCTGATTGAGAACCAGCGTTGAATGAGTGAAGGAAGCTCTTTTGGATGTGGAGCTTGCTAGTCTTTCTGGGGTGATTCTTGATCTGTTGCACACTTGCTGGAACTTGAACGTGTACGCTACTAGAACGTGTGGCTGCCTTGGCTGCTTTGTCTGCCACGTCGTTTCCCCCGATCCCTACATGACTGGGAATCCAGTGTAAGACGACAGGGCGGTTATGTCTTTGGAATTCCTGTAGCTGTGCGAGGATCGAGGTTAAGATGTGGACATTGTCTCTTGGTTGACTGTGTTGCAGCGCCTGCATGGCCGATTTCGAGTCCGTGTGAATTATGATGGACTTGTTGTGTTGTGTTGCAGCATGTTGTAGGGCCTCAGAGCAGATGACCAGCTCATCACGTAACTGTTCGCGACGCTGTCTGACCCTACTGGCCTTCATCCGTTTCCAAATACTAGTGTGGATGTCGTCCTAGGTCTACATGACCACCCTTGGCCTACAGGAACCTGTGAACGTTGGAGTCGAGGCTTAGAGTGAGGTCAGGGTCAGTCCCTTGCTCCTCTCCAGCCAACATCTCACAATGCTGAGTTACCAAGTCGTAACTTACACAGATATATCAACAAACCTCATTACTCTATACATCAGCATGTAAAAATTAATTTACGAGCTTAATTTAATGTTCTAAGGTTAACTTTCTAAACTAAGGAATGACTCAGCTTTCAAAGACAAGAGTAAAACTGACAACAAGTACTAAGAATGGCAGCGTACTGTGGGCGGAGCTTCGCAATGAGATAACTGAGCTTTGCCGTTATGTTCTAGCAATAAGTGAGTTTTGTGTTTACATTTCAGAATACTATCTAATTTCTATAATACACTGACTGACAACATTTTCTTTACTCTCTTCGGATTCTCTGATGTTCATAGATCAAAAGATATAACTTCAGTTTTGAATTGCCTTTGCTTAAGGACACACAAAACATACTTATTACAGCTGGCAGAATCAGTACTCAAAGCATAATCTCATAACACGAAATTCTCTACACATAAAGATATATGATGCCTTCAACATATACTTTATACACCTAGAATATTTTCTCATGGTAAGTTTAACTGAATTACTGTACAATAAATTAATTCTCGCACAATTTCAAATTCTCGAACACTAAATGAGGTACGTACTTGTACTGAGAAATACCCTAGTCCCTGAGAGAGTTCGAGAGAAAACAGAGGAACTACGATGCCCTGAAGTAAGGAAAGAATGGACGTCTCCACTGGGGGACTCAAAAGTTTCACACACGTTTCGTGGGCGGTGTAGCATAATATAAATAATTAAGTGTTGAACGGACTGACCACGCTATTATGACTATGAACACCTTCAGTAGTGGTTACAAACTCTGTTCTCTTGTCGAGGAACATATTATTAGTGTACATGACTTTTAAGCTGGAAATTATCCTCTGTAATGTCTCTGCTCTTGGTATTGTCTCCAGCCCTCCTCCATTCTCTGCAGTTGCCTCGTTTACTGTATCCCTTGTGGTTTGTGGTCAGAGATGACATTGTTTACATGGCACTCGCCTCCTCCTGGGTGGGAGGTAGAGCAGATGGCGGGTGTCCCATTGTTCTGTGCTGGCGCTCATGCTCCCACTACTCGCCCCTTGTATATAATCCAGGTACATCCGTCCCAGCTCCTCATTGACCCCTCCTTCCTCTCCTTCAAGGATTCCAGGAGTTTGTTGTGCCGTTCACTCTGCATTACCGTGCGATCTGGGTTTATGAAAATGCCCCAAAATGTATCGCTCCTTGCTAAGTGTTTTGCCTGCTGAATAACTTCCCATTTCTTATCCTTACTCACTAGTGTGATCCTGAGGGGGCAGGGCTTGTCCTCCTGCCTTTGCCCTAGCCTCCTCACGTCCTGAGTGGGACCTGATAATTTCAAGGAGTGTGCGAGAGGTGTTGGAGGTGTGTGGGTGGCGTTGGGGGTGTGTGGGTGGTGTTGGGGGTGTGTGGGTGGTGTTGGAGGGAGCGTGTGTATGATGTTGGGGTGTGTGGGTGGTGTTGGGGGTGTGTGGGTGGTTTTGGAGGGAGCGTGTGTATTGATTGTTTATTTTGCCGTATGATGTTGGGGTTTGTGGGTTGGTGATGTGTGAGTGATGGAGAAGGAGATAGTGTCACACAATATGTTTGTTCACTAGAGTGTCAGTGTGAGAACTGAGGATGTGGGATGGTGAAGGGCAGCCGTGTAGCCTGGTGAGAAACATTAGGCGCGAAATTAACTTGTGCAAAATAGGAAAGATTCGTTTTAAATTAAAACATTGTCCTTAATTGTGTGTGTCGCTTTAAATAAATAATTTTAAATTGAATCGCTTTAAATTGACGTTTTACTGTATATAACAATAAATCTAAACCGTTATCCATTTAAGATAAAAGGTTAAAAATTAAAAATAAAGTTTAGTATTACAATTTATTATGATTATTCAAAGTCTTATTTACATTTTAAAACTTAAATATTAACTGACAATTCCACTTATCTTTTCTTTAAGATTTTAAATTACTAGTCTCTTACTGTTACTAAAAGGGCCTACAGTATTTATAACAGTAGGTAATAATAGGCAGCTATTAAACAGGGAGGCACTACCACCTGGAAAGCATAATGTGTTGTCTAATGGTAGACCCTACTACCATATGGCATCACAAAAATCCTGACCAAGTCCCAGGTTGGTGATCTGACTGACTTTCTTCTGTTCCAACTGTTTCTCTTACCTTTACAATACAATATATATAATTGGGGTAAATTAACAATACCAGCTAGAAGGAACTGTACTGTAATTCCAACATAAATTATTTAACTCAGTGATGATCACCATGACCGTGGCCCCCACCAAGTGCTCGCTCGACAGCAACAGTTGCAACGGCAGCGATCAATCCCCACTTGAATCCTCTGAAGAGCGCCAATTTAACGCGGCCCATATGTGTACCAAACCCGGGGTCGTACCTCCACACTTCGTTCCTGAGGATTATCAAAGTCAACATTATTAAACTCTGCAATATAAAATAAGAACAGATACGGCAGTAAACCTCCACATAACATATTTAGCTCTCTGTATAGTCCATTAGATTTATTATTATTATTATTTTTTTTTTTTACATATTTATGGATCCTCGATATAACCAACTTTCATCTCTATAAAGTCCATTAGATAGAGGTTTCACCTAACCGACCCTCTATATAACGGACTTTCCTCTGTGAGACTGGCTTCTCAACAATGAGTGTCATTAAGACAAAGTACAGGAATAGTATGGATGTTCATTATCCATTGCGCGTGGCACTGTCCTCAATTGAACCACGACCGGATAAGCTGACAAAGAAGAAGCAGCTCACCTTTCACATTAGTTAAGGTTAAGGTTTTAACATGCCTATTATTGTGTCAATAAAATAATCATCAATTTAATATTTTAGTATTACGACATATTTTAAAAATTGTTATGTCTTCAATTTAATGTGGTCTATTCCTTTCAATCTTTGTTTTAACGTCTTTATGCACTGGGGTTTAAAATAACTAAAATATAATTATTTTTTAACCTACTTTATTCATTGTAATTTTTCAATTTATTACTTATATATGTTTATAATATATTTGTTAGAAGTTTTTGTTAGTTTGACTTTGTAATATTTGTATTTATATTGTAATAATGTATTACTTGTTAACAAAATAAATAAAAAATAAAAAAATGTGTCAACTTTTCTTAGATTTTTCCGGTATAAATTAATATTACTACGAATGTTCAAATAATATTTTTTCAGATCGTAAACAAATAATAATATGGCACAAATATGGTACCGGTCCCTGGCACATCGGAAAAAACCTGCCGGTCCGCCACAACAGATAGTTTGAGAAGCACTGCAGTAGAATGTCGATTTAAAGCGATTCAATTTAAGATTATTGATTTAAAGCGACAGCTACAATTAAGGACACTGTTTTAATTTAAAGCGAATCTTTCCTATTTTGAGCGAGTCAATCTGGCGCATCATATTTTAAATATTGCTCCTAATGTTTCTCTGGGGACACTACACAGTCCTAAGGGCAAAGCTGTACTGTACATGTACTCAAAATAGTGTACTAAATGATTACTAAAAGTTTTGTCTAGAGCAAACTATAGCATGATTAGATTCAAATTAATCACTATCTTATAAGAATTCCAGCAATGGAAATTATATTCTTCCTGGTTACTTCTGTGACATTTTATAAACAAAAAACATAAACCCAATCTAAAGGACATAAATAAACAAATAAATACTTCACTAGACCTTCAGCAAAAACTGTCAAACATGTCACTGTCACTTCATTTCCCACCCTTCCCTCCTCCCCATCTTCCCAGCCAGGGTTTGGTGTTTTAGGCTTCGAGTTTTTATCTTATATAATGTCAGACTAAATTTGTATTCCTGGAATCCTTGCAATAAAGTGAATAATTTGAATATAACGTCATATATTTTGCACGATAAAATTTTGCTCTTTGTATAAAATTATTAGATTACAACTAAAATTTGTATGTCTAATGCAAACTATAGTATGCTTATATTCAAATTAATCACTATCTTATAAGAATTCCAGCAATGTTAATTATATTCTCCCATGCCAGTTCAATGACATTCTATAAGAGAGAAACTTAATAGTCACTCTTTTAAAGACCTTGGCATCAACTATCAAACATATCACCCCCCCCCCCATCTTCCCAGCCAGTAAACAAACCGTTTCACGTCCCATAATTTTAGCTGTGTTGATTTATGAGTGTTTGTTTTAACATAATACTACAAAAAACAATGTTTTGCTTATTTTAGGAGATGGGCTGAGGTGCATCTGGGTAGACTCAGTTTTTTTAGTATTTTGTGTTTCTCTCAAGTACCAAACTAAAATATTCCATTGAGACAACACTTTGATTTAGTGCGAATACAACCCAGATATAAACTCCTCTGTAAAATGTGTATACAGTATTCTAATATAAATGTAAAAAAAAAATAATAAGAAATAAATAAAATAAATAAATAAGTGATAACTGTGGTAACATTCTGATAGTTCTTATTACCACCATGTTACGTGTACTATTCCAGATGATATCAAACATTACATAATACTTCCTTGAGATAAATGTACAGTACAGTATGTATCAGGTGCCTCAAAGAGAGCTCAGGTTCTCAACTGGCTCAGCCATGTTAATATTGTTATTATTATCCACTCTGTATCTGTGCTTTTCTGGCTCAATAAACTGTTTCAATATCATTATCAATACTAGTTATCTCACAATGTATACAAGACTCACCTTAGCCAAGGATCTTTTAATCCATGTGAAGCAAGGGCCCGCTGCACTTGCATCAACTCGGGTACGTTTTCAACCTTATAGATGCGCCAGTCAGGTGCCTTGAAGTGTGCCTCTCCTCCCATCTGTGTAAATATATATACAAAATTAAAAAATGGGTTATTCATATCATACAGTACAGTACAGTGCTGTACTGTACTATAGTCGGATTTTTTCTCGGTTGACGGTACAAGCTAATAGGCTCACACATAATGTTTGATTAATATTGATACATTGGAAATAAATTCATATGCAGTATAGTCTGGATTCACACGGTTTTGGTTAACGCATTTGGTCATTTACGCGGTGCCTTGCCAGAATGGAAATGCTTTAATTACGTGGTGAATTTGGTCATTTACACAGGGAGCGGGTGGAGGTCCAGACGCGCCGCGCCATTTTGTATTCAAGCGGCCCATGCTTGACCATAAGCGGGGGGAAGCGGCGTAAGTAAGGTTGCGCAGTAAGTCGCTGTTGTGTTATCGGTGACGTCATATGACGTATCAGACTGTGATTGGGCCACGCATCCTTACCTCCCTCCCCCGCTAGCTGTGATTGGTTCAATGTAATATAACGTGCCCTGCCACCAGAGAGAAGAAGCCACTGACCTACCCGCGTCAGTCGCATTGTTCCCAGTCACCCCGTGTATACTGTGCCCGCCAATCTCGCAACAATGGCATCCGCTGGACCCCCACCACCAAAGAAAACCTTGCAATACCTGGACCCAGCCGCCCCAAGCCAGAGAAGATACGATGTGCCCTCAGTTACGAAGTTCAGTACAAGATCGTACAAGATTTAGAAAAAGGAACGAGACAAGCGCGCCAGCATGGCATGAACTAATCTACGATCCGGACGATCAAGAAGGATGCCGCCAAGATAAAAGAACACATGAGCATCACAAAATTTGCAGGTGCTTCAATGGTGAAGTACTGTCAGAACAAGGTGCTGCTCAAGACTTGAGAATTTGCTGGTGAGCTACTTGATTCGTCAGGCAAGACGGAACATGGCGGTGGACACGCGATCAGTTCAGGAGTATGCAGTGAACTGTACGCAGCAGTGGCACGCAAGATGGGAATTGCAAAGCCCAAACCCTTCAATGCTTCCTCTGGGTGGCTGCAAGGGTTTAGAAGAGGAACAAGATCACCAACATTAACATTGGTGGTGAAGGTGGTAGTGCTGACCGTGTTGCAGCGAGTGATTTCCCTCCATTCTTACATAAAGTTGTGGAGGAAGGACAGTACACCGACGACCAGGTGTTCAACATGGATGAATCCTGTCTGTTTTAGAAAAAGCTACCTACCATGACCTTCGTTGTCAAGTCTGCCAGCAAGTGTCGGGGTCGGAAGTTGCAGAAGGAGCGCATCACCGTCCTGTTTACCACCAATGCCTCCAGTACCTATAAGCTCAAGTTGTCGGTGATCCACACAGCCCGCAAGTCGCGCGCCTACAAGAACATGGACATGACCAAGCTAAATGTCCACTGGCTAACCGCACGTAAGGCGTGGATGTTCACTGGTCTGTCCCTCTCCCGGTTTGACGACTGTTTCGTTCCCGACGTGAAGAAATTCTGTGAGCAACAGAATGTTCCATTCAACATTTTGTTGCTCCTTGACAATGCACCAGGACACTCGCCCCTACTGTTGGATCGTCACCCCAACGTAAAGGTGGTCTTCCTTCCTCCCAACACTACATCATTAATCCAGCCCATGGATCAAGAATTAATTTGTAATGTGAAGGCTGCTTTCTCCGCAATGACTTGACCAACACCAAAGATGAGTTGCGGAACCTGGGTGACACTGATAGCGACGAAGACGAGGAAGAAAAGTTGGCGGAGCAAGAAGTTCGCGTCAAACAGTTTTGGAAGAAATTCAACGTCAAGAAAGCTGTTAGATTTCTTGGTGGAGGCATGGGGGCAGCTGTCTGTGGCAATGATTCGTCATGCGTGACGGCATGTGTTGTAAGGTATCTCAGGTAGGAGGCAGAGGCAACATGTGACTGGTGAGGTTCAGTCTGTTGCAGTGGCAGTGGACCTTGCAAGAGAAGCTGCACAGTGTTACAGCTGCAGGCTTCTCCAAGACCACCAACGAAGACATTATGGAGGTGATCAGGGATCCTGAGGTGACTGTCGAAGAGATGTTGGAAGACGATGACGTCAGTGAAGATGCAGGTGGTGCGGCAGTCCGAGAAGAACATAAGTTAACACATGATAATGTAAAGGATGCCATCGAGTTTGCCGAGAAACTCAAGCTCGTCCTTTCCAACGACCCTGACGATCACCGCTATGAAGTCTTCAGTAATCATCTGTTGCAAACTATGGAGCCGTACATCACGATGTATCACGAACACATCAACACTAGCCGTCAGCGTAACATCACAGACTTCTTCGCCCGCAACCCACCACAGCCAGCCCAAGTCAGTGACAGTGATGTTGACTTTGAGAGATTTGTCAGGGAGGCCCTGGCAACTAAGGTGGATAGTGATGGTGATTCACCTGAGGGCCAGTAATCTGCCCTCTGCCTCGGAACCAGCCCCCATCCATGTATGCCGACCCATCTCTTCTACTAACGTAAGTGTTAAACCTTGATTTTTCTTTTACCTGGTACAGTATAATACGGTCTTATTGATATTTATCTTCTATAGTATGTGTGTGTGCATACCATCATAAAGTTAAGATACTATTTTTACTACAACGTACGTATTGTGTCGGCAAAAAGTGGAGTTTGGGGGTCGGCCCAGTCTCTACAGTATTTCAATTAATCCCATATGTTCTGTTATTTCACTTACGCCTTTCTCGTTTTACGCGGGCCTCCACGGGTTCAATTGATCGCGTAAATCCAGACTATACTGTACAGCCAGCAGCAGAGATGGTTTTCATCAATGTTCAGAGAAGCACACAGAGAATAAAAAAAAAATCACATGCATACAAAATATTGGTTTTATTTTATACTTTCATGATTATGATAAAAATATTTTTACATTTTACTTGCTTGATAATGCTGTTCAGGTTGCAGACATTTATTTTTAAGTTCTGTCTAGTGCCTAATGTGTACTGCTCTTATGAAAATAATCCAAAATACAGTAATGCACAGCATTAAAATCTGGACGCAGGTATTTTGTAGGATTACAATGTCAATAAAAGATGTTCTGTTTCTGTATTGTCTTTTTTGAATAAGGAAGCACGTGAAGAAAATAAAGAACACTTCACAACAGACAAAATTAATTTTTTTTTAACTTTTATGATTTTCTGGTTATAAACAGTTTCTTACTTTAATGCTGATATTGTGCTGGTTGCCGACAAATTATTATTATTATTTAAAGTTCACTTATCTCTAGTGTCTTGTGTCCTGCTTTGGTTATCATAATCAAAATTATTCTACAGGAAAATCTGGAAGAAAGTGTTTTGTAGGTTTACTATGATAATAAAAGCTATTCTACTTCTCTCCTCTCTCTCTCTCTCAATACTCATTTTAACCTTAGCAGCACTGTATTCATCTTGATATATTTTATTAAAATGTTTTTCATCTTTAAATCGTTTGTGTCGGTGTTTGTGAAATAACTACAAGTTACAGTGAAACCTCTCCATAACATACTTCTATATCCAAATGCTGTACTGTACTGTACTGTAATCCATTGGATGGAGGTTTCACATCTAACAGGCCCTTGACATAATGGAACTTCCATACCATATAGTCCGTTAAATAGAGGTTTCATTGTGCAATCGGTAATTTCTGGTGCAAATTACATATTAGCAAGATATTTAACATTTTATTATGAATGGGAGTGAACACCCAGAACATCGACCGACTGGGGAACCTCCAGCTCAGTTAGGTTAGGTTGAAAACTTTTGCCAATGGTTTTCGATGTATTTTGAACACTTTATTTTGATTTTTATGGCAAATCTCTATACTGTATTGTGAGATAGGGTGGGGTGGGGTGGGGGGGGGGGGTGATCTCAGAAACTATTGATATGCACCAGAAATGTTGGTCAAATTCGTTCATAAAAAAAAAGGAAAAGCTTCAACTTTGATTTCGTATAGTGGCAACAAGTCAAATTTTACCTAAATTTTAGTCCTTATAAGTTTAAGTGTCATCCTTAAAAGATTAAATCAATATCATTAAACTATTAACTGACTACTGTGTCCCAGGTTCATTCCCCGGCTCAGGTCATATGTGATTCCACCAAACACGTCAATATAAGTTTTCTCTAGGTACTACAAGTTGATTATCTATTAACACTGAACACTTAGAGTGCCAAAAGCTTGTAAACTAATACACAGACGAAGATAAAGTAAAATTTAGACATCTAAAAGTTTTGTAGTGACCGACCGTCTACAGCTTAAGGGAATATATAGTCAAGTCAGATCTATGCCCCGTCATTAGTTACTCAATACCTCTATATGAATGTCTTGGTATTAAATAATCTCCGTTACAGAGCATATATGAACAGAAATTAAGAAAAAGGAGGAATTTATAATACCTCACCTTGACTCCAGATGCGTCAGCTGACCGGGTCCCTGTGTGGCAGTGTTACCCAACTACCACGAACGGCACAGCTGCACATTATTTCTTTATGTTACAGTTCAAGGATTAAATATATTTTACGTTAATATCATAATTATATGGAAGTTTATTTATTGTAATATATATTTTTTGTTTTTTACATCAATATTTATATTATAATTTTTAGTCCTTAGTTAACATTAGATTGAGAAATAAATTTGCTATTAAGATTTAATAATCAATTAATACCCGTATTTTATCAAAATTTTCAAAGAATTATAAAAAAAAATTATATAAAGGGAAAATTCTAACTTATTTAATAATCATGGGTTAAACAGAGTACCATGAACCTTCCCGGGTGGTGGCAGTTGTTTGGACTTACTTCCTACGGCCCCCCCCCCCCCCCGCCTTAGTCCCTGTGCACCTAGCAGTACAGTAGGTACCTGGTGTAAGTCGAAAGTTGCGAATTCGCATTCAGGGAGTTGTTGGAGCTTCCAATAACTTGATGACATTAACCACTGACTCTTCAGGCTTCATGCCCGTAACTCATGAGACATAAAGGCAAGCATGAACCTAGCATGCTTCCCTGTTGGGGCTGTACCGCTTCACCTCACAAGGATGTAAGGGGGTGCCCAATAATAAAAAATAAATAAATAAAAACCCTAAACATATCTTTTTTTTTATTATTATTCTACTTTTATCCTCTAAACTACTGCTCGGCTCGTTAGCCGCTTGGGCAATCGGTCACGTCTATGTTACGTACTGTTGGCAAATACTGGGCATGCACCGGCTGGTGGCTCAATTACAAACTTTTCTCAAGAAACTTCCAAGAGGGATGTGGTTATCTATGGTAGTGTGGGGTATGAGATTGTTTGGTTCACACTCAGGATGGAATGGAGAAAGGAAACTCACAATGTGCTCTCTATATACATATTGTATTGGATGTACAATGCAGCTTGGTGCTGGGAAGGCAGCATGGTTACAAGCGTGATGTAGAGAGAGCTGGTTGGTGAGGACGCTCAGAGAAGGACAGCTTGTGGGTCGCCATGCTCGCCAGCGGGAGAGAGGACCGCCAGGCAGGCGGAGGAGGGAGGGCCGCCAGGCAGGCGGAGGAGGGAGGGCTGCCAGGCAGCGGCAGAGGAGGTGGTGTTGCTGGCTGTGGCTGTAGGTAGAGAGAGAGAGCACCACGAGGTCAGGTCTTAAATAGCGGGGGTAGGCGTGGCTTAGCAGTTGACCCCCGCTCCGTGGTGTATGGCGGCGCTGGTTGACCTAGACCACGAGGCATACACTAGGGAATTGATGGGGTCGGCAAGGCAGCGACAAACAGCGTTTGTAGGGGAGAATTCCACTACAATACTCCCCCTTCCCTCCAGGCTGTGTAGGAGACTTGTTGTCTGCAGGGTTGCATAGCACATGTGAGGCAGAAAGGGCGGTGCGTGCCTCATGTGAGACAACAGCGATGGCGTGGATGAGCCGGTCGCTGGCGACAACTGTCTAGATACACAATATCTGTGGGAGTAGAGAGGGAGAATAAGTGTGTGTGGAGGCGATGAATGTTGTGCTTCCCTCACGGCAGGTACAGAGTCGTCAGATGCGCCTGCTGGGGTGTGTGGGCCTGGGTCAGGAGCAGGGGCTGTGTCAGCAGCAGCGGATGAGGGCTCGTGACAGCAGCTGGGTCCACGACAGCAGCAGGGTGCAGGACATTAGCAGGGAGTACCTGAGGGAGAAAAGAGGGGTGTGTGTGTGTCCGCACTCTGGAACAGAGGCCGCATCAAGGGCGGCAGGGGTTACTGCTGGGCCGGGGTCGGCGTCTGCGGCAGGACGGGTGTGCTGGGGTCGGTAGGACGTGGTGCTTGGGGCAGGAAGAGGAGCTGGTGTCTGCTTAGAGTAGCAGAGCTGCTCTAGGGTGTCTGACCTGCGGTGTAGAGACAGTAGCTGTAGAGCCGATGAGAGCTGCTTCTGTGTGGATAAGCCAGTCTTCCATGTTGCTTGAAGACTGGGAGCGTGATCAGTTTCTCCTCCATCCTGTGTGAGTGCGAATCTCCGGGAGTCACCATTTGTGGGGTATGAGATTGTTTGGTTCACACTCAGGATGGAATGGAGAAAGGAAACTCACAATGTGCTCTCTATATACATGTTGTATTGGATGTACAATGCAGCATGGTTACAAGCGTGATGTAGAGAGAGCTGGTTGGTGAGGATGCTCATAGGAGGACCAGCTTGTGGGTCGCCATGCTCGGCAGCGGGAGAGAGGACCGCCAGGCAGGCGGAGGAGCGAGGCCCGCCGGGCAGCGGCGGAGGAGGAGGTGTTGCTGGCTGTGGCTGTAGGTAGAGCGAGAGAGCACCACGAGGTCAGGTCTTAAATAGCGGGGGTAGGCGTGGCTTAGCAGTTGACACCCGCTCCGTGGTGTATGGCGGCGCTGGTTGACCTAGACCACGAGGCATACACTAGGGAATTGATGGGGTCGGCTAGGCAGTGACAAACAGCGTTTGTAGGGGAGAATTCCACTACAGTAGGCAAGAACTCAGAGCCAGCCAGGCGAGGGTACAGGGAGAGGATGTTTTTAAAGAGTCCAAGTGGTGTAAAATTAAATTAAAGGGAGGGGACTTACTTATTGTTGGGTGTATCTAAAGATGCCCAAACTGTGGCCCACCAAATCAGAGGAACTTAAGAGCCATAATAAACAACGAGGCGATGCTCAACCCTAGCCACCTCCTTATCATGGGGGACTTTAACTGTGGCGACATCGACTGGTGAAACGAGTTCACCCCAAATGACTTGGATAACCCTGCTACTCTTTTTGTAGAAACTCAGAGATAATTTTGTTCCAATATGTTTGAGTGTAATGACCACGGTCGTACAGGTCAGTTAACGTAAAATCAGACTATTCATATTACGCTCAATAGCCCACACACATGTAGCTATGCCTTCTTTATTGAGTCCCCCATCTGAGGTGACCGTTTTCTCATTGCTCCAAGACGCCTGAGTCCTTCGTTTTCTCACAATCTTAAAGTGCACCCGAGACTTCGTTATTCCTTAGTAATGACACAGATTTTGAAATTGCAACTGGGGATGCATATGTTGAGGCAACTTAGATATGTCTGATTACATTTGGAACATTCAAGATCCATTGTGAGTGATGTTGAAAGCTTCAACTGTCCTTATTGTTGGTAAAACTTGTCAAATAAGTGAGTGTCAAGTCTGTCAGTATGAGTGGCATATCCTCATATCGTCCTTGGTGATAGCTTTGAGTTCCAAGTGATACTTAAGTTAGATTATTTTGATGCCCAAACATCAGAGAATTGGATGTTTGTAGTTTAGTTAGTGTCAGTTGTCTATTTAAGAAAGTCATTAATCTACTGAAAAGATTCTGTAAAACTCAAAATCTCCAAGACCTGACGGCTCTTCTCAGGAAGAATTCCTTGGCTGTGGTTTGTGGTTTCCTGTAAGTAGAGTTGTTAGTGCGTGTTTCGCGTCCATTTCACTTTTTCCTGACAGACTCGATCTCTGATTAGATTATGGGGATAGACGTGGAAAATTAGCCTGACCCGTGACACTGACGTTCATAGTGGAGTGTACAGCAACCGAGGTGCATGAATATCTGTTGTTGGTGAGATCAGCCTTTCTGGTATGTATGCGTGGGCCGGAACTGCCCCAGGCTCACATATATACAGATGTACAACGAAGAATAACACGTTAGTGACTCTTCCTCAACCCTTCTCCAGGCACTGTCTGTGTTGGCACCACTACTGAGGTTTGGTAGCCGCCTGTGGGCAAGATGGTCCTTGAAGGATGTCTATAATATGACGAGATTAGAGTCCGAGGACAAGATTTTCCAAGGAACGCTGTGTGGAAATACTGCAACGAGTGAGCCTCTGCTGTCTGTGGCGTAAACAACTCCCGTCACTAGTGGACTCAGTCTTGTCCGGCCATTGATCTTGGCTATATGTATTGAGCAGTATTGGTATCTATGATTGGGGATTAACTAGCAGAAATATAGTTATCCTATGTTGAGTATTGAATGATGTTGTTACCAGCGGTACTGTTGATTATAGGAGTTGAGTCCACCAACCAAGTGTACTACCACTGAATGCTAGTTAAAGTACCATGTTGTTCATTGCGAACTAACAGTATGTGTTTCATACTATCTTAATTTTGGATTGTGTCGAGTGTGTTATATAATCATCTGTATTGGCAATGAAATAATATCATGAGTGTATAATGTTGTAATCAAGAAATGATCTATGCTGCTGTGAGTAAAGTAAGACCTAAGTAGTCCAGTCTGGTCTAAGTGAACTTAATTAACATCTTATTCACTCCTTATGTTAATTAATATAAAATGAATAAACTACGAGTATCACCGCTCTATTCTTTTTCCACATTGGTTCTCAGAAAATAACTGTTGTAACTCATGTGCCTAGAAGCTTGCTACCTAACAGTTCCTTGAGATATGTTAAATTCTAATAAAAGTCTGGGTGGTGGCAGGGTACCGTGGTAAGTATAATAAATGTTGTAATAAGAATGGCATGGTTCCCCCAGACTAATCCATGATTCAGAATATAATTAAAACAGGGTATACTTCAGAAAGGTAAGGATATAGAAATTCAGAAAATACAATACTATATCTGTATATGAACAGAAATGAGGCAAAGAAAAGAATATTGACTTGGAAAATATAAGCAGAGAAATATAAGATACCTGTATATACTTATACAGGTACTGTAGAAATAAAGACACCACATATGAAATCAATAAATATATACAGTACACCAGAAAGGATTAATATAAAAGATGGACATGAGCAAGAAAATAAGTAAATAAGAATTTAAGAAAGAACACATGTACAGGTACTATATAAATATATTGAAGAATAAAAAGAATAAGTATATGAAATAGTATGAAGTAAGGAAAGTCTGCTCATTACAAGAGACCCGACACATTACTGAGGGGAGCAAACACCTAAGCCACTAGATCTCATCATAAAAAACGAGGAGGGTATGGTGGCCAAACTGGAACACCTTGCCCCAGTTGGCACCAGTCACCATATAGTGTTGTCATTCAGATTTAACTGTTACCTAGTTCAAGATATGGCCAGGCCAAGGTGCAGATATTACAAGGGAAATTACAACGGGATGAGGGGTATCCACTGGCCTGACTCATTAAGGCACAAGAGCGCAGACACTACGCTGAATATCATAACTAGTAAAGTGACCCATTTGATCGATAAATATATACCCAAGACCAAACCCAGTGCCTCTAGGAATACGAGGGGATCCCTACACATGAACCATGCGGCGGTCGACAAAGTTAAGAAGAAAACCCAGAAATTCAAGACGTGGGTTGGGTCAAATGATGAACAGGAGAGGAGGATGTATGCAAGAGCCAGAAACCAAGCAAAGATAGAGTGTACAATGGCTGAAAAGGAGTTCCAGAGGCTGGTTGCAAGTGAGGTCAAGTCAAACCCAAAGGCGTTTTACTGCTACGCAAAGTCGAAATTAAGAATGCGAGTAGTAGTATCAGACCTGAGGCTTGAAGATGGTAGTTACGCAGATTCTGACCAGGATAAAGCTGAGGCATTGAACAGCTTCTTTTCCTCGGTGGTCACAAGAGATGATGCGATTAATCTTCCTGCGTTAGAGGACAGACAGTTCGACACAGCACTGACCCACATTGTGTTCACAGAAGAGGGTATTAGAAGTAAACTGTCAAAGCTAAAGGTCCATAAGAGTCCCGGCCCTGTCATGGTGCATCCTATACAGTAAGAGTCCTGGCCCTGACATGGTGCATCCTAGAGTGCTAAGAGAGTTGAGCAATGAGCTTGCCGAGCCCCTAAAGATCCTGTTTTGTAAATGCCTGGATGAACAAAAGGTCTCCAGTGAATGGAAAGTGGCTTATGTGAGTCCTATCTTCAAGAAGGGAGATCGTCACTCCACGGACCAGAGAGCCTGACCAGCAGAAGTAACTCTGTGGGCTCCAAGAATGGTCGAAGAAATGGCTGCTGAAATTCAATGTCACGAAGTGTAAGAAGATGCACCTGGGGCGTATCAATGGTAAGGAGGCGTATCTTATGTCCCAACGGGATGAAAAAATTGCACTATTTGAGACTGAATGTGAGAAGGACCTAGGTGTGTATGTTGACAATGAGCTGAAGTTCTCGACCCATTGCGAGAAGAAGGTAAATCAGGCAAATAAATTATTGGGTCTTATAAAAAAAGTCGTTCAGATACCTAGACCGTCCGTCCCTTGTAATGATCTTCAAGAGTGAAGTGCTTCCCCCATCTGGAGTACTGTCACCCAGTCTGGTCCCCGAGATATTCTAGGGACTGTCAGTTGGTTGAAAATGTTCAAAGGAGGGCCACCAGACTGGTGAGCTCCTCAGCTACCCCGAAAGATTGGAGCGCCTGAACTTGCCAGCTTATACTACAGCTCAAGATTGAAGAAGCCGCAAGTCCAGAAAACTGTGAGGGCAAACTTTGTCGGAGTGAGAGTTGTGAACTCTTGTAATAATCTGCCAGTGTGTGTTGTGACAGCACCAAGTGAGAGCCGTTTCAAGACCAGGCTTGACCGGCACCGCAGCAGGTTCAGATACATTCAGGAGCTGGTGCATGCCCAGTAATTGCCAACAGCGCGTAACAGAGACATAACCGATCGCCAAAGCGGCTAACGAGCCAATCAATGGCAAAGAGGATAAAAGTAAAGTAAAAAAGTAAATATAATGTTATGATGCTAAAAGTTAGTGTCTGAGACACTGATGGGAAGTGAACATGTATTTGGGGGCAGTGAGCAGTTTGTTAAGAGCTTGTCTGATAATTTTGCTATTTAGGTCTATTTCAGTTTAAAATGTACACCTCTGCTGTAAGTTATCCTCTTCACCACTGATTGTTATGCTAAATTTGGTTAAATTTAAGCTAAGCTTAAAACACCGTACAGTAACTATTGTATCATTTTCATATACAGTCAATCCTCGCTTTACGCGGTCCCACATTCTGCGTTTCCACGTTACCCTGCCGAAACCGGAATGCTCACATTCCGCGGTGCGTGTACCCCTTTACGCGGAGAGCGGCTGGCAAGCCGCGCCATTTTTGGATCCAAACCTCCCGCCATGTTGTGTAAGCGGCGCGAGCAGGGTGTGCACAAGGTCGCCCAGTCATCAAAACATTACCGAGTTCTTCACCCGCCACCCACCACAGCCGGCCCAAGTCAGTGATAGTGATAATTATAGTGAGGATATGGACTTATAGGGACTTTGAGGGGTTTGACAAAGAGGCCCTGCAAGCCTCTGTGGTGGATAGTGATACAATTGATACAAGTGACACAGGTGAGGGCCAATAATCTGCCCTCTGCCTCGGAACCAACCCCCCATCCCCGTGTGCCCAGCCATCTTTTCTACTAATGTAAGTGTTAAAAAACCTAATATTATTGATATTTCTCTTAATTATTAATTGCGTGTGCATACCATCATAAAATTAAGAAGTTATTTTTACTACAACGTAGGTATTGTGTCTGAAAAAGTGGAGCTTGGGGGTCGGCCCGGTCTCTATTTCAATTAATCCCATATGTTATGTTGTTCACTTTACGAGTTTCTCACTGTTGCTGGGAGTAGTTCAGCCACATCATATCCTTAGCCAATACACTTGTTGAAATCAAGTCCAAGGTCACATACAGCTTTTCTTTTATTATATCTGCAATGGCCTCTCCTGTAACCGACTGGCATTCATAATACCCTACAAACTCCTCCCTGATCTGTCTTTCACTGTCAACAAATCTTAGGAACAGAGGCAGCTGCTCAGTATTGCTTTCATCAACACCCTCATCTGCTATCACAGCAAATATACCACCACCCCCTCTTATCTTGTCCCCGATTTCTTTCTGAATAATTTGGCCATATATATTTATAAGTTCATTCTGTGTGGTCTTTGAGCGATAGGTAACATTTTCAGGACACTTCTTAAAGTACTCTTTAAGAATTTTATCCCCTGCCTCTGCTCTGAAGTCAAGCAGCACTTGAAAGATTCCCGTTTCCAGATTCAGTGGTGGCATCATCTCTGTGTCCTCGTAGGGCCAGTCCTTGCTTTCCACAAAGGATGATGGTTTTGGTGATGGACCGGAGTACTGAGTTTAGTTTCTATCCTTCCTTGGTTGGCAGATACAAGCTGGTCAATCACAGGAGTAGTCTTTCCATGCATTCTTTCAATGAACCCATTACAACTGATGTTTTATGAAGCTGTGAATTATCTTGATGGTCCTTGTATTTTGTGCTTGTTCATTAGCAATCTGTGAGAGGGGTTCTGAAAAGTTTATCTAGTTTTAAGGAATGTTTGCCTGTTCTATGACCAAAGTATATACAGAATGCTCCATCTAAGGATGGGGAGTACACAAACCATATAAGGGAGCTTGATTACCAGTGTGAGTAATGTTGCTACAATGGGGAAAAGAAATTATCTTTGCAATTTTAATAATAAGGTAAACCTTGAATTGAAGAGTATATGACTTAGGTATTTATAATTTAACTCACCTCTTAGAAAAGAAACAGTTGGTGGTAGTCTGCTTTCTTCCAGACGTAGCTGCTGCTGAAGCTATATGTTAAGTCACACTAGGTCAGTCTACACCAAGGGTTGATGTTCAACTGGGCTACTGGGATTAGGCGAGGGTACAGGCAGGCTGGAGTGGGGAGTGGCTGGTCGTGGAATTTTCCGTAGCAGGGCGCAAGATTAGCCGACTGAGATTTGGCAGGAGGTTATTATTGATCACAATAAAAGAGGGTTTTTTTTTGTTTTTTATACTCTCCCAAATTCCGACCAACTTCCAGAAGTCATATAAGACGGTCTGGATCCACCACTGATCATCAGTGGAAGTTAACTACAGGGACTGGCCATTATTGATGGACATCTTATATTCCATGCACTCTAATTTTAGACAGGTGGGGGCAAAGTAGGGAAATCCTAGCTGCCTGTAAGGGTTAAATATCAAACTCTTGTTCACTGTGGCGAGTGTTTTGATGGAACAGTCTATAGAGCAACTCTTGGTTCAGTGTACAGTACATTACACTAGAGACAAGGGACAGCTGGGTGTTGATCACTTCTTTTCTGCTTCTTCCTGCAACAGGTTACCTAAACTGAGTCCACTTTTATAAGATCAGCATTACAGAAGATTAACTTAAAATAGAATCAACATTATATATGATTAACATAATATATGAATAAAAATTTTATGATTAACATTACACATGATCAACATTATCGTGTACTAGAGGGGCATATAAACTAAATTACTGTTTCCAAATATATTACACACAAAAGATTTTCCTAAATACTCCTTGCTAAAATGGGGGTGCGTCATATATGCTGCAAAATACAGTACAGTGGTCCCTTGGTTAACGAACATAATTCGTTCCACAGTCGTTCGTTAACCGAAACCATTGTTTCAATGGGATATTGGGTAATTGGTTCCACCTCACCAAAAATTACATACAAACTAAAAATAAATGCAGTAAAGCACACTTACTTTGAGGTGTGCATGTAGAAGGCTCCTGGTTGATGATGGGAATTAGAAGTGGGGGTGGAGGAGAAGGGGGAAGAGAAGGAAGTGGGGGTGGAAGAGAAGTCACCCTATGCTTCATGCCGCCATTTCACCCATAAAATTTTAAGTTCACATGGTGCAATTCAAAATTATTTTCTTTAAATCAACACTACACTGCACTATATATTGTCAATATGTAAAATAAATTTCAGAATGACCAATAAATGTACTGTAAAAACATAAAAATAGTTTATGTTCACGAGAGTCAAGCAAGATGCTATCTCCACTGAGCAGGGACACAAACTGATGCCATTCTGGGTGAATCAAGTGGCTGATTGGCACGCTAAAAACTAGTTTCCTGTACCTAATTGAAGTATTGTTTCAATGGGATCAATTATTTTGGTACTTGAGATAAACAGAATATATTAGAATGACTTTTATTAACTAATAAATATGAGACAAATATATGGCATAATGATATATATGCAACACACTCCCTGAAGACTAGTTGAGAGCTGGATGGTACTGTTAATGCACTGTCTGCTGCCTCGCATCACTGGCCCTCCTCCTGCCCCGACTGAGAATCTACTCAGATGCACCTCAGCCCATCTCCTAGAATAAACACAGTTAAAATTACGGGATGCGAAATGGTCTGTTTACCAGCGATCAGCTGATGTGAGAGGGTGGTCGCGCTGGCGCCTCACACCGCTTGCCTCCCTCACTCCATCTCTACCACTCACCATGCTCTTTCACCCACTTTTAGTTAGGCAAGTCACCGTTCACAAGAGCGTCAGCGCGAGTACTGAGGATGCGGGGCCACGGGCGTGCGGGGTCATAGGGTGGTGAGCAGCCTTGTGGCGTACCCAGAGAGGCGTCTGGCGGGAAACATTAGGCGGGAAACGTAAAATACTGGAGTATGCATTTCCATATGACGCGTCAGATTTGACTAGCGTAAAATAGGAAAGATTCACTTTAAATTGACACGTTATCCTTAATTGTTGGTGTCGCTTTAAATCGATTCGCATTAAATCACCGTTCTACTCTATAGGTGTACAGTAGTGCACCAAGGTAATACAAGTTGCTAATCACGGTTTTGCCTATTCACACCATTCCTTGGAACCTAACCCCCGAAAATAACAAGGGTTTACTGTCGTCTAATGTAGCTTAGAAATAAAGAAAATATAATATAAAACCATAAAATAAGAAAAATGAAGAGCCTGGGTGTGTACAGTATGTGTGTGGGATGTGTATATGTTGAGGCGGTAGGTTATGGCTACGTATACGTAAATGTGTGGCTGCACTCCCTCTCAATGTGACGTCACAGCACACACCTAACTCGCATTAGAGGAGGGCTTACTGTATGTGATTAACATTATACTGTATATGGTGAAATATGGGGAGGTTTGGTTAAGTGAGCTATGTATAAAGAAAACACACACACACACACTCCATCGCCACCTCCTGCAGCCCCCCACCCAACTCGCGCAGTCCACCACTACAACAAAATTCAGCCCATAAGAGCCTGCACCGATAGATATAAGAACAGCACCATCCCATCTATTGTTAAAATAATAAACAACTCCTGATTTTTGTACTGTACAGCCCTGTAAATGTATTCAATGTATATTATATCATTATGTCTAAATTAAATGTAAGTCTGTATATTTTCAGCCACCGGCTGCAACTCAATAAATAAACCGTTTATTATTATTATTATTATTACACACACACATACACACAAAACTTACTTTAACTTTCCTGTAAGATTCTGATATGCTAAGAATGGAAAACAGGACCGGCATCTCAGATAAAGTAAGACCTTTGTGTGGCTTATGGCAGGTGGGACACGTGATGCCATCTCTCTCAACCACAGTGAGGAGACAGCAGCGGCAGAAGGTGTGGCCACAGTGGGACATCACCAAAGGTTCTCGTGTTTCAAGTTGGTACATCTGGCAACATATGGGGCAAGTTATGTGTTCCTCTATGTTGAGCCCTGTAAAGGTTTGAGTAGATTAACACTTTATTATGCAAACAGTGATAGCTAATATATAGATACTGTACATACACACATGGATGGATTGATGGATGAATGAATGGATAGACAGATGGGTAGATGGATAAATATTCATTCAGAAAAATTCTCATCAAAGTTTACAATTGGTTCAGCATAGACTGTTCTGTATATAAATAACAACTTAATTATATGAATACAGCAAGATAATATTTACAGTATTGTAATAAAATCAGTACTGTGCTTTTACTGCCAACACAAAACACCCAGTCTGGTCAGTAAGGGGGGGGTCCCCGACTTACGAACGCCCGCTGACACGAACGACGTTAAACTTGAAATTTACAATACCGGTATTTTATTTACTGGACTTAATTTTTACTTTCATTTACTGTACTTTGTCATTCTATTTTTATTTTTGTCTTAAATCAAGTGATTTTAGATGTATATAAGGACTTAGGTTATGATATACTGAAGTGGGATTTTAAACATTGTTCCATAAGTACGGTATACACTTAGCATGTGTTCCGACTTATGTACAAATCCAACTTCACAGCATCCTCAGAAATTGAACCCTTTCGTAATCCGGAGACCCCCGTACAAGTTTTTATAATGGGTTTCTAAATACAGTGGTCCCTCGGTTAACAAACACCTTGGTTAACGAAATTACCTTCCAGAAGAATCTTCACTTCGGTTAACGAAAAAATTTCGGTAAACGAATTCCTTACGAACTTTTCCCAACATGTTTTTGCCTGCTTTCGGCTGCTCACCAGCTGTAGTATAAGTCAGCCAATACAGTTCTAGGGCTTAAATTCGTTACCATTTGAGTAAATATCAAGAAGGTTGTACTATTCAATAATTTTCCAAGTCTTATATTAAAATTTTTAGTAATTTTAACAATTATTTAACATAATTGAAGTACAAGGAACTAGTTTTTAGCGCCCCAAACAGCCACTTGACTCACTCAAAATGGCGTCAGTGTGTGTCCTTGCTCAGTGGAGGAAGCATCTTGCTTGAGACTCTCTTAAACATAAACTATTTTTACATTTTTACAGTGCAATTATTGGTCATTCTGAAGTTTATTTTACATATTGACAATATATAATGCAGTACAGTGTTGATTTGAAGAAAACAATCTTGAATTACAAGTGAACTAAAATTTTATGGGTGAAATGGCAGCATGAAGCATGGGGTGTCTTCTCTTCCACCCCCACTGCCTTCTCTTCTCCCTTCTCCTCCAACCCCACTTCTAATTCCCATCATCAACCAGGAGCCTTCTACATGCACACCTCAAAGTAAGTGTACTTTACTGCATTTATTTTTAGTTTGTATATAATTTTCGGTGAGCTGGAACCAATTACCCAAAATCCCATTGAAACAATGGATTCGGTTAACAAAATTTTTGGTTAACGAACGACCTTCTGGAACGAATTGTGTTTATTAACTCAGAGAGAGAGAGAGAGAGAGAGAGAGAGAGAGAGAGAGAGAGAGACTACAATAAATATCTCACTTACCTTATGATATATTTACCTTCAAATAATGTCTGTGATGCTGTTGGCGTCTGAGTACACGCAGCCATTGTATCCAGTTTTGAAAGTTGGGTATTAGAGTGGTGGTTGACCGACCAAAATAATCCTTGTCTTGTAGCAGGTGAAGGACTTGTGAATGGCATACTAGTGGCACAAGTTGTAAAAAAGGGTGAGGAGATACTGGTACTAGTTACAGCAGGTGTTAAAAAGGGTGAGGAGGTACTGGTACTAGTTACAGCAGGTGTTAAAAAGGGTGAGGAGATACTGGTACTAGTTACAGCAGGTGTTAAAAAGGGTGAGGAGGTACTGGTACTAGTTACAGCAGGTGTTAAAAAGGGTGAGGAGGTACTGGTACTAGTTACAGCAGGTGTTAAAAAGGGTGAGGAGGTACTGGTACTAGTTACAGCAGGTGTTAAAAAGGGTGAGGAGGTACTGGTACTTGTTACAACAGGTGCAAAAAAGGGTGAGGAGATACTGGTATGTGTTACAATAGGTCTATAAAAGAGTGAAGAGGTACTGGTTCTTGTTGCAACAGGATTATCAAAGAGTGAGAGATCGTATGACCGAACACGAATTTCACAAAACACAGAGAAAGGTGTTCTTTAGCTGAAGGTTTTCCAAAGCCTATGTTAGTGTCTGTAACAGGTGCTGTACCAAAGAAAGTATGAATATCTTTAGCTGAAGCCTTAACATCTGCTCTACCAATGTAACAAGGGGGATGATAACCAAAAATTTTATCAGTAACAGCTGCTGTACTATCAGCTGTATCAGTAACAGCTGTTGTACTATCAGCTGTATTAGTAACAGCTGCTGTACTATCAGCTGTATCAGTAACAGCTGCTGTACTATCAGCTGTATCAGTAATGGCTGCTGTACTATCAGCTGTAACAGTAACAGCTGCTATACTATCAGCTGTAACAGTAACAGCATCAGATGATCCTCCGGTGGTGGTGTCTTTTTCAGGTGACCAACACCCTGGTCTGGTCTGGTAGTAATGGAGCCGAAGTTCCTCCATTGACGTCCCTTCATACTCCTGCAAATACAATGATAATAAAACTCACTTATGACAGCAACTGAAAATGTGGTGAATGGTACTTCGGTTCAAGTGTTGTCCACTCAGTAGTCCAGACTACACTGTCACAATAACCGTAACACCCTTGAATCAAGATGGCACACGTTACCTTACAAAATTTCATCTGCTGTATCCCCTCAACTTAGGAATGAGTTAAGAGCTTCATTACCAAGTGACATCTAGCCACTTGAAATACTGAAAGATGGCAGAACAAATGCAATAGTCGAGTCATTGACATTAAGATTATCAAATGTATAATATAGTACATGTATATTAAAGTTAACATCCTAGGATATACAAAAGACAAAATAGATTATTGCCGAGTTCCCATAAGATTCACTTAACCAAACACACTAGTTCTCTCACCCTGCATAAAATTACAGGTATTTCATAAACTATCAAGAGTACTTTCACAGTACACTTTTTTCCTTTTTTCTTTTATCCTCTTCACCACTGATCGGCTCGTTAGCCGCTTGGGTAATCAGTTACATCTCTGTTACGCACTGTTGGCAAGTACTGGGCATGCACCGGCTCCTGAATGTACCTGAACCTGCTCCAGTGTTGGTCAAGTCTGGTCTTGAAAGAGCTCACACTCGGTGCCGTCACAACACTCTCTGACTAATTGCTTCAAGAGTTCACAACTCTCACAGTTTTCCGGACTTGCAACTTCTTTAACCTTGAGCTGTGTCCCCTTGTGGGGCGAGCGTCCACCAGGTCCAGATAAGGACACTCAGCTGAGTAGTGCCCTTTGAGATGCGTGTACACCTCAATCAGATCTCCCCTTGAATGTCTGTAGTATAAGCTAGGCAAGTTCAGGCGCTCCAATCTCTCCGAGTAGCTGAGATGCTGCAGTGCAAGCAACAATCTGGTGGCCTTCCTTAGGACATTTTCAAACAGCTAACAGTCCCTAGCATATCTCGAAGACCAGACAGTACTCCAAGAGGGGAAGCACTTCACTCTTGAAGAACGTTACGAGGGACGGACCATTAAGATATCTGAACGACCTTCTTAGAAGACCTAATAACTTAGTTGCCTGATTTACCTTCTTCTTGCAATGGCCCGAAAACTTCAGTTCATTGTCAACTTACACACCTAGGTCCTTTTCACATTCCATCTAATTTAATGCAGTCTCTTCATCCCGTTGGGTCATATGATATACCTCTTTACCGTTGGTATGTCCCAGGTGCAGCTATTTCTTCGACCATTCTTGAAGCCCACAGTTATCCTTCTGCAGCTCTTCACAGTCCGCTTGATTCTTAATTTCCCGAAATCACTTGGCGTCGTCCGCAAACATTTGTATGGAAGAGTGTACAACATTAGGCATGTCATTTATGAAACAAACAAACAACAGCGGGCCCAATACACTGCCCTGTGGGTACCCCGCTGTTACGGATACAGATGATGATTTCGTGCCATTAACAACCACACACTGCTTACGGTCATGTAGAAAGTCGTCTATCCACGCTAGGACATTTTCTCGAATCCAGTACCCTTTCAGTTTAATTTTCAGCCTTTCATGGGGTACACTGTCAAAAGCCTTGGCAAAATCTAAGTAAATAGTGTCGATATTACCAGCCTAACCTAGAATTTGGGTCCAAATATCCATTACCCTGAGTAATTGTGTCAAGCAGGAACACCCCGGCATAAAGCCGTGTTGGCAATCATTTACAAGGTTGTCTCGTCATAGATGCTCCATCATGGCATCTCTTATAATGCTCTCAGGTACTTTAAATATTATGCTTGTTAGGCTCACTGGCCTATAGTTATTAGTGGAGTGACAATCACCCTTCTTGACGATAGGACTCGCATAAGCCATTTTCCAATCACTGGGGACCTTTCGTTCACCCAGGCATTTACTGAACAGGATCTTCAGGGACTCAGCAAGCTCGTTGCACAACTCCCTCAAGACTCAGGGATGCACCATGTCTGGTCCGGGACTCTTGTGAACCTTAGCTTTGACAGTCTATTTCTTATAACCTGTTGGTCCCCGCAACTCATAAAACGGTTCAGACTTAAACATCACGGCCCAGATTCACTAACACTGCTAAGATACGAAGTAAGTAAGTTCCGGGAGATCTGAAGTCCATACGCACTCCCGCAAGTGTGATTCACTAAAGGTTCATAACCAAGCTGTGGTGATCGTACGAACTCTATAAATTGTTCTTAAAGTGCCGACAGGTGGCGATAGTGTGTCTCCTGTTGGTCAATCACTGCGACTTTTTTTTTTTACAGGGATTAGTCCACCCAGGCACAGGTCACTGACCCACATCGAAGCCTGGGGGGTAAAAATATAATTATATCAATAATTATAATAATAATAATAATAATAATAATAATAATAATAATAATAATAATAATACAGTAATAATAATAAAGAACCATAAAGAAATACAATATGAAAAAAATCAAAAGTGAGAAACAATATATGTATGTTGTGTTGTTAATACAGTGGTCCCTCGGTTAACGAGCACAATCCATTCCAGCAGGTTGCTCGTTAACCGAAAAACTCGTTAACCGAAATGGGTTTTTGGGTAATTGGTTCCAGCTCACCGAAAATTGCCTAAATTCAACAAAAAAGGTAGAAAAGTACACTTACTTTGAGGTGTGTATGTAGAAGGCTCCTGGATGATGATGATGGGAATTAGAATGGGGGTGGAGGAGAAGGGAGAAGAGACGGCATTGGGGTGGAAGAGAAGTCACCCCATGGCGCCCTTTCACCCCTAAAATTTTAGTTCTCTTGGTATAATTCAAGATTATTTTCTTTAAATCAACATTGCACTGCATTATATTGTCAATATGTAAAATAAATTTCAAAATGACTAATAATTTGCTTGCAAACACAGAAAAAAAGCATTTAGTTGAAGAGAGTCTCAAGCAAGATGTTACCTCCACTGAAAAGACAGAGAGCCTGACGCCTGTTTGGTGTGTTGCCAGGATGGATAGCGCACATGAAACTGGTTTCCTTACCTTCAATTATGTTCAATACTGTAATTGTTAAAATGACTAAAAAATTAGATCTCAAACTTTTAAAATTATTGAATAGTATAAACTTCTTGATATTTACTCAAATATTAAGGAATTTAAGCCCTAAAACCGATTACTGTATTGGGGGACAAATACTACAGCTGGTGGACCGCCAAATGCAAGTGAAAACATGTTGAAGTCGGCTCGTAAAAAACTTGTTAATCGAGGGATTGCTCGTTAACCGAAATTAAGAATCTTATGGAAGGTAAATCGTTAACCGAGGCGCTCGTTAACTGAGGGCTCACTGTATTAAGAGAAACAATTGAGACCGTGCAATTGTGTAAATGAGGCAGAAAGTCAGATTAGCAACCTGGGACTTGGTCACAATTTTCGTGAAGCCATATGGCAGCAGGGTCTACCATTAGACAATACATTATGCTTCCAATATCTTCCCAGGTGGTAGTATTGTACCTCCCTGTTTGGTGGCTACCCAATACCTACTACCTACATGACTCGGAAGGAGACGTAAGACAATCATGTCATAACAAAATTAGATTCCTCATGGTGCACTTGTTGAGCTTGTGAATACTTATGATAACCTCAACATCCACCCTTATCTGAACAACAAAAACTACAACACAGTAAACACCGAAAACAAGAAGAATAAGGTAAGTTATTGATAGTTTTAGGATTTTTAGAAGTTAGGTAAGGTTTTTGGAGGCTTCTTTGGTGTTCTTTACAGTATTTTACAGCATATATTCCCTCTTCTTCAAGCCCTGCCCACTTTTAGCAAAGATTTTGTTGGTAATTAGAAATAACAAAACATTATGTATGGCTGTACACTGCTAAAACATTGATCAAATACCCTTTATATTGTATCATATTTCTAGATATATGGTACAGTTTACACACTGCTAGATGATTTAAAATACTTCTTTCTTAGCATTTTCTAATGTCATTACAGTAAGCGATATTTCTCAGTTAATCTCATGTGGTCACCAAACTTAACCTACAATATTATACCATAACTGCCTTAGACGAGAGCAAGAACCAAGGGTGTTAAATAAAGTTAAAGTTTCCTACTCCTGATTAGATATAACAAAGGTTACTCTCATATCTGTGGTTAAAACCTTGGCAGCCATTCCTAACCTAACCTTAGCAGCCATTCCTAACCTAACCTTGGCAGCCATTCCTAACCTAACCTTGGCAGCCTTTCCTAACCTAACCTTAGCAGCCTTTGCTAACCTAACCTTGGCAGCCTTTCCTAACCTAACCTTACCAGCCTTTCCTAACCTAACCTTAGCAGCCTTTGCTAACCTAACCTTAGTAGCCTTTGCTAACCTAACCTAGGCAGCCTTTCCTAACCTAACCTTAGCAGCCTTTCCTAACCTAACCAGCCTTTCCTAACCTCAAGAAAAATTTTAACGACTTTTTAAAAAAAATACGTTTGCAGAGATAACATTTTTTTTTTCATAATAATTTCTCAAATATATCTATAAATCTGTTGATGATATATAAATGTAGCACTATAATAAATTTTAACCTTTGATTATCTCTGTAATAACGAAATAACTAGAACAAATGGCTTTAAATTAGATAAATTCCGATTCAGAAAGGATATAGGCAAGCACTGGTTTGGTAATAGAGTTGTGGATATGTGGAATAGGCTACCGAGTGCTATAGTAGGATCGGGGACGCTAGGGAGCTTCAAGACGAAGTTGGATAGGCACATGGAAGTGCTGGGATGGGTGTGAAAGGGATCTGCCCTGTATGGACCAGTCGGCCTCCTGCAGTATCCCACTTTCTTATGTTCTTATGTTATGTTCTTATTACAAAAATAGAAACGTTAGGTTAGGTACGGAAAGGTAAGTTTAGGTTAAGTTAGATATAACATGTTAAGGTTAGGTTAGGTAATGTTAGGTAATGTTAGGTTTGGTTAGGTAATGTTAGGTTTGGTTAGGTAATGTTAGGTAACGTTAGGTAATGTTAGGTAATGTTAGGTTAGGTAATGTTAGGTAACGTTAGGTAATGTTAGGTAACGTTAAGTAATGTTAGGTTAGGTTATGTTAGGTTTGGTTAGGTAATGTTGGGTAACGTTAGGTAATGTTAGGCTAGGTAATGTTAGGTAATGTTAGGTAATGTTAGGTTAGGTTATGTTAGGTTTGGTAATGTTAGGTTTGGTTAGGTAATGTTAGATAACGTTAGGTAATGTTAGGTTAGGTAACGGTAGGTAATGTTAGGTTAGGTAACGTTAGGTAATGTTAGGTAACGTTAGGTAATGTTAGGTTAGGTTATGTTAGGTTTGGTAATGTTAGGTTTGGTTAGGTAATGTTAGATAACGTTAGGTAATGTTAGGTTAGGTAACGGTAGGTAATGTTAGGTTAGGTAATGTTAGGTAACGTTAGGTAATGTTAGGTTAGGTAATGTTAGGTTAGGTAACGTTAGGTAATGTTAGGTTAGGTTATGTTAAGGTTAGGTGCATTTAAATAATACAACTGATTGTATGAAATCAAGAACCTGTGATTTTTTTTTTTTGAATATGATGACAGTTTCTCAATTTTACCACCTTTCTCTCTCTCTCTCAATCATAATTCTAACTAATGAGTGTGAAGTACATCTAGTAACTCTGTGTTTTAGTATGGGTTGTATAGTAGAGAAAACGGCCTTATTTCCGCTAAACAATAGCTCAGAGGTCTCAAAAGTCACCATAAGTTACGAAGAAGAGTCATTCATTTTAAATCGAGTTGTGGACTTCGTAAGTCTTTAGTGTAACCCGCTTGAATCTGGGCCCTGGACCCTGGACTTGAAAGAGCTCACACTCGGTGCCGTCACATCAAAGTCTCTGGCAGATTGTTCTATGTACTGCCCACTGTGATGTTTATACGCCTCAATTAGGTTCCCCCTTGCCCGTCTGTAGTCTAAGATAGGTACTTTGCAGGCGCCCGAATCTCTCAGGGTAGCTGGTAGCCTGGCGGCCCTTCTTTGAACATATAACATTTCCTATCAACTGACAGTCTCCAGCAAACCTCGGGGACCATAATAAACCACTAAAAACAGTAAAAATCCTCACCTCCATTGCAGTTATCACAAATATTCTGGTCATCTCTGGTAGGGCAGGATTTTCGTCGATTCTGAAGACGACTTGAAACCTTGTGTACTGATGCATTGTAACGTTTATCATCTGTGAGCGAATAATTATATATTTCAGCAAACTAAACTATATTAGTGAGGATATAAGCATCTAGTAAAATACAGTATATATATATATATATATATATATATATATATATATATATATATATATATATATATATATATATATAAAACGATTCTTTTTATATTTCAATAAAATAGATGTATAAACTAGTTGTTTTATTAAGACAAGTATTTACCTTAAATTTTTTTCTGCTTAAGGTAATCTTGTAAATGGATATTAAGTGATATGTTAAGATGGTATAATGTGGCAGCTGTTTAATATTGCGTCATACTGTTAACTATACTTCTACTTCAATATTTGTACAGATAGTCATCTTATAAGTGAATGTTAGATAAGGTTATATTATAAGAGATCTTTATACATGTCTGCCTGGTGCTCAGTAAATTAATTAATCACAATATAGCGATGTTTGAAGGCTTCAAGCACATCCTCTCACATTATATTAAAAAAAATAATAATAATCCTTAGACACTATAGAGACAGAGTTTGTTTATAAGTCGTATTTGGCGTAAATTATAATATAGAAATGTTGTTGGAGATGAAAAAGTAGGAAAATATTGGTAACTTACCAGAGCGCGTGAACACAGACCTAGAGGGAACGGCAGCTCAGGACCAACTGTCAGTGTCAGGTGTCCCAGGGCAGACAGTGGTGCCACTTCTCAAACATGAAACTCCACTTACCAACCCAATTTTTCCCATAAAATATTTCCGTGTCTGACAATAGCAAATTATACTTTAATCAGTGTGTGTGTGCGTGGATAAGATAAATCTTGATAAAATCACACGGGAAAAGGGAAACAACGGAGGTGCTGTGGGGTATAATTTGTTTGCATTCACACTCAGCATGGGATGGAGGAAGGAAACTCACAATGCACTTTCTGTATATATATTGTACAGTGCAGTGCTTAGGAGTGACTAGGTGAGGAGAAGCTTGCTCAGAGGTCCTGTAGGGCGAGGAGGTTTCTGAGGAAGCTGGGTGGTGAGGAGCCGAGTGCAGAATGGTCTCCCTGGTTTCAAGTTTAGAAGCTCCAACAACTTTCCCTGAATACGAATTTGCAACCTTTCGATTTACAACAGGTACCTACTTTACTGCTAGGTGAACAGGGACCAAGGGGGCTAGGAATACTGTCCAAACAACTTCCGCTTACCCGGGAATCGAACCCGTGATATCGTGCTTGCGAGGCAAGAGCGGTACCGCTTCTACCACAAGCGCCCCGCCATGGCCACGCATGGCCGTATTTATACAATTTACGAGGATCAGGATTTGTGGTGAGCGTAGCGAGAGGGCCAATCACAGCGGCTTAAGCGTAAGGTGTGAAACGCTCTGATCCTGAGTTAGAGGTTGAGACTAGGTCGGCGATCGTACCCCTACGTCCACTGCAAAGACCTAGTCTCTCGGCGTAGCTGGCTGTGCGCTGATTGGCTGGTAGGCGCGCGGCCGGAGCTCCGTTGGGGAGAGGATCCACTACAGTGCTCCGTTGTTTCCCTTTTCCCGTGTGATTTTATATTTATATATATATATATATATATTTTTTTTTTTTGATAAATGGCATGATTGTTGATGGAATGGTAGTTTTCATCACTTGTCAATTGTTTTTTTTCTTGCCTATTATACATTCAGGTATTAAATTTCGCTGTCATTGCTTTTATATATTTTGTATACAAGTGAATTCCTCAATAATAATAGTATGTCTATGTAATTAGACTGCGTTTATTCATTACAATGCAATGTTTCCATACACCGACATGAATAGCGGTGGCATCTGTGCGTGACGTCATACAATCCCTGAACTGGCCTGGTGTTCTAGGTGGCATTGCACCAGCTCAATTGTCCAGTTTTATCGCACTACATTATATCCGAGTTATATTTTATTTTCATTTTCGTATAAAGTGCTATATACAGAAAATGGGTATCCCTTCCACTTGCAATACCTGTGATACAATTAAGATAACTAGCATTAATAGTGTATTCTCTATTTGAAGCTCAAACACATTTAGTGTGTCTTACCAATGTCATTGGCCCACTCGCCCATCGGACAATCCCAGACCAGCAAAATAGTAAAAGCTTGTCGCCCTTATGATATTTTGATCGCCTCGGGCGTATGTGACTTTCTAGCCCTGAGAGGGTAGGAGAAGCACACAGTTCTAGTCACCTTGTAAGCTAGTACAATTCCTTAAAACAAACAGGGTGAAAATCAAAATCAGAAAAACAATGTACACGATATATATTTCACTTTATCAGATTGAAAACAAACAGTAAAGCTTTTTCCAGTAGTATATAAAGCTGCTAATATTCTGATGGATTACTAGCCAATTTAATCTTAAAATGACCCTAGAGTTATCTGCTAATAATAATGCAAATACATATCACATTTACTTAGAAAATCCTTACACAATTAAATTTAAAATCTCTAGGGCTATTTTTTAGATAGTCTATATTCTTACATGATAAAGATTGGCATTAAAGTCAGTAGAAAACAATAATGTATAAGATACTGAATATTCATTGGTAAATTGCAATATTATGAAGCGTTGCATTGCAACATTCACAATTTATGGAGGAACAGTTTGTGGTGATGGAGATGGGTGGTGGTGAGCGGCAGTGGCCAGAGGTGAGGCTCCTGAACGGTGATGATGAATATTGGGAACCATTCATGTTGGAGCTTCTGCTGTCCTGAACTCACTCGACACATCCTAAGCCGCACTTGCGGGGGTTGCAAAGTCGGGTTTATATCAACTGTTTCTAGCATTACATAATATACAGAATAAGGTATGTACATATTTGCCTGTTCCAGGCAAAAATTATCCAAATCCCTTTTTATAAAGCAATTAGTTGACAGCAGAGCAGAAATCAAGTTGACAATTAGCACACAACACCACATCAAACTGCAGGCATTACCAGGATGCAACACTGAAAGATATACACAAGACTGGGAAAACAATTTCCAACAAATTCCTCTCCACATTTTAAGGTTCACCAGGAAGTGGCAAATCTTGTTCATATCACTTCACCAAAACTCACTTTGGCACAAAACTTATTAAAATAAGTATTGGTGCTGTGTAAGATCTTTTATGATTTGATACACTCCCAGCATTAGGAAGAACTAGCTGGAGCAACATGTTCAACCCAACCTTTTGTTAAATATCCTCCTGCTACCTGATGTTTGCCTCTTGGGTCCCTTCATAAGCAACTTGTGCGTATTAACCTTACACGGGTAACAAACTACAAGCTACTGAAAGGTACAAAATATTCCCCATGAATTCAAATTAACTGGTCAAGAATTCATAAGGTTTAGAGGCCTAGTACAAACTTCAAAGTATGCCTGTAATGCATATCTTACAAATGTTATGAAATGGTATAATGAGGATGGATAGTGGAATTTACGTCTCTCAAGTAAAAGGAAATCATCTCTTGAATATTAGTAACAATTACATTCCATAATTTTGTGCTAGAAAAAATAGACTAGTGTAAATTTGGAAAAATCATGGATATTCAGTGAATTTTATGAATCATGAGAGACTAAAGAAATTAAATATTGTTCACAGGAGTTATGCCTACATCACATTCTTGCAGATCAAATATTGTGTTGTACTACCAACCACATTCATGAAACATCTGAATAACACGACTGTGCTCTCAAGTACCAAATCTTTAGCTTGCTCGAGCACATTTTCCAACACATAATTATACAGTACTTTTAAGGGGAACTCCATTACATCTCTAAGGTTTATACAAACCGTATCATGGCGTGCAAAACAATAGTGAGTTCATGTGTGGCACCAGCCTTTTTTTTTCCCTTTTCAATTCCAAGTTTCTATTGACAAGATATGCATATTTCCCCCAGGAGTTGCTTTGTCTGTGTCAGTTACATACAAACATTCAACAGCATTCTTTATAGTACTAAATGAAATTATGCTTTAATCACTTATAGCCATGAACTGAACTTCTCAATGGTTGGCTTATATCCCATTGCTGATGACACAATAAGTACACCTAAAAGTCCCTAGGAATGATTAACTTGCTGCATGCCTTGGCAATAGAACAAAACCAAATTTACACCTGAGAGGATGAAGGCGTAACATCCAAACATTCTTTACCTATTCTTAATATGAAAGAATATTCAACCTTATAAGAGGCAACATGGTTTACGACCACTAGGCCTTTTCAGATTTTTTTCCGGGGACTTGCGGTTGATCTGCCGTACGAGATCATAGAAAATCTCGTTGACGTTGATCTTGGCTTTGGCAGAGGACTCTAGGAAAGCACAAGAGAAGGACTTAGCCAAGTTGAGGCCCTGGTCTTTACCAACTACACGTTCATCTTCCAAGTCACACTTGTTGCCAACCAGAATCATTGGAACATCATCTGTATCCTGTAATGAAGAGTGTTAAACAAATTAATGTAAGCATCAGTCAGTTCTACCCAAGTGAGAAGTGAATGTCTCGTTCAAAAAATTCTTATTCACGTATTAATAGACCCGACAATAAAAACTCTTGGGACAAAGGATACAATTAAAAAAGATCAGCACTACAGTGCAGGTATATGAAAGGTTAAACTTGTTACCTGTCAAACTAATTTAAGGAAAGTAGGTTATCACATACATATTCACCCTGCATAAAAATTATTATTATAAACCCATCAATAAAATTTTGAGCTGTTATGACAGGTCTAAATATTAAACTGGAATATTATAACATCCATCACCTTCACATTAGGTTGTAAACCACTTTGCATGAAGGTTCAGAGAGTACAGTACTGTACCCTAAAGAAGGAAGAACACTGATGAGTTTGCCTGCCCACCATAAACACAGGTACTGTATGCTCACTCATATTTGTGTGAGCATCAGGACCAAACATCCCAGCACCCACGTGGGAGTAAGGGATGTTCAGGTACTCTACCCAATAAAAATTAAATTTCAGGATCAATTTCCCCTATGCTGGGAGTGAGCAACTTCATTCAGTTAGAAAAGTGAACCAACAAGCACCAAGAGCAAAACAATTAGTCCTATGAACACAATTTAGAAGTTCTAGAATCTAGAGTAAGACAGGAGGAACAAACCTTAAGTCCACACAGGAAGTCTCTCTCTCTGAAACTGTTGCTATCAAAGAATCATCAAGTTTTACTCTACATTGTACCTCCACTTTCCAAATGATATACATGTATATATCACAACTATACAGGTACAGTCAATCCTCATATTACGCGGTTAGTGTAACCCGGAGGGTACCGCGGAAAGTGAGAAACGCGTAAAGTGGATAACATAACATATGGGATTAATTGAAATAGAGTCCGGGCCGATCCCCAAACTCCACTTTTTGACGACACACAACTATGTTGTAGTAAAAATATTATCTTAACTTTATGATGGCATGCACACACAATTAATAATTAAGAGAAATATCAATAATATTAGGTTTTTTAACACTTACATTAGTAGAAAAGATGGCTGGGCACACGGGGATGGGCGGTTGGTTCCGAGGCAGAGGGCAGATTATTGGCCCTCACCTGTATCACTTGTATCAATTGTATCACTATCCACCACAGAGGCTTGCAGGGCCTCTTTGTCAAACCCCCCAAAGTTCATATAAGTCCATATCCTCACTATAATTATCACTATCACTGACTTGGGCCGGCTGTTGTGGGTGGCGGGTGAAGAACTGGTAATGTTTTGATGACTGGGCGACCTTGTGCGCACAATTTTCGCGCCTCTTACACAACATGGCGGATGGCGGGAGGTTTGGATCCAAAAATGGCGCGGCTTGCCAGCCGCTCTCCGCGTAATGGGGTTCACGACCGCGGAATGTGAGCATGTTAGGTTCTGGCAAGGCACCGCGTTAACGGTGAAACGCGGAATGCGGGACCGCGTAACATGAGGATTGACTGTATACTGTATACAAATTCCCCCAAATATTTTGTTTTGTAAGGTTTTCATGACAATGAAACATATGGAAATAAATGTACAGCAAATGGTAGCTACAGATTCTAAAAATGCATTTAAAATTTTCTACCAATGATTAATTTTGCTCTATGAAGTGAAGTCTTTAATATCACTGATGAACGGGATTGTTTAACATCTGCTTCTAACCCTGGACAGTTCAAGATGTGTCCACCTTTTCCATGGCCATTTTCACCAAGAGGAGATTAGATGCTGGCTACATTTGTCAGCTGTCAACCTAATTCTAGAAACACCTGGAAAATGTTTTAGTACAAAGTGACTTTTGATCCTGAGATTGAGTTAGTGTCAGGAAATAATAGTTTCAATCTATTAAAAGATAAATGTAAACGAGATACAGGTTGTACCTCTCTAGTCTGGCAACCTCGGGACCTGACCAGTGCCGGACCATGGAAATTCACCCTTTTCCTGGATAGATAGTGACTTGTGCTTGGAAGCACTAGCACCACTTTCTCTGCATCATGGTCTCTTTGAAGACATATTGAAGGGTTAAATGTCGTATAGTAGCTTCTCAAATTTTGCGAGTTTTTAATTCTTAACATATTTTATTGGAACGCACACACAAAAAATAAATACAAATTTTGACGGCGGAAACTTGAATTTCGACGGGTTTGAACGGCCCGCCAACGTGCAGACGACGTGCATAATCGTGTAAACAGCGTCATTTCTCTTATGTACAAAAGATTCATTATTGTTTATTACTGAATGTCTTTTTTATTGAATTAATGTTTGTGCAAAATGAGCAATACAATTCATTAATAATACGTAGAATATTAAAACACACGAGGAAATGACAGCATTGTTTTTGTTGATTACAAAACCAGTGACTGGTTCTACATATAAAATTGAAGAAAATAAGACCTTGGTTGTAGGTGTGGTAAAATTAATATGGTATTTTAAGTAATGTAATTTAATGTTAATAAATGGAACAATAGAAGTAGGTAACGATAATGGTAAAGAAAAAGAGAGATCGTGTATGTAAGTGCGCACACGTGAAAACATATCGTCATTACTTGACATAAGAATATGAAAGCAACACTTATTTACTGTTCATATATATTTAAATTAATGTTTCTGAATTTGTTTTTATTGAATTAATGTTTGTATGTGTAAAATTAACAATACAATTTATTCATAATACGTGGAATATTAGAGGAGACGAGACGGCTGCCGGCATTGTTTATGTTAAAGCTTACAAAACCAGTGACTGATTGGTTCTACATATAAAACAAGAAAATAAGACCCTGAGTTTAGCTATAGTAAAATTAATGTAAAAAAATTAATATGGTTGTTGAAGTACCTGTAATGTTATTTAATATTAATAAATGGAACAATATTAGTGGCTAACCATTAATGGTAAAAAAAAAAAGTGAGTGCGCTTATGTAAGTGCGCACATGTGAAAACATATCGTCATTACTCTACTTAAGAATATGAAAGCAACACTTATTTACTGCTCATACATGTTGAAGGGTTAAATGTTGTACTGTGTATAGCCAAGCAGAGAGAGAGCAGCCGAACTGCCGGATGTAAACAAACCTTAATTTCCCGCGGCTTTGTTTTTTTTTTTTTTTAAGGGGATTAGCCCACCTGGGCATAGGTCACTGACCCACATTGGGGCCTGAGGGGCAAAAATTTAATACTCCTGTAATAATAGTAATAATAATTCAGATAAAAAAAAAGAAAAAAAAAAAGCTGCCTATCTCCCTATTAGACAAACTAAAATCATTCCAGACCACGGGAGTTTCCAGACCACATAATGCCAGACTAGAGATACAACCTGTATACTATTACCATAAATGTGGATTATGACTTTACTGATATTTGCAAAAACAAACCAAATCTGCATACCTTTACTCTGAGGATCTGTTCACGGAGGTCTTGCAGATCATTGAAGGTGCTCTGTGCAGTGATACTGTACACCAAAACAAAGCCCTGGCCATTCTTCATGTAAAGGTCACGCATTGCGGTAAATTGTTCCTAAAAGATGAAAGTACGTTAGCTCTTCCTTCTGTACAAAGTATGAATCACCTGTTGACTGGACACCACAGTTTTACCTTACTGTTACCTGGGGGGTTAAGTTAGTGCGGTTAATCTTCGTGTGATCCCAAAATGTATTTTTATATAAACTTAAAAATACAGAATGGTGAAATTACACAGACACCTTTTACATATAAAAGGAGACCCCTGGTTGTGGACGAGTTACACTCCTGGTTTCTGTTGGTAAGTCAGAACAGTGTTAATTCCATAGGTTAGATTAGGTTAAAACAGGACCCTGTCCATACCAAACAACAATATTATCCCAAACATAACAAATAAGGTAAATACTGTACATAAAGTGCTGTTAAACAAAGTAAATTGGTGCAGACCAGTGGACCGTTGTTAACAGGAGGTGGAGGCCGACCGCCGAAAATAGTAGCACCAGTTTGTGACTTTGTAGGTCGGGTGTTCCTATGTTGGGGACTCCCTATAATATAAAGGCAATGACCATTATACGATGGATCAATTTACGCTCGATCAGTTTTATAATAAAAATCTCACCATTTACCACTATGCAATGGCTAGAGATAAATTTTTTGATGGTCGCTATTCAAATGCTTTTCCTGCATTGTTACTGCTATGGAAAAGTTATGTACAATAACTCGCAATATTCAGAGATATGATGAAGTAATACTGGAATGGGATAACACGTGCAAGTCACACGGGATGCATGGGAGGTTCTGTCTGTCCCCGGTGACTGCCAGGCTAAGCAGGTAAACGTGTCATGTTGCCCAGAGGAAGATGGTTTGTGTGTGGAAGAAGCTATTCTTTGTACATAAAATAATACTGTATATACTGTACCAGTAAATATGAGGAATATATGAAAATAATAAACAAGAAGGGAAAAACACTGCGTTACCATTTGGTAATTTTGCCACTAGCACGAGACAACAGTCGTGAGAGAACCACTCCCCCTGTTGTGCTAGTTCTCACACACGTAATAAATGCTTAATTCCTTTATAATTTTTTTTTCACTTCTGTATGAACGATTGTATGTGCACGTAAAAAAATCTCCACCAGAAAATACGAGTTGAAAAATTACAATAACGCAGCTCACAGCTTAGCAGGAGGCCGAGATATTAACACCTCATCCCCCACGATCCACTCTCACTCATGGGGATGTAAAAAATGTATTTTCTTAGTTTTTTCCTTATAATCATTTCTTCTACAGTGGTCCCTCGGTTAACGAGTTACCCTCAATAAGATTCTTAACTTCGGTTAACGAGTTTCTTACGAGCCGACCTGAACATGCTTTTGCTTGCATTTGGCGGTCCACCAGCTGTAGTATTAGTCCGCCAATACAGTAATCGGTTCTAGGGCTTAAATTCCTTACCATTTTAGCAAATATCAAAAAGTTTATACTATTCAATAATTTTAAAAGTTTAATATTAAATTTTTTAATTTTAACAATTATTGAACATAATTGAAGGTAATGAAACTAGTTTTATGCTCGCCATCCAGCCATCCCTAACCCCATTGTATAAGTCATTGCCATTACATATTTTATTCTGTTTCTAATTTGTGGTTGTTGTTCAGGAACTAAACCCCATTTTCCCATTTATATTATTTTTTTGCATTCAAACTCTAATGGCTTTAAGGGACCAAACAGCATTTGAATAGTAAGGGATTCCTGTACTTGTAAGTGAACCCAACCCTGTAATGCACGTCAGGCAGGGTTTTAATAGAGAAAATGTAATCAATCAATGCCAATAAAAAAATCTCAGCTTTATGACATCCAAGCAAGTCCACCGTTAGAAAATTCCCAAGAAAATGAATCCAGATCCATCATCCATTCAGATGGTGCCCCTCTATACCTTAAAAGTACAGTCTTACCATCCCAGTAATGTGTGCTACAGTGGGAGAGCTTCAATGCAAAATTATACTGTACAATATTTCTATTCGCAATAGTAGTCAAGGGCCAACAGACAACATCTCGTTAAACAATATGGAGCTTGTGAAATCTGAAATATCTAAAACCTACTAACTACCCACCTTAACTCTTACATTCATTGGCCAGAGTGTAAGAAAATAATTACAATGGATTTTAAAAATCCAGTTCATCAGATATTTAACTTTGCTAATTGTTCAATTCTTAAAAAAAAAAATTAACATGGCTAGACAGGACTAAATGTGAAACGATCTTACCAAGTACAGTCGCAGTCAATAGTGATCATCCACTCCACTTAACCTTTGTGCCTGAACATGTACTTTCTGCATGGTAAGTCATGTGGGATGGAAAGGGGAATAGTCGAGGGCCGTTTGTTGGGGTTGGGGGTAAGGGGGTAAGCGATAGAAGTTGTTCATCAGAGTAGGAAGGGATCGAAGAAAACGGAAATTCATGAAAGAAGGAAAGACGTATTTTTTTCACTATATGTATTATCTTAGATTTACAAGCTTGAAAGAGAAATAGATAAGGAACCTTATTTTATGATAATTGTGTCATCCAATTTATACTTATCATTTTTTCAGCTTGTTAGTCAGATTTTAATCAATGGTAATTAGATGTTTATAACATTAATGTGGAGAAATATTAAATGCGGCTGGAAATCAGGTTCATCTTTAATATTTACCAACACATGTCATACAGAATCTCAATAGCCCGTCTAGTGGCCTACTCGCCAGTCAATCGCGGTCTCCCCGGCCTAAAATTATATCATACAGTATATGAAATAGGAGTTCAGACAAGTTTTGTTTATGTTACACACCCAAAAATAGTCATTTTAATATGTCAAATGAGAGCAAACCATTAAAAATATTCAAGGTAGCCAGTTTCCCAGACTCCTCTCAACGGGTTAACCAACGGCTCGCAGTGACCCCAACCTCCCTTGCAATTTCTATCATGTTGTAGCCATCGAGCACGAATCTATAATTTGTCCAAGACTCGCCAATCGACGTTCTTTAACACCCATCCTGGGCTGGGTGTAGAGCAGTGGCCAACACCACTACTACCACCACCACCTCGTCACCTCTCATTGATTTTCACAATTCTAGTAAACATAATACAGGGTGGACAAGTCACATTATATCCAACACTTCATTCTTATTTATTATCACTTAATAGTGATTTGCTTTTCAAAAACGGTAGTGGCGAGAAATGGAAGTGATCAAGTAACAGCCTTGTTAGTGTCATTAGTGGTGTGCAGGCCACGACCCCCTCCTCTCTTACATCGTCATATCAGGGGCTTTCCCTCACAGAAGCCAAACACCTTATCAACTCTACTGACACATTACCTGCCAAAAACTCATTCACATTCCTCCCCAGAATCTCAAGTAAAGGCATGATATATAGCTAAGTCTATGTGACACCCGCCCTCCTGGTTGGTTGTGTTTTAGGCCCATCAATTGCCAGGCTCATTAAGGCCATCAACATTAAGATACATTCACCAACCTCTAAGACCACATAATTACACTCGCCTATGTATGTGGCCCCTAACCTGTGCCCTCCTACCTTACCAGGGTCATGCACCCTTAACTCTCCCTATTCACTTTGTAATCCATTGTGTAGAAAGGCCTTGAGCTCTCAGGTATGGTAGCAGGATTACTTCTGACAGTGACTGCCATACACTACAGTACTGTACATGGCAAGATCTTCAATGACTCATAAATCCAAAACACTGTCATCCACTGGACTGCAAACTGATATGTCTTTGCCTCTAAACTGCCAACAAAGGGAAAAATTTCAGAACCTATTTATTGATGAAGTGATCTGACATGAAATAACCCGCTGTACAGAATTAAAGACAGCCCTCAATGTCTTTGTGTGTTATCTTCATTGACAACAAGAAGGAAAATTTCACAACTTTGTTTTTACAAGTCACCAATAAACTTTGACTAAACCTGGTAAAGTGCAGTAGTGTACTTACTGTTCCTGCCGTGTCAAGGATTTCCAACATGCACTGTTGTCCATCCACCTCCACTTGTTTCCGGTAAGAATCTTCAATCGTAGGATCATATTTCTCGACAAAGATGCCCTGCACAAACTGGACTGTCAAAGCAGATTTACCTACACCTCCCGACCCCAACACCACGATCTTGTATTCGCGCATCCTCGACACTAAGAGAGGGGATAATAAGATAAATAATCAAATAATGGCAATAATGAATTACCTTATCACAATATTAGTATTGTACATTAAAGAGGTTAAACATGTTCAAATGAAGAAGACTTGGGTACAGTAAAACTACAGCTTTCTCAATAAGCATTTTTCAAGTCCAATGATGTACAGTACAATATTAGTCTAGTCTGTGTTAATGTTCCGCTCAAATTGAGTCACAACAAAAACAACTCAGGAAAAAGTACATTCCATTTTGGCCATTTTTTGGTAAATGCCGGAAACCTTGATACAAAGGTTAAAGGTCATAATCACAGATTGTCACCAACTCAAGAAACCTGCTCCAAGACAATACTGTACACATCTACACACCTTAATATACTTAACCCTTAGGCCCTAGGTGATGTTACACAAGTGCCAACTGAGTGCACTGGTGGGTACATTACTTGTGTATTTGTAATGTTCGTTATCTATAAATATTATTAAAACTATTTTAATACAATTATCATGTGATTAGTACTGTATTGCATCCTTATTAGTGCTATTTTCGGTACCTTGTACAGTGTTGTACGTACAGGTATACAAGTATATATCTCTCACTTGTAAGAACTTGCAGGTTGAAATCCCAGCCAAACAGTCAGTAATCTTATTCCAAGTCTACTGGATATCATGCACTTCTCTACAACAAATACAAGATGATAGGCCACACACACTTTTGCACAGTCACGAGAAACTTGTGTACTACTCAACATCACAGCTCTTCTAGCACAGTTGTAGATGGCAGCCGTCCTCTCCCAACTCATCACCAAGTCCACAATTCGTTAATCCCCTTAACCTGGCTCCTGTCATGCACAACACATGCTCACCCCACAAAGTCTCACAACCTACATATTGCAAGTCAGGTGCAAATTTGGCAAGCTATATAAACTAGCACACAAAATATTACTCCAATACTAATAACAGCATAAAAACATGGATATGAAAAGTAATGAAAGACTTATCATACTTTTCCAAGACAGAAAATTTACAGATTTCTAAATATTTCTGTGCTTTCCAGACTAATCCCCAATACTGTGCTGTATAATAAAGTGGTCATCTAAGGACAGTACAGTACTATAAAATATGATGTAGCTATAGTTGTAACTACAGTACAGGTATTTGTATGATCCCTTACTTTAATATTCACTCTACCAGAGATGTTCTTGTTTTGGGGACTTCTGGCCAAGTTGCCTTTTGGCCAAGATAGCTGAACTAAACTGATTTACATGAGAACTTCACCAGTATGTCATTGCACCCATGGAAAGCATAAATGGAGGTTGGACAACCATGGTCCATTTAGATACAGTATATACAGTACTGTAGTAAGAATCATCCTCTTAAAACAAGGGTGATGGTGTAATGGCTGCCCTCTTGAAGTGAAGTCTGCCTAATGGTAATCAGTACAGTACCAGACACTAAGGCAACAGTGTCAAACATACGGCCCGCAGACTATTGGCTGCTCCAGCAATTGCTACTGTAAACTGCTGTTCTCTAGGCTAATACTTACTTAAAATATTTTCTATACTCCAGTACTGTACATGGACTAAACCTACAGTATGCCAAGCATCATTTTCAGTTCACTAATAAACATACCGTATACTTGAAGGAAAAGGAGCAACACTAATTAAAAATATCATTACTGTATACATGGTGATAAAACAAGTACAGTATAAAAAATGCATTGAGATCAATTTGGTACAGTATTACCATCTCAAAATCAGAGAATGTAACAATTTATCAGGGAATTCTGAACATCCCCCTAAAAAATTCATGTTATGAGTTTGGAAGTACAAAACGTGAAAAGGTCGCTAGGAGTGTCAGCCCTTGATATTATTGTCTTCTGTATAAGGTATTAATAATATTTATCCAATGATTAATACTATGAAATTACAGTACCTGTATTGTGTATGTAATATAAGTATTGGCCAGCTTAATGTACGTACAGTACTTTCATGTTAAATGTGGCCCACAATAGCCATAAGTTTTGACACCCCTGCACTAAGGCATCGGGAAATTCAGCTCCAGCAGACCAGGGAAGGGGGGGCGAAGGTACAGTACATTATGAGACATCTACATATAGAAAGATGGGTCATAAGATCAACCCTCCATGTCTGGTAGTTGCCCTTTAGCCAGGCAGCTCTCATAATACAGAACCAGCCAGTGGTGGTACAGTACTGTCCTAAGAAAGTCTAGAATACATAAACATACACATACCTACACCCATTGTAGAGTTGGCTGATGTAATGACCGGGCCAATACTCCCTTACTCTTAATGTGGATGCAGAATCAGATCTGTTTTTATCCTAAATACGTTATGCTCTAGGAATACAGTCCTCATGTAATACCAGACATGGTTGACATCTTTAATACATGAAATTGTACACACATTCAAACAAGTATCATTATAATTTTGTGTCAGACAATATGACTGAACGAAGGACTTTGACAACCCTACAGAGGCAACATAAGTTATAGTATTCATTTTGTAATTCATCAGACCCCTCAGTAAAGACACTTTTTGACTGGACATACAGGTCAGAGACAAAGGTAAATTACTAAGTACTGTACTGTCCTTACTTTTTTTTATTAAGGAACCTACAGTACAGTATAATGATTCTCACCACTCATAAATCTCCTGGTCGTCCATCACCAAATAGAAAATTTGCCTACACCCTACGGTATATGAGATGAAAAGATAGTCACCCAAATATATACCAAACCAAATACTTAATTGAAGATAAAGACACCGTAGTGTGACCTTTTCATTCAAGATTCTGAGTAAAAATTGTTTAAGTAAATAGTCAAAGCACTGCTCAGTCACCCTCCACCCTGGCTCTTGTATTCATAATTTCATCTGGCAATACTTGGTGAACTGAGGCTGTATGTCATGGAGATTGTGATTACTGGCTCTATTTTCAGCTGTATCACTGTCAGGATAAACATTAAACAGTCCAAAGGTATAATTTTTATAATAAACTGTTTATTGTTATTTATGATCATGAGAAGCTTCCAAATGTTTGTATATTTGCTTTAATAATGAAGAAATTTTATCTGAGAATCTTGTGGCAGCCATGGTTGTAGTTGAGTTGCCAAGTCATTAATATAATTTCTTCATTATTAAAGCAAATATACAAACATTTGGAAGCTTCTCATGATCATAAATAACAATAAACAGTTTATTATAAAAATTATACCTTTGGACTGTTTAATGTTTATCCTGACAGTGATACAGCTGGAAATAGATCCAGTAATCACATCTCCATGACATACAGCCTCAGTTCACCAAGTAATGCCAGATAAAATTATGAATACAAGAGCCAGGGTGGAGGGTCGATGTATCTTTGGCTGACTGTACCTAGTCATCACAATGAGTCCCTATTTGATCAATATACAAACTTTATGCTTACCAACACCACCTTATTGAAAAAAATGCTTAATAAACCTACAGTAGTAGAGTAAATACAGTACTCTTAGTACCAAAACTCACTCATTCCCTTCCTCCTAGACTTGCAGCAGTCAAAAGAAAAGGGTCATGTTACACTCACCGTGCCTTATTTTCTGAAACTCAAAACAAAGAATTTTGACAAGGTTCCCCATTCAGGCTCAAACATTAAGTTTCACTGTCACTTCACCCAAATTCTTCTTCATTGGGTTTCAGAACAGAACGCAAGGAGGGTGTAACACGACTGTTTTCTTTGATTTTACAATTTAGTACAGTCAAAAGTATTAAGATAGAACTCTCACAAACCAAACACTACTATTTCACTAACTGTCATTTATTACAACTGAGATCACCTTTATGGAATCACTTGCCACGTACTAAAATTAACAATAAATTAACTGTTTACTTAACTCTAAGCGTGGAGGTACATAAACCAGCCATTGACATGACGTAACGGATCCGTACAATATTTAAAAATTAAACCGACCTAACAAACCCTATGGTGAGCTACCATACAGTGAATTATTATTTTTCTTATCAAAAAAAAAAAAAAATAAATAAAAACCTATGAAAGGAACCATCCAGCCTTCAAGGAAGTGGAGAGGAAGGCATGGCCGAGTTGAAGGTCAGGAATTGACTGTAGAATTTTGTTCAGAACAAATAAAAAATTTATTATTGTACACAAAATGCATCGAGTGTGCGCTTTACGTCAATTCCACGAAGTAAAAATTTTATCAAATTTGCCCGAACGGAGTGCCACTGGTGGAGCAGGCTTCCCATAAGTGATAGCACAGTGCCCTAAATTGGCAGACCACAGTCAGCATTCCCGCACCTAGCAGACGACGCTCAGTTGAACTATAAAAGATACATGGCATACAGCAAGGAGAGGGCTATTCTGGCAATGGATACGTTGGTTATGGCTCTTTAATAATGAGACAGCAGGATGAGAATTAAAGTGATTATGGAGGCAATGGTTAGCCAGAGGGGATGAAAGCAGCCAGTATCAAAACTTAGTGCAACGACGACCTGGGAGCTATGAGACGTAGATGTGTGGTGACAAATCATCGAAACAAACAGTGAAGTCAAATCAGATATTAGTTCCAGTACAAAATGTAAATTTATTTAATACAGTACTGTATTTTTGTCTCGTTGCCATAAAATATAATACGGTGGTCCCTCGACTAATGAGCAGTTCAATTTACGAGACTTCAGTTAATGACTTGGTTCCTATAAAGATTTTCAGTTCAACTAACGAGTATAACTTCTATTAACGACAGCCTTCCGAGAAACATGCTTTGGTGCGTGCATCAACTGATCGACTAGTCCGCTAATACAGTAATCGGTTCTATGTTTACATTTGTTTCCAGTGGAGTAAAGATCGAGTTTGTTGAGCTCTTGAATAAATTTATTGGTCATTCTGAAATTTAGTTAACATACTGATAATAAACAGTGCAGAAATTAAGAAATACGAAGAAGGCATTAGAACCAATGCATTCTGTAAAGAATATGGCATGTCGTCATTGATTGCGCCTACAATCAGCTGTTTGCGCTGTTGCTATGTAAACAAAGCCGCCGGGAATACTACATACACACCTCAAATTAAGAGTTTAGATAACTTATTGTTTATTATATATTATTGTACAGTATACTACACAATACAGTACTGTACTTAGATTATATTTAATGTTTTGTTAATTCTATTGCCGGTATACAGTACTCTGTATGTAGTTTTCCTGTGAGTTTGAAACAATTACCCAATATCCCATTGAAATAATAGATTCATTTAACGATATTTTCCGTTAACGACTGACTCTGTGGGACCAATTGTGTTCGTTAATCGAGGGACCACTGTAATGTAGTATGAACTATTCTCGTGTATTTTTTAAAGAAATTAAGAATTATTAATTTTCAGAGTAACTGGTGAAATAGTTTTTATGTTGACTCGAGTTTGCTCCAGGACTGGACCCTCTGGTTTTGATCACACACAGGGAAGGTAGAGAACAAAGCTTGCCAGAATAATGTATGGGAAGCACATGTGCAATGGCCTTAAGAAAGCATTACTGGGTAATCATGGAGCAGATGGCTAACACTAGAAAGAGTTGTTCAATTTTGTTAATTTTTTTCCACATATTCTTTGGGCGATAGTCAATAATAAAAGTGATACGACAATTTTTTACTTTAATTATTTATAAGAATTTATTTTTTTACTTCTCCATATACTATCATAAATCACATATAGTGGGCTGAGGATGAAGGATTTTGCGGGGCAAAACACGGTGAAAAATGTATCATGACACTTAAATGATGTCACCACAAAGTAAATGCAGGTTGTCGTCAGCTCTTAGTTTAGATGCGGACAGAGCAGGTCACTCTGTCCAAGTGTACTCTCCAAAAAATTAACTAAATTAAATAATTTATAATAATTAAATATACCTGTATTAAAAAAAAAAAAATTAATAATAATAATTAAACCACCACCATGATGCTTAAAGAAAGTTTTTATTATAGGTACTGCAAAAGATATCAAAGTAAGTAATGTTCTGTACTTTGTTTAATATACTGCGAGGCAGGGGATCAGCGAGGAAGTTAGGTAAGATCAGGTAGGTTTCTTTGGTTGGTTAGTTCAGGTTCTATGAGGTTCTGGGCATTGTCGTCTTGTTTTTATTAATAACCATCATCCAAAGAACATCAAAGGAAAAAATTAATTAAATCGAAGAATGCGTTGTGGTGGTAGCCATCTGCTCCAGAATTACCCAATTATGTTGTAGGGTGTAATGTCTTACAGTATGTACAGTAATTAAGGAACAACTAATCTGGACTATAACCCAACTCAATGCAATACAAATATTCTGACTGATTTTAATGGAAAACAAATAATGTTAACCAATACAGTACTCAAGCAAACACAGCCCAACAAGCTAATGCACACGTACAATACAGCCACTTCTCGACTTAGGACGGGGTTAGGGACCCAAATCCAGGTCTAAGTCGAAAATGCTTAAATAACGCATAGAAAATCTAAAATGGGTGTCTCTTTTTCTTCTCAGCAGCACAAAACTCTCACTTTTAAGCTTGCCAGCCATTTTAAAGAGAATTACAAACAAGAATTTTGTCAGTACACAGCGCAATCACTAACGTTGGGACTCGAAAATACGTAATTTGACAAAATTTTGGTACAACTGAGGCAGTCGTAAGTCCGGGTGGTTGTAAGTCTAGGAGTGGCTGTACCATCAACAGGTAAATACTTGACGGCCACAGCATCCCCTTAGTATCAATGAAGAAATTTCTCCATAGAATATAAAAGCTTTCTTACCTTGAGAATATGACAAATTTGAACAGTACACGAGGAATGGCTTGCAGATTAAAATTTGTACAATTATTTACGTCTGGGAGTTGACAACGAAAAGTTTCCCCTGCATCTGTCATATGTGTTTACACAAGTTATTTTCATAAAAACGATATTTTACTTTTGGAAAAAATTTTAAGTGATAGCATAGTACACCCGGCATATACCGGTATATTCACCAAGCATATTCCTTGTGCACTTTTTGCCATTTTCTCGAAGCAAGAAAACTTTTATCTTCTGTGGAGAAATTTCCTCAAATTAGTGGTGAAATGTTAGAGCTGTCCTCGGTGTCCTGTACCGACACAGGACAATGAAGGTTACAACAGTAATGTCTGCAAACAGTGCTTCCACAGAATTTGTTCCATTTTGTTTAGATTTTCCAAAGATGTTCTCATCACTATAGTAAGTATTTTAAAAGACAACTTTTTATTTTACTAATTATTTTTTAAATACGTTTAGTTTTCTCTATGATCATAAACCACTTGTAGTGGGCAGGGGATGAGGGAAATGGCAGAATAAAACCGTGAAATGATGACAATATGGCAATAAAATGATGTCTTAATGTGTTATGTACGTGAAGACAATTTACCATAAATACTACCCGAGGGGTCCGACTAATTACCCAAATGTAGCCGCAATGAAGTCAAATAATGGTCCTAAATGAATAAATCGGACTGCCAATCACTTCTCGACTAGTATTGGTGTCAAAGTAAAAAAAATTGGAAAACTTAATTTAATCTGAGTTAATAGATCGAGTGCGTGTACCTAACCTAACACAACTCCGATTAAATTAAGTTTAACAATTTTTTGCGACTTTATGACACCAAATAATAATCGAAAAGTGATTCACAGCCCGATTTACGCTTGTAGGATCATCATTTGACTTCATTGCGACTACATTTGGGTAATTAGACGGACCGCTCCCCGAGTGTCGTGTTTAGTTACAACTGACCATTACAGTACAGTATTCCTACGTCCATTAAAAACAGAAAATTACACCTGACGCTTCAACAAATTGGCTTTCATTTGGGACCAGGTATCAAAAAGTAAGTTATGTATTACATGTCTCGGTCATCCAGTGTGATTAGGTTTAGGTCAGGTTGAAACGGTTTTTCCGATGGTTTTTGATGACTTGGACGACTCTGACCTTTATTACAAAGAGGAGGATGGCCGAAACAATAATTTTACCATAAATACTTTTGTTTAATATGGCAGGGGGGGGGGTAGGGGGGGTCCGGATTGGCTATTAAACTAGGCAAGGTTAGGTAGGTTTCGTTGGTTGATTAGGTTAGGTTCTAGTAAATGTCGCCTCTTTTAAAATACTCACCTGGTACCGTACTATAATGATAAGAACATGTGTGGAAAAGATGATGAAAATCGAACAGTTTTTAGTGGTTAGTGCTGTTCTCAGACTACCATTATGGTGATAATAGAAGGAAATAATGAACCTAACGACTAACTGAACTAAAACGGATTGAAAGGTCGTTAGATTAATTGTGGTAGCAGTATAGGATGTGTTATAGAAGATTCACAACACAATATATCTACACTGATAAACATTCACAGGATCACAAAAGTTTCCAAAGTGAATTATTAAAAGTACTGATGAAGCAAAGAGAGACAGATAGTTATATTAGTAATATAATACAAGAGAATAAATGATGAAACACGCTACTCACTGATCAACAAGTACTATAAGCACAACACTTACATAATCACAATTCACTATAAAACAGCTCCTTCCCGTTCACTAGCATCCACCAAATGATAAAGTAGAGTAACAGACATACACCAGCAACAGCTAAGTTAAACAGCAACACAAATGCCAACACCCCTCCACCTGGCTCCCTCTCCACCATTAAACTCACGTCTATAACTCACATTACCTCCTTACATCTAACTCAGCCATGCCTTACCTTTGTCTGATTTTGAGTAAACTAAACAGAGAAAAAGCTAGTGGCCGAAGCCCCTTTGGTTATCAAGAATTATTTACAATTTTGGGCGATGGCTTCTCCCAGAGCGCTTCCGGGCAAACCTGAACTGAGCCAATGGTTCTCTTCTCAGCTGCGCACACCCACTCACTACACATATATCACTCACTATTACCTATAATTAACCATTATTACATATTATAATTATTTAATTAAACTTATAAAGAATGAAGCTTTAATATAGACGCTATGGTTTCTTTTTTAAGCTGACCTTGAAGAGCAATTACCCCAAGTACAGTCCCATGGCCGGGCTGATGACTCACTCCTTTACCCTCATCATTATTGCTTTCTTCTCGTCTTTCATAATATATAACATGAGTTTTATTGCTTTTTCTCAATTACACTATACTGGTTTTAATGGGTTTTAAAAGGCAATTCGGTAAGGAGACTACAGTACCTAAGAACAAGCAGAGAAAATGTCTAGTTCATATACTGTTTATAAAAATTTCTGAGGAATATTTGGTTTCAGTACACCAGGGAGAGTGTATGGTAGAGTTATAACAAGTGTATGGTAGAGCTATAACAAGTGTATGGTAGAGCTATAACAAGTGTATGGTAGAGCTATAACAAGTGTATGGTAGAGTTATAACAAGTGTATGGTAGAGCTATAACAAGTGTATGGTAGAGCTATAACAAGTGTATGGTAGAGCTATAACAAGTGTATGGTAGAGTTATAACAAGTGTATGGTAGAGCTATAACAAGTGTATGGTAGAGCTATAACAAGTGTATGGTAGAGTTATAACAAGTGTATGGTAGAGTTATAACAAGTGTATGGTAGAGCTATAACAAGTGTATGGTAGAGCTATAACAAGTGTATGGTAGAGCTATAACAAGTGTATGGTAGAGTTATAACAAGTGTATGGTAGAGCTATAACAAGTGTATGGTAGAGCTATAACAAGTGTATGGTAGAGCTATAACAAGTGTATGGTAGAGTTATAACAAGTGTATGGTAGAGCTATAACAAGTGTATGGTAGAGCTATAACAAGTGTATGGTAGAGCTATAACAAGTGTATGGTAGAGCTATAACAAGTGTATGGTAGAGTTATAACAAGTGTATGGTAGAGTTATAACAAGTGTATGGTAGAGCTATAACAAGTGTATGGTAGAGTTATAACAAGTGTATGGTAGAGCTATAACAAGTGTATGGTAGAGTTATAACAAGTGTATGGTAGAGCTATAACAAGTGTATGGTAGAGCTATAACAAGTGTATGGTAGAGTTATAACAAGTGTATGGTAGAGTTATAACAAGTGTATGGTAGAGCTATAACAAGTGTATGGTAGAGCTATAACAAGTGTATGGTAGAGCTATAACAAGTGTATGGTAGAGCTATAACAAGTGTATGGTAGAGTTATAACAAGTGTATGGTAGAGCTAACCAGTGTATGGTAGAGCTATAACAAGTGTATGGTAGAGCTATAACAAGTGTATGGTAGAGTTATAACAAGTGTATGGTAGAGCTATAACAAGTGTATGGTAGAGCTATAACAAGTGTATGGTAGAGTTATAACAAGTGTATGGTAGAGTTATAACAAGTGTATGGTAGAGCTATAACAAGTGTATGGTAGAGTTATAACAAGTGTATGGTAGAGCTATAACAAGTGTATGGTAGAGCTATAACAAGTGTATGGTAGAGCTATAACAAGTGTATGGTAGAGCTATAACAAGTGTATGGTAGAGTTATAACAAGTGTATGGTAGAGTTATAACAAGTGTATGGTAGAGCTATAACAAGTGTATGGTAGAGTTATAACAAGTGTATGGTAGAGCTATAACAAGTGTATGGTAGAGCTATAACAAGTGTATGGTAGAGTTATAACAAGTGTATGGTAGAGCTATAACAAGTGTATGGTAGAGCTATAACAAGTGTATGGTAGAGTTATAACAAGTGTATGGTAGAGTATACAGTGTATGGTTTAGCTATAACAAGTGTATGGTAGAGTTATAACAAGTGTATGGTAGAGTTATAACAAGTGTATGGTAGAGTTATAACAAGTGTATGGTAGAGTTATAACAAGTGTATGGTAGAGCTATAACAAGTGTATGGTAGAGCTATAACAAGTGTATGGTAGAGCTATAACAAGTGTATGGTAGAGCTATAACAAGTGTATGGTAGAGCTATAACAAGTGTATGGTAGAGCTATAACAAGTGTATGGTAGAGCTATAACAAGTGTATGGTAGAGCTATAACAAGTGTATGGTAGAGCTATAACAAGTGTATGGTAGAGCTATAACAAGTGTACGGTAGAGCTATAACAAGTGTAAGGTAGAGCTATAACAAGTGTATGGTAGAGTTATAACAAGTGTATGGTAGAGTTATAACAAGTGTATGGTAGAGCTATAACAAGTGTATGGTAGAGCTATAACAAGTGTATGGTAGAGCTATAACAAGTGTATGGTAGAGCTATAACAAGTGTATGGTAGAGTTATAACAAGTGTATGGTAGAGTTATAACAAGTGTATGGTAGAGCTATAACAAGTGTATGGTAGAGTTATAACAAGTGTATGGTAGAGCTATAACAAGTGTATGGTAGAGTTATAACAAGTGTATGGTAGAGTTATAACAAGTGTATGGTAGAGCTATAACAAGTGTATGGTAGAGTTATAACAGAAGTGTATGGTAGAGTTATAACAAGTGTATGGTAGAGCTATAACAAGTGTATGGTAGAGCTATAACAAGTGTATGGTAGAGTTATAACAAGTGTATGGTAGAGTTATAACAAGTGTATGGTAGAGTTATAACAGAAGTGTATGGTTGAGTTATAACAAGTGTATGGTAGAGTTATAACAAGTGTATGGTAGAGTTATAACAAGTGTATGGTAGAGCTATAACAAGTGTATGGTAGAGTTAAAACAAGTGTATGGTAGAGTTATAACAAGTGTATGGTAGAGTTATAACAAAAGTGTATGGTAGAGTTATAACAAGTGTATGGTAGAGCTATAACAAGTGTATGGTAGAGCTATAACAAGTGTATGGTAGAGTTAAAACAAGTGTATGGTAGAGTTATAACAAGTGTATGGTAGAGTTATAACAGAAGTGTATGGTAGAGTTATAACAAGTGTATGGTAGAGCTATAACAAGTGTATGGTAGAGCTATAACAAGTGTATGGTAGAGTTATAACAAGTGTATGGTAGAGTTATAACAAGTGTATGGTAGAGCTATAACAAGTGTATGGTAGAGCTATAACAAGTGTATGGTAGAGTTATAACAAGTGTATGGTAGAGTTATAACAAGTGTATGGTAGAGCTATAACAAGTGTATGGTAGAGCTATAACAAGTGTATGGTAGAGTTATAACAAGTGTATGGTAGAGTTATAACAAGTGTATGGTAGAGCTATAACAAGTGTATGGTAGAGTTATAACAAAAGTGTATAGCACCCCGCTCCTATACACAGTGACGTAGTGTTGAGTGTAGAGCATCCCGCTCCTATACACAGTGACGTACTGTTGAGTGTATAGCATCCCGCTCCTATACACAGTGACGTAGTGTTGAGTGTATAGCATCCCGCTCCTATACACAGTGACGTAGTGTTGAGTGTATAGCATCCCGCTCCTATACACAGTGACGTAGTGTTGAGTGTATAGCATCCCGCTCCTATACACAGTGACGTAGTGTTGAGTGTAGAGCACCCCGCTCCTATACACAGTGACGTAGTGTTGAGTGTATAGCATCCCGCTCCTATACACAGTGACGTAGTGTTGAGTGTAGAGCACCCCGCTCCTATACACAGTGACGTAGTGTTGATCATTATCACCACATATTTTCATTAAGCCTTTTTTCTCAAGATCTCAGGATATAATTTTTGTTTCCTTACTTGTTACTCACTGCACTGGGCGGGCGGGCAGGTGGGCGGACGGACGGGAGGTGGGCGGACGGGCGGGCAGGTGGTGTGGGAGGGAGGGAGGTTGCCACAGTACTGCAGGGTTTACTCTAACTTGTTATCTTTTCCCCATTATCTCTGATGAAGTGTATACGTACACATGATAATCTCTTATCTATTGACTTTTAACTAAGGTGTTAAGTTTCTGGGAAATACGGTATTTACTTGGTCTGGTCTGTATAACAAGGTTGGTGGTCTACTTACTTTACTCAGTCGGGGCGGTACTGTAGTCATTTAAAGGGGTCACGTTATTTTATAGATATATATTCTGGTCGCCATCCATCTGCTACTGGGAGCCCTTTGTGTTAGTTAGGAAGGGTAGTGGAAAGAGATATCTGCCCTTTTAAGTTTATTCAGCAAAGATGTGTAATGAAGTTACCTGCGTTCGTCCTACTTCTAACTAGATACGGTGAGGGGGGGGGGGGGAGATCACCATACACCAGCAAAATTACAGGAAAACATTTAGGTACACACTACGACCCGTTTCTGTTCCGACCGTCAGGCCGTCGGCTTGGCGCCGTCAGAATGTTGTGTATTCATACGAAACAATCCCGGTCCGTCCGATACCGTCATTCAGTGTTGTGTGAGGATCATGGCCGGTCGGTCTCTTAAGAATTTGGCGGCAATTGCTCTTCTACTAGAAGAAGAGGAGGAAGAAAAAGTTCGTGGAAAGAGGAAAAGGTTATGGGTACCTCAGTCACAGACAAAGAGAAAGTGCGAGGGAGAATTCTGGACCCTCTATAAAGAACTGGCAGATGATGAAGCAAAATTCTACCAATACTTCAGAATGTCCAAGGCTAAGTTTAATTATTTACTAGAAAAAATCGAAATGGACCTGGCAAAGATGAACACCAACTGCCGAGAAGCAGTATCCCCAAAAGAAAGATCTGCAATTTGACGCCTTCAAACCGGCCAGGATTTCTCGAGAAGAAATCCGAGACGTGTCGGTCGGCTGTTGGCCGCCTGCCGCCGTCAGCATGACGGGTCGTGTGAACAGTTACATTAAAATGCATTTAAGAAATGTTGACGGCGTCTAGCCGACGACCTGACGGTCGGAACAGAAACGGGTCATGTGAATCGGCCTTTACCGGGCCTCCAGTATCGACGGTCGCCGGGCCACCCATGAACCTCACACTCACACTTCCACAGCCAAACTGTCTCCCTTTTTCTAACACTGCCTATCCTGTTGTCAAACAGGCCTTTTCAGGCTCCAACCAGAGTAGGTTTTTTCCACGGGTCCTAATGTTCTGTTACACTGGTTGGTTTGGGTCTGTAACTAATTGTGTCCCTCCGGTCCTGACAAGTGCCATAAACATAGGGTGCCGGCCTGTGTGGTCGTCCTGTTTATTACATCTGTATGGAAAGAGTGGCCTTAGCGTGTACTTGTTGGATCCTAGAAGAATATTGTTCATAATTCATTCTGCAAGAAAACAAAACAGTCAAAATATTATAATACTTTTCTCTATATGGTCACGTGAGGAAGAAAATATAAGTTTACACACGAGCGGCTCTACCGGTCCATCTCTTGTGAAACTATCTCCTCGTGTCCAAGTCAAATGAAATATGATTCAGGCATTTTGAAGCAGTAACTACCTAATGATATTTACATTCCAGATATTCCGGAATTCTACCCTAATTTGGCGTTTGAATTAAAAGAATGATAAGAATGTCAATATTATATTTATTTTTTTTTATTACCGAGGCTTTCAACCTCCCCATTAATACAAGTCATTATCTTTGATGCTGAGATAATGGCTGGAAACTGGCGACATACTGAGATACAGGTTGTCAGGGAACAAGGATGGTAAAATGGTTAGATTAATGGGGGTATTGTGATGCTCCAGTAACAATACGAGGAAAACTGTTCACTTATTTTAGAGATAATGATGGGAAGTGTTGAACCATGGAGAGGGAAGAGGTGAGTGACGGTATATGATAACTGCTGTGACTGTAAAGGCTTGTATCAAGGCGCAGAGAGAGATGAGACCAACGTTGTTATAAGATCTATTCACCAAGGCGTCTCCTGACCAAAGATGATATAATATTATACTGTATGAAGCAGGATAATCTGACCTGGTGGGGGTATGGTAGAGTGAAAATACTTTGTGGCGGAGAGTTGAACACAGTGCCCCAACACCACACCCAGACCACAGTGCCCCAACACCACACCCAGACCACAGTGCCCAAACACCACACCCAGACCACAATGCCCCAACACCACACCCAGACCACAATGCCCCAACACCACACCCAGACCACAGTGCCCCAACACCACACCCAGACCACAGTGCCCCAACACCACACCCAGACCACAGTGCCCCAACACCACACCTAGATATAACTGCTTCGTACATAATGTGAACTTTATTTGAGAAATATTGTACAAATTGGTTTGTTGTTCGAAATAACAAGGAAATAAATGAACCAACGGGTTGCTGTAGAGGAGTAACGGACAAGAACAATAATACTGTTATTCTGAACTAGTTGTGAGAATATAATTATACGATGGTGGACAGTAGTGGAGGAAAGTGTCGAAGGTTAAACAAGGAAAATGAGGAAAGATTAATGATAACCTGGGGGTGGGAGGGAGGGGGGAGGAGCACTCGAATAATGCCAAGTCTTGCGGGTATGAGGGAGGAGGAGGAATAACTTACTGTACCGGGTCTGGTGTTTTAGAGCATAATGAGACTAACTTAGATTAATTTCATGATTATTTATACCGTAAACCGGAAGCTAACAGTAAGCAGGAGGTCCAGCCAGCCAAGTGTTTTGTTCACCTAAAGTTTTACTTAAAAACATAATGAGACAAGTTACAGTAACATCACAGCTGTTAATACATAATTATCACTCATAATGCACAAGTATTTAGGTCACACCTCAATTAAATTTAAAGCTCTGTACCTAAACTAGAATATGCTAAATCGTCATTATATTGTCCAAAACATTAATGCTCTGAATTACTGTATCGTTAAAGACAGGAACTCGCTGTAAATTTCCCTGAGAGAGATGTGGTGAAGTATGTAGCTGCTGTACACAAACAACACCTCATCTTTAGAGACACAATCATAACTACAAAACAAGAGAAACGCAGAAAGCGACTACAATTATTCCTGAACCAAATCAGTGACCACCTTGGGACTGAACGCTCTTTAAACTACAGTAGACACGACAGGGCAGACAACCTCACAGACACTCCAAATCCAGTATAAGATAGAAAATGTAAACCCAGATCACTTCTTTCAGACGTAAAACGCAACATCACGAGGAGCGATACGGTCTGAGAACATTACTGGGCTTTAACATAACCCTTAATAAGACCACCAAAGGCCGCGACCATTAGATGTGTTGTGGTAGATAAATAAGGCCGCGGTGGAGCAATAATCGATGGTGTCAACATCCATTGCTGAAGACATTATCTAATACGATTTAAATAAATATTTTGTTTCTCTTATTATCGTTCAGTAACTTTACACTCGACGTCAATCTGGGAAATTCTGAATCAAGGAAATGTAAGTCAGGGTTTTCCTCGTGAACGGCTCAGCTCGCCCGGTACACTGGCGTACATCACAAGCTGGCTCGTCTTCTTCATTATTAAACACAATAAAGTTTATCAACCGGTCTTATTTAATCTCCAAAGTCATCTGTGCTTCTTTATCCTGTTTGTAAAACGATACACGTAAGGTTATCCTCTATGTTCAACGATGGATGTAAAGAAAATAACGAATAAATTTATCACAGTTTACGTCTGTGTGTGTGTGAACACCACACTATGGCGTGTTCCGTGGTCACGCGACCATAGAGTGTATTGTTCTGGTGAGTGTACACAGTGAGGAAGCTTACCCACGCTGCTTCACCACATTTCACCCCTCCTCACCACACTTCACACCTCACCCATCCTCACCACACTTCACACCTCACCCCTTCTCACCACACCTCACCACACTTCACCCCTCCTCACCACACTCCACACCTCACCATACTTCACACCTCACCACACCTCACCCCTCCTCACCACACTTCACACATCACCCCTCCTCACCATACTTCACACCTCACCCCTTCTCACCACACCTCACCACACTTTACACCTCATCCCTCCTCACCACACTTCACACATCACCCCTCCTCACCACACTTCACACCTCACCACACATCACACCTCACACTTCACACCTCACCCCTTAATGTTGGCAAAAATCTTGCAGAGAACATCCCTGATCACCATGAGCAATTTAGAGCCTACCTGCAAAACAGACAGCAAAATAAGGTGTTCTTAGCCCCAGTCACAGCAGATGAATTACTGGTCATCATAAAAATGTCCATAGATGCAGCAGCAGGCGAAGACAATATACCAACGAGCATCATTAAGAAAGTAGCCCACTTATTACTACCTGTTCTCCTACACATTTGTAACTCCTCCTTCACTAGTGGTGTCTTTCCTGATAAACTGAAAATTGCTAAAGTTCACCCAGCATACAAAAAATCTGGGGACAAAGGTCTCTTCAAGAATTACCGTCCCACATCAGTCCTCCCAGCCTTGAGTAAGATACTGGAGAAGCTAGCATGTAATAGACTAAATTCCTTTTGCAATGCCAATGACATCTTTACAGACTCCCAGTTTGGATTTAGAACTAGAAGGTCGACTGAGAGTGCTCTGCTATCCTTTACTAAATACATCTTAAATTCCTTTGATGACAGTCAGTTCACAGTGGTATATTCTTGGACCTCTCGAAAGCCTTCAATACTGTCGACAGGAAGCAGTGTCTCTGCTATAATAATCACCAATCGGACTCCTCGCCAATCTTGTATGGAGTCCCCCAAGGTTCTATTCTCGGTCCAGTACTGTTTTTGTTGTACATAAGCGACATAGTCCACGCCAGCTCTTGCACTGCGCATATCATTGTCATCCTTAAAAACTCTTTGATTCATATTACGATACATAACATTCAAATCCACCGCGCTTGTAGAGTATCAAAAACCGGGAAACGTTGGTAAAGGATAACTCTCCTTCTGAGTGTTTATGAATTGTTTTACAAATTGTACTCAGGTACGGGTACATAATATTAAGTTTATGTACTCATAGCATTAAGGAGAACTCAAGGTGTCAATAAGATGGTTGGGAAAGTCCAATCGATATGGACTAGTGTGCTATAAGGGCTAAGTGTAGATCGTGTTTGAAGGTCATTCTATTTATGTCTGTGAACGATTAGTGAACTTAACTACAGCAAGTATCAGATGAAAATATAAAAGAACATTGATTTGGAAAAAGGATAAATGTATCAGACCTATGTGAAGTGTTGGAAGTGATCCAGAAACTATACTTCAAAGGAAATATCTTGTATGCATCGGTGTGAACTCAATACGCCTCGTTATATCAAGTGACGTATACCCACGAACTATACATTGATCAGAGAATCTTATGACTGTGTTCAACGAATACAATGTGTGAGGGGAGGATCCCTAATTACAGTTTTGAATGAAGTGGATATGCCCACGCCATGAAAATTTGACGTTCGGCTTTTGTTCAAAGTAGCGTCCTTTGTGTCCCGGGCTACAGTTTTGAGTTAATGATATCGCCCAATTAATTTTCCAGAGACTTACTTTCCTGTGTAATTTAGGATTAAGATATATAATTATAAGGTCACAATAGATAGAAAAATGGAGATGTGAGAACCATAAGAATTCAAAGTGAAAATTAAAAATTGGAAACTGTAGGCCTAGTTCAGTGAGAGACGCGGGGCATCGCCCTCAGTGACGCCCAGTTTCTCACCAACACAGGTCAATGCCCTCCATCGTGCTCCACCCAACCCTAAAAAGACTTATTTAGCAGTATTTTACATCTTAAAACCTTGCCTAATGTTATAAAGTGAAGTAATTGTGTACTAGTGTGTGGTGATGAAAGCTCCTCAGGCATTATTCTCAGTGATGCCCGACGTCTCACCAACACAGGTATCAAGCGTTCTGAGCGTCTTCTGGCGTCGGCCATGACCACACTGTGAGGGCCACCCCATGTGACGTGTGACTGTACACCGTTATGTTCCTCCACTGTGAACCTGTGGATCCCTGCATATCACCACCCAGGAATAGGAGCACATACTAGTATGTTTGAGAAGATTCGCAGTCGCCACTTGTAGCGACCTAGAATACCAGGCGTGGAAAAGTACTGGTGTCGTCACTTGGGAAGTAACCCCTCTCTACTCATCAAGAGTAGTGTGTGAACGAGGTACCTGGTATGTGTACCTAGAAATACCGAGGAGTTCCATGCTTGTAGGTGTGGAGTGTACCCGGGATGTGGTGCTATGATGTAGCATGTGGTGACGTAATGTAACATATGGTGCTATACTCTAACAGGTGGAGCAGTCTGATGTGCTTGGTGGTATAGTCAGAAGGAATGACCGAGGTCAGTGATTGTTATGAAGAATGAATATGTTAATGATACTCATTTGATGTAAGACGTGTATTAAGGAGTAGTGTAAGGAAAATCACAGTTGTTCTTGTGAGGAAGGCCAACTCTTCTTGTAGTTTGACGGGATGCAATATGTTTAATAAGGAATAAATTAGTTGAGACATGTTTGATGTTTCACCCTTCTTCCCACTATCGATTTGGTCAATGAAAAACCCAACCCAATGCCTGGCTTACTCTGCACGCTACCTAACGAGCTACATACTGTCCAGGGGGTCTGGTGGCAGCGACCTTAAAATTAAGAATAGAGTTAAGTTATCCCTTTAGAATTAGTGACCCCAGAACCTGGCAGTATACTCACTCATAAAATACAACTTATTTGCAGACGATAGTAATCTCTATGCCAGCAACTCAGACCTCCATTCCTTGATGAGAACTATGAACACTGAATTAACTAAAGTCAGGACCTGGGTAATATGTAATAAACTGACCTTAAACCTTGAGAAAACCCACTACACGATCTTTCACAGAAGGAAAAACTTACCCCCAGACTTGGACCCCCTGTACCTTGGTAATACAGTCCTCAAATGTGAACAAAATACTAAATTCCTCGGAGCTATTGTTGATGAGAAACTTAACTGGAGAAACCACATACAGGCCATTCACAGTAAAGTCAATAAACAGTGCAGTATCATGTATCACACTCGACAGTCACTCACTCTCACAGCAATGAAAGAAATCTATCATGATCTTGTTTACCAACACCTGATACACTGTCACACACTATGGGGGCCTCTGGCTCTTCAAAAACACAATTTCTGGTTACTGCACAAAAGAGAGTTGTGCGGACAATGACCTACATGAAAAAAACAGATCACACAAACGAAAAATTTGCTACATTGAAAATTCTAAAATTCGAAGATATTAACACCTACTGCTGTGCCCTCTTTGTTTACAAATCTATCAATCACTTGCTTCACAATAATTACTTCCAGTTCCGGAACAATCAGAGACACAACTTAAGGCACCCAGAGCTACTAAGACCACCCCCCATGCACTCCTCTCAGTCCCAGACCTCCGTAAAAATATCACGGTGTGAAGGTGTGGAACAACTTACCCCCACCCATCCCAGCAAAGACTACTCTCCCTCCCTTTAAATCATCTCTTAAAAAATATCTATTGTCTAAGTATTAATATTTCTTGTAACACCTACTATATTTACAGTACCTGCTTTTATTGTACCATCAAAACCGTTTTATCGGAAATTATACTTATGTTTTTCATTTCCACTGTAATTTATGTATATATATATATATATATATATATATATATATATATATATATATATATATATATATATCTATATATATATATATATATATAATATATATATATTATAAAAATAAACTAAAAAAATAAAATAAATATTGAAGTGATAACCGTGGTAACATTGAGATGTTCTTATTACCACCATGCTATTGTACTATTCCAGATGATACTAAATGTTACACAATACTTCCTTGAGATAAATGTATAGTATATATCAGGTGCCTAAAAGAGAGCTCAGGTTCTCAACTGGCTCACCCATGTTAATATTGTTATTATTATCCACTCTGTATCTGTGTTTTTCTGGCTAAATAAACTGTTTCAATTAAAATTCAATTCAATTCAAGCTCACCTCACCAAACCTCCACACACACACACACACACACACACACGTCATAACCTTTTGCGCAATGGTATTTTCCTGAGACACCCTGTTACTCTAGCGTCGATAACGGGAGACTATTGCCGTTTGTGTCCCCGTTGAAAATATTCAGTTTCGTTACAGACCTGGTTACTGTGTGTGTGTGTGTGTGTGTTATAATAATTAACTTTCAAAAGGTTACTACTGTATATCAACATGTATACGGGCGTACTAGTTTTTACGCTGAAATACAAACACACACACACACACACTTATACATTAGTTTACATGTCCAGATAAACACAAGACACCTATACATATGACCACACACGTATATAAGAGAGAGAGAGAGAGAGAGAGAGAGAGAGTCGTTACAGGATGTTACTATCTGGATGCCAGTGACGTTCATCTAGCAGCTTGACACACACACACACACACACACACACACACACACACACACACACACACACCATTTTATCAAGTAAAGAATGACACCAAAGCAAATTCTCAGAAAAAAAATAAAAATTAGGTAAAAATAAGAAATGTTTTATAATGAAGACTGATTTTAAAGCTAAAGTGGTTGATGGAAGTTTCTCATAAAGTCTCACCGGTAGCTGTTATTCACATGTTTCAAATATAAGGCATCAAGTTATGTCCTTATGGTAGTAATGTCAGTCTTATAAGAGCTTCACTCTTCTCTACAAAGTTAAACATCATTACACACAACAATATTTGCCCACAACACCAACTGGATTCTAGTGTCGTCCTGTGTGAGAAACTGCTGTAAGTATAAATGTGTGTGTGTGTTATCAGGGCACAAATGACAAACATACACTTTTGATTATATTACTATCGTCAATGAATACAAGGAACTGCGGTATGACAGTGTGGGGGGCAAGATGGTGGCTATTCACCTCCCCGCGTCATCACCAGTCAGTTCGTTCACATGTCTCACTCACTCTCATATACTTCCGCCAACACATACAACTTGCTTTTCTACCTGCATATACCATACTGAACAGGAGCTTGGATAGCCCCTCAATATACGTACAGGTCAGCACTGGAAGGCGTCAGGGCACTTGGTGTTTGTCAGTAGGCGATGGTAGTGAAGCGGTGTCAGCACCAGCACAGTCCTTAAGTTGTGGTGTGTGAACCAGCACGGTGTTAAAAGTGTGGCGTTAATAGCGTCGGCACCAACAAGACTGGCATCAGCGAGCAGCGACAAGCCACCGGAAACCACACACTGTACTAAGTTCTCCCCCTCCCCTCCCCTCCCCCTCTCAGTCTACTATTGTAACAACTACTCTTACTAGTTACCGCACTGTGATGCCTACCACACACACACACACACACACATATCTATATATATATATATATATATATATATATATATATATATATATATATATATATATATATATGAGGGCATTTCAACATAGTAAAAGTACAAAGGTAAGATTGGCTGGGAGTGAACAGGGTGATTAACTACGTGTTGTTGATAATTTTTACAATGGTTGGGACTGGGCTGTTCTTATAGCGATCAGTACGTGCTGGCATGGGTTGGTTGTAGTGTCGAACAGCAATTCGCAGACGAGGGATCTCGGGTGGAAGAAGGAGCTGGTGTCGAGGATGGTGCAGAAGCTTCTCACCAAATCTGCAGATGAGGTTGTGGTGATAATCAGAGCGAGTCGGGAGGGTTAGTGTGTTGAGCGCTTCTTGGAGTAGGAAGGGGAGAGAATAATCTTGCACGTCCTCTTCCGCATTTTTTTTTCTAGGTGTTTCCATTGTGTGGCATTTAAGGAGGAAGAGCAGGCAGGGGAGGCATAGGTGAGCATGAGAAATAGGAAGACTTTATTCTCTTTTCTTCTTTATTCGTCCTCTGTTCGTTATTCTTAATTCTTTCCTCCTTTGTTCATTACTCGTGAGATGATGTGATTAGGCTGGAGGGAGATTGGGAGACTTGTTTATGTTTGAGGGGAGGGGTGACGGGTGTTAAGAAGTGGCCCTCACACCAAGGGGAGACTGAGGAGGTGGATAGGTAGAAGAAGGCTGATATAGGACTATGTTATTCCTGATGGCTCATGCATGACAATGTTTTACTCAACACAAGGGAATTGTGTACTAATTATAATGATTCTTCGTTTATTAACGACGTTACTCAAAATGAACAGTTACACTTCAAAACAATAACCCATCTTCCTATCGAGCTAACCAGGGGTCACATGAATCACAATACATTTCGTGAAATGGATAAAACCTAAAAGGTACTGACATTATACTCCGCCATATGAGATGACACCCCCACGCACCCACACTTAACTCTCTCCAAAACTAGAACTGTGTTTTTCAAACTGTATCGCCCACAAACGGGCGTCACCTCTTCATGACGTCACATCTCACAGGATTTCTTATTGGTTCAGGCATAAGGCATTCACCCTCACAGGTCCCTGTGATTGGCTTGAACCGTCAGGCGGGAAACACTCATGACATTGTTACACTGAGGAGCTTGGGAGCAGGAACTCCAAGGTACTTGAGACCACGGAGGAGGTGGAGATGAAAGCTGGAGGATTTGACATCTGTACTGAAGTGTGTATTCCAATTTAGTTTGTTATCTATAGTGATGGTGAGGAGCTTGGTGTAGTCCACAACCTGGAGAGTGTTGGGGCCAAAAGTATTGGAGGGAGGTGGGAAAAGGTCGGAGGAGAGGTTGATGTGAATAACCATGGTCTTGGTATGGTTAATGGTGACATGGTTGTTGGTGGCCCAGTTTAGAGACTGTTCAATATATTCTGGAAGGCGATGTAGATGGGAGCCGAGTTGTTAACACTGATCCCAAAAGTGCAGTCATCGACATATTTCCAGCGAGCAGGAGTTTCTCTCAGGGCATCACTGATAAGCATGAGGAAGCAGAGTGGTCCCATCTTGGTGCCTTGAGGGACACTACAAGTGAGTGGCTGAAAGGTGGAGACAGCGCCTCGGAAGCGAATGGTTTGACGTCGGTCATTGAGGAAGTCTGTAAGCCAAGGTCTGCTAAGTCAGTTAATAAAAGGTCAAGGGTGTTTTGACCGTGCGTGGGAAGTTCACCTCCACATCAGTTGGTACTATGACATCCAGGCGCGACGGACGTAGTTCATTCATCCTGTCTGAAGAGAGCAACGCCCCCACCACACCCATGTGTACGACTAGTGCAAACAGGCACTAGTCGATCCATAGTTTACCATGATGAGATGTATCAAGTGAAACATGTATATGGAGCAAGTAACAAGATCACGAGATTACAAAGCGCTCGTTGATCCCAATAGGCGTTTCAGTTAGCCTGTGTAGGATGCGTTGGCGGCTTGCAAAGCCAACTTCATAAATGCGGTTTTTCTCAGCAGCAGGTTTACCCTTCCAGAAGACGGTATAGCCAGACCCCCGTTCTGTGAGCTGGCCCTCATCTGGGAGCCGGGACTCACTAATGGCTGCTATGTCGATGTTATACCTAGCCAGCTCTTTTGCCACAAGGGCAGTTCTTCTTTCAGGACGCTCATTTGTGCCAGTATCCAGAAGGGTCCTGACAATCCATGCAGCGACCATAAGAGGTTGTATGGTTTGTTTTGGATTGGATCTGTGATTTGACTGTGTTTTCGACCGCAGAAGGATAGCCCCCTCCACACGTGGTGTGAGCAGAATGGCTCCTAGAAAGGGCTGCTCAGTCGCACAGACATAAGAACATATAAGAACATAAGAAAATGAGGAGTCTACAATAGGCCGGTTGGCCTGTGCATGGCAGCTCCTGTCGAGAGTTACTACCACTCTCTATCATCCATGAATCTATCTAGCCTCCTTTTAAAACTCTCCAGCATTCCAGCACTTACTACAAACTTGCTAAGCTTGTTCCACTCGTCCACCACCCTATTTGTGAACCAGTCCTTCCTATCTTCCTCCTAAACCTAAACTTATCCAACTTAAATCCATTGCTACGAGTCATATCCTGCTCGGATATTATAAGAACTTTATCTATATCGCCTTTATTGATTCCTTTCACCCACTTAAATACTTCTATCACATCTCCCCGCACTCTTCGTCGTTCTAGGGAATGCAAGTTTAGCTTCTTTAACCTATCTTGATATGGAAGGTTTCTAAGTCCCGGAATCATTTTCGTCATTCTTCGCTGCACCGACTCCAGTGAATTGCTATCCACTCTATAATAAGGGCACCAAAACTGAACAGCATAATCGAGGTGCGCCAGAAGTTACAATTTCATTTAGGAAAGGAACGAAACCAGTGTTAAACAGAGGTGAACAGTGGTGAACAGTGCTTAAGCCAGTGAGAACAACTAAACAGTAACAGTCGTACCCAAGTTAACCTTCACACAGTGAGGTCCCAGGTACCCAGTGATAACGGCCCCCGCGAGACCCAACAACAACCAGCGATGTGTTAATCCGTCTACGATAGGAAGGCCTAAGACCACACCTCACTCATATAACACCATCTGTGAGGGAATTACTACACCACATGTCCCTCATAACACCATCTGTGAGGGAATTACTACACCACGTCAAGTCCCTCATAACACCATCTGTGAGGGAATTACTACACCACGTGAGGTCCCTCATAACACCATCTGTGAGGGAATTACTACACCACGTCAGGCCCCTCATAACACCATCTGTGAGGTTATTACTACACCACGTGAGGTCCCTCATAACACCATCTGTGAGGTAATTACTACACCACGTGAGGTCCCTCATAACACCATCTGTGAGGGAATTACTATACCACGTGAGGCCCCTCATAACACCATCTGAGGGAACTACACCACGTGAGTTCCTCCTAACACCATCTGGGAGGGAGTTACTACACTACGAGTTTGCTGTTCAACACCTACATTAATCTGTATGTTCACTGTATGTTCCTTTACCTTTCTTTAATGAAGGCTTTTGTTAAACCACCAATGTATGTAATAAGTCATTTCGGTCCAATGTATATTATCAGCCTTCGGGCTGCAGAATTTTTTCAATAAACCGTTAATTATTATTATTATTACACACACACACACACACACACACACACACACACACACACACACACACACACACACATACACACAGCCCTGTAAATGTATTCAATGCTTATTTTATCATTATGTCTAAATCAAATGTAAGTCTATATTTTCAGACACCGGCTGCAACTCTATTAATAAACCGTATATTATTATTACTATTATTATTATTATTACACACACACACACACACACATAGATACAAGAACAGCACCATCCCATCTATTGTTAAACTTAAATAAACAGCTCCTGATTTATGTACTGTACAGCCCTGTAAATGTATTGAGTGTATATTATTATGTCTAAATCACATGTAAGTTTGTATATTTTCAGCCACCGGCTGCAACTCTATAAATAAACCGTTATTATTATTATTATTATTATTACAGTGGGTACTGTTCAGACACTGACGTAACCACCAGGTAGGTCCTGATAAGACGAAAGATAAGGGGCGAAAAAAGTTGATAAACCAGTATAGGGTTGAGGCTTTTATATGACGCTGGTATAGTAAGAGCTTATATGGCGCTGGTATAGTAAGAGCTTATATGGCGCTGGTATAGTAAGAGCTTATATGGCGCTGGTATAGTAAGAGCTTATATGGCGCTGGTATAGTAAGAGCTTATATGACGCTGGTATAGTAAGAGCTTATATGGCGCTGGTATAGTAAGAGCTTATATGGCGCTGGTATAGTAAGAGCTTATATGGCGCTGGTATAGTAAGAGCTTATATGGCGCTGGTATAGTAAGAGCTTATATGACGCTGGTATACTGTAGTAAGAGCTTATATGGCGCTGGTATAGTAAGAGCTTATATGACGCTGATATAGTAAGAGTTTATATGGTTCTGGTATAGTAAGAGCTTATATGGCGCTGATATAATAAGAGTTTATATGGTTCTGGTATAGTAAGAGCTTATATGACGCTGGTATAATAAGAGTTTATATGGCTCTGGTATAGTAAGAGCTTCCTTCTGCAGTGTACAGTATGTGTCCGGTATCTTCGTGGTTGGAAGCATCTGTCTTTAGCCAGCGGGATTTTGGCAGCAATTGTTGTCGTCTTCAGAGATGAGCTGTTTTGCTAAGAAGTTTAGATTTGTTCTCCGGGCTTTATGTCTTATTGTGGGGTTTATTTCAAGAGGAAAGAATGATATATAATACTGTACTAGAATATAAATTACATATTTACATTCAATTTATATTAGTTTTGTGAAGTGTAGTGTTATCGGTGTAGGGATCCTGCCAGACTGTTAATAACTACAGCACAGCTGACCTTCTAACATGGTAGATCAACCCAAGCCTTAAAGTGCACCGTGCGCTTACCAGCCGTGGCAACACCCACCGTACCTGTTCACATTCGTCCTAGTAAAATGTCCTGTTGTTTCTTGTTACACAAACAAGAAGCAATGATTAATAAACTCTTTTTCCTTCAACGTGAAGGAATCTCATTTTGCATTTGGACACCAGTCATCGTCTTCTTCAACTTACAAAAGTTTTGTTTTGGTCTTCAATGTCAATGAAGAACTTTTGGAATAGATATACAAGTAATATTACTTTATCTTTAGATATATTCAGCCTGCAAGAAATTATAATTTTAAATAATCCATTTACCCGCTCAACCACGTACTATACAGAACCCCGACTACTGGGTCAGTCTTCTGGCCACGGCTCTGGGTGTCCGGTGTGTTACAAGATAATCCTAGGTAGAATTTTCTTGGTTGTATATAAACGCACAAAGGCAACAATAAATAGAAATGAAATTTTAAGAATATACTCCACCATAAATTATTATGGTACAAACTAACATAAACTAACCAAACTATTTTCCCAATGTTGAGTGTGTACAGTACCGTACAGGACATTCCATGGCGATGCAGACATTAATTGAGAGAATACTTCATTAGAAGAGGTCACAGTAAGCTATGACTTGATCAAATAATGTTTATCACTAATATTCCATCGCCTCACACACATCCGGTCTCTACCAGTGCACAACGAACATCCGGTAAAATTTGTACAGATCGGCAAGTTAACCGGATAGAGAACACTGACGTACAGGACAAGGAACAAGGAACTCTTTGACCACTGTAACGGTGAGAGGGAAGTCTGCCTACGCCTACAGTAACTCTCTCCATGTCGTTGTTATCCTGACAACTTACTCATTCTAAAAGATAAGTAAGATATATTTTTAGTGTTGTATGGTGTTCCGTCTGCTTGTCAACCACCAAGACAGACACACCCCAGCCACTGTGTTAGTACAGTGGCTCACATTACCAACTGGGACCGCTATACTCTACATGTCTTTCTCGTCACCAATTGGTTTTAATGATGTTGGTAAATCCCGCACCAACACAAGCCTCTGTCCGCTCTACCAAGCCTATCAGATATTTACTACATAGATGTTTGGCTTGATGACAATTTTGGAGAAAGAAACATAATAGGAGGTCAACACTATATAAGGTTTGATCAATCCAATAATGTTTTGATAGTTTAGTGTTTTGTTCGGGTGTGTCTGTGAGAAGTTTGTGTTGTGTCTTCTCTTGTTCAATGTTTATCGCCACTTGTTCCTGTTCAATGTTTTCTGTGTCATCTTCACTTTTTCTCTTACTCTTCCTCCTCCTTTTCTCCATTTGACTGTCTGTCCCCTGCGCCGCCTCTCCCTCTCGGCCTTCAGAGCGCCCGCCATGTGGCCTACAACTGGGGTAATGCTGCTATGAATGGAGCTATGATTGTGTGAATGGAGGGGAGGACCACCTGTTGTTCCCTCTCGCTCCACATAGCATAGCTGATACTTTAACTCACCACACACACACACACACACACACACACACACACACAGCTCTGACACAGTTTCTTGTGACATCACCGAATATGACAACTGTACGTCCTCTCTTCCGGTTTCTCTTCAACATGTTATTTATTTGATCTCTCTCTCTCTCTCTCTCTCTCTCTCTCTCTCTCTCTCTCTGTATTTGTGTGCATTATTACGTATTAGTCTGTGTTTTTAGCATCGAGACATTATTTAGCCAGGATAATACAAGTACAATGTGAAAAAAAATGAGAATACTGAGTGCTGTAGCGTTCTTGAAGGCACGTGTTGAGCCTGACCGGCAGAGCTCACCAACGATAGTGACATCTTTAATAACTCATATCATTGTATCATAGCTGGATGATCGTCATACTCGATTCTGAGTGACAGCAAAGTATTAGTAGTAGTGTGTGTTCACAGAAGGTGGGGTGCACAAGACCTCAGCTCAGATAGCGACGAGGACCCAAGCGGTATTCTTGACGTCTATTGTGTATGTGAAACGAACTATTTTTTCCCACGTCAACTTGTTGCTTGCTGAAAATAGCCGCTGATCCGTAGTGTATCTCTGTAGGTGTGTGCCGTACCAGAGTAATGATAACATCTGATGAGTCAATAATAATTGTATGTTAGAGTTAAATAATAGTACTGCACCTTTAAATAACATGGTCACTTACTTCTTCATTCTATAAGGGTTCGAGGCCATTTTCAGGGAGTAAGAGAACAAGATATCTTACTTTAGGGATTATGACGTTTAAGAAAAGGTATTTTTTAGGGATGAAAATATTATATTCAAGATGGGTGGATGGGAGGTGTTAGTACTTTACTTAAAATTATATATATTTTTATAGCTGAAAGTACTCACATGTTAGAGATACAGACGTGTGTTAATGAAGCACCAAGAGGGAGGAAGATACAGGTGTGTGTTAATGAAGCACCAAGAGGGAGGAAGATACAGGTGTGTGTTAATGAAGCACCAAGAGGGAGGAAGATACAGGTGAGTGTTAATGAAGCACCAAGAGGGAGGAAGATACAGGTGTGTGTTAATGAAGCACCAAGAGGGAGGAAGATACAGGTGTGTGTTAATGAAGCACCAAGAGGGAGGAAGATACAGGTGAGTGTTAATGAAGCACCAAGAGGGAGGAAGATACAGGTGAGTGTTAATGAAGCACCAAGAGGGAGGAAGATACAGGTGAGTGTTAATGAAGCACCAAGAGGGAGGAAGATACAGGTGTGTGTTAATGAAGCACCAAGAGGGAGGAAGATACAGGTGAGTGTTAATGAAGCACCAAGAGGGAGGAAGATACAGGTGTGTGTTAATGAAGCACCAAGAGGTAGGAAGATACAGGTGAGTTAGTGAGGTACCAAGAGGGAGGAAGATACAGGTGAGTGTTAATGAAGCACCAAGAGGGAGGAAGATACAGGTGTGTGTTAATGAAGCACCAAGAGGGAGGAAGATACAGGTGTGTGTTAATGAAGCACCAAGAGGTAGGAAGATACAGGTGAGTTAGTGAGGTACCAAGAGGGAGGAAGATACAGGTGAGTGTTAATGAAGCACCAAGAGGGAGGAAGATACAGGTGTGTGTTAATGAAGCACCAAGAGGGAGGAAGATACAGGTGTGTGTTAATGAAGCACCAAGAGGGAGGAAGATACAGGTGAGTGTTAATGAAGCACCAAGAGGGAGGAAGATACAGGTGTGTGTTAATGAAGCACCAAGAGGGAGGAAGATACAGGTGTGTGTTAATGAAGCACCAAGAGGGAGGAAGATACAGGTGAGTTAGTGAGGTACCAAGAGGGAGGAAGATACAGGTGAGTGTTAATGAAGCACCAAGAGGGAGGAAGATACAGGTGTGTGTTAATGAAGCACCAAGAGGGAGGAAGATACAGGTGAGTTAGTGAGGTACCAAGAGGGAGGAGACGGTATTTAAGAGGATATACCATACCAAGAGGGAGATGGTAGCACTAAAGAAGACGTGTTAAGAGGGGGGCAGATGGGAGGCGAAAGGATATAAGAGGCGACTCACTTTTAATAACCTCTTGTACACTTAGCCTTTACTAACAACAACTGTACTTACTAACACCTGCTAGTAAGTACTGTATCAGATATGAGTACAAGTTGGAACAATGTGTACAAGTTGGAACTATGAGTACAAGTTGGAACAATGTGTACAAGTTGGAACAATGTGTACAAGTTGGAACTATGAGTACAAGTTGGAACTATATATATCGTACCTGCTTTTATTGTACCATCAAAACCGTTTTATCGGAAATTATCATGTAAATAGATAGAAATTACCATTGCAATAAACATAATTGCCAACTAGACATAATCCTGACAGCTCTGTCCTCTTGTTCAACCTTATTACTGTACAACCCATGTTGTACTGCTCCCCCATTATACTTATGTTTTCAATTCCACTGTAATTTATGTATATACTTATAATATAAATAAACAATAATAAACATTAACAATAAATAAATAAAATAAATAAATATTGAAGTGATAACCGTGGTAACATTGAGATGTTCTTATTACCACCATGCTATTGTACTATTCCAGATGATACTAAATGTTACACAATACTTCCTTGAGATAAATGTATAGTATATATCAGGTGCCTAAAAGAGAGCTCAGGTTCTCAACTGGCTCACCCATGTTAATATTGTTATTATTATCCACTCTGTATCTGTGTTTTTCTGGCTAAATAAACTGTTTCAATTCAAATCAAATTAATATAACGAAAACTGTGTAGTGTACTGTACTGTATTGCACTGTACTGTACTGCACAATACTGTACTGCACTGTACTGTACTGCACTGTACTGTACTGCACTACACTGCATTGTACTGTACTGTACTGTACTGCATTGTACTGTACTGTACTGCACTGTACTGTACTGTACGGCATTGTACTGTACTGTACTGTACTGTATTACATTGTACTGTACTGTGCTGTATTACATTGTACTACATTGTACTGTACTGCACTGTATTACATTGTACTGTACTGTATTACATTGTACTACATTGTACTGTACTGTACTGCATTGTACTGTACTGTACTGCACTGTACTGTACTGTACTGCATTGTACTGCACTGTATTACATCGTACTGTACTGTACTGTACTGTACTGCACTGTACTGTACTGTACTGCATTGTACTGTACTGTACTGCACTGTACTGTATTACATTGTACTGCACTGTACTGCACTGTACTGTACTGTTTTATGCGTTTCATTCATCAACACTCATAAACAGTTTCTTGGTGCTATAAGACCGTCAATGATCTTCCCACACTTTTTGAAATAATAAACCATGAGCTACACGCGAGGTATTTATAAATGTCTCACACGGCAGACACACGAGATAATGACTGGGCATGGCGGGAAGGTCGGAGGGTTGCAACGACGAGTATTGTACACCAGACACAGGCAACACTGGGGATGGGAGATAACGTAGTATAGTCCTCCCACATCACCACCTGCAAGAGGGGGGAGGGGGTAGAAACAGGGTAGGGCAGAGGGACGAGGAAGAAGAGGAGGCGGGATAGAGGAAGGTGGGGGGAGGTGGGATGAGAGGCAACCACCGTATCTCACAAACATGACATTTGTGTTGGCTTGACTCTCACCACCACCCAGGGAAGTGACGACACTCGCCGGGGTATAGGAGAAAGTTTTACAGAGCTGTAAGAGAAAGAGTGAGTGAGAGGGGGGAGGGGCGTTTGTCTCATCCGGATCATGAGGTGACCTGGAACACAGTGGGATATGAACACTTAACACCAGATAATCTCTGTACTTGACCCAACATGTGATGGCCGAGAATTAATTACTCTGTATAACTTGTTGGTCTTAAAAGTGTTTGTTCATATCTACTGTAGGTTAATTAAGGCAAAACATCCCTTTAAAAGTGTTAACACGTGGGACTTATACTCGTATTTCGTAATAAACTGTGATTCTGATTGCGTCATCTATAGTTGGTTATATGTGCTACTACAGTGCTAGTGAGCGAGAAGTAAGCACTGGTGAAGGTGTGTAGTGTAGCTAGTCGAAAGGCTCAAAACAAGTACAGTACGTACGTGTTTCTTTACATACACTTGATCAATTCCTCAACTTGAGTACTGACTTTACACAATATCCTGTACTAGATAATCCTTTAATTTCTTTGGTGGTTCAGAACGCTTTATGTCATTGTTATACATAAATTTAGTCGTCAGTAATTTAGTACCAGCTGTTCGGTCATCTCTTTTGAAAGTGCACCAGTTATTATATAACTTAACTAGACGCGTTCTTTCCTCAGTAACATGACCATAATGTGTGTGGGTATATCACCTTGGTTGACGCCACTCTAGATTTAGATTTAGATTGTCCCCTAGGGGGCTAGTTTATTGGGCACCCCCTTACATCCTGTGCAAGGTGAAGCGCAGAAACGTTTACAGTGTCCATCTGGGAAGCATGCTAAGTTCATGCTCGCCACTCTCGGTACCTTATTTTGTCCTAACATGACCTCAATTAGCAGCCACTGCCTCCACCAGGGTCATACTGGTTAACCTTGCTCTCCTTAAGCTTGACGAAACTCTCCCCGTGTCTCCACATAGTACTACACTATGTACTAAAGACTTGAGACAGAAACCTAGGAGTAAAATCCCAGCTGGCTAACTTGTGTTTGTGTAATGAACACGCCACACACACTGCCATCTGGGTGACATATGGATAACAAGTGGAGTAGTGTGTCCTCCCTCAGCGTGTTATGAATATCTTTCCCTCCACTCCGCTCTCTCTACATTGGTGAGATGATCACTACAGGCAGGGAAGGAATTAATATATGCATGCACCACCACGTAGAATACAGGGACCATGAGTGTCGCCTCCTCGGTCTAGTGACGTAGTGCTCGGTGGGGAAGGATGTGCCACGCTGACCCACATCCTGCCTCTCCCTCCTTCCCATTCACCATCACCATCACACATACACCACACTTGTACCATTACCACCACGCTTATACCATTACCACTACACATACACCACACACCACACTTGTACCACAACAACTATAGATTACATCTCACTTGGACGATCGTATGTTTTATGCTCTGTAACGTTACCTGACCTAACCTAACCTGAACTAAGCAACTTGACCTAACCTAACTTGACCTGATCTAACCTAACCTGATTATGTAACCAAAAAAGAAAAAAATCGTCCGAGTGGGATGCCACCCAACTATGCACTATTAACTATCATAGTGTATAGTATTAGATCTTTTATGAGAATGAAGTAAACAATATTGTGTAGTTATGGCGGCTTATAGTTGTTTATTGACTTAATGGAGTTTATTGCCCTCATTTATCTCATGGAGGCCTTTTCCCCGCCATCCAAAACAATATGCAGCTAGTAGCAGCCGACTACATATTCCAACAATATTTTACAATGCCATAACAATAAAATGTAAGGAAGCATTAAATTATATATTATGTTCAGCTCCTATGGTGATAATAGTCTTTACTGCTGTATAAGATCTGGTGAAGGGCCTGTCATACTGTGTTGAAGAGCGTAGAGTTGACAAAGTTTTAGAAGTTTCTGTTGTTCCCCCCAAAAATGAAAGTATGTGTGAGTGTCAATAGCGGATGGAGGTGGTGGGAGGGTGGGGGGCGTGCACCGGCCACCTGTTGTGTCCTCAACCTTGCTTCAACTTATTTGTCTCCCTCTTCTGGCTCCGTTTTCATTACAGAGGTTGCGTTGCGTCAATTTTTTCTTCTTTTTCTGAACTCTGTCGCGTCAACTACCTGTTGCAGGTACCGGCCAGCTACTGCATTCAGTGGACACAGCTCCCTGCACCTTCTGTTGGTATTGTCAAAGGTTATGATGATATACAACCTTTGACACTGTCGTAATCCAATTCCGTTCACCCCTCGCCACGAGGGTCAAAATCCACTCGTATGCGGACATACTGTACTATGAGTGCCCAATAAACTAGCTCCCTGGCGGAGCAAATTATAAAAAACAAATACCATGCGTTGACTGGTCTATACCAACTATGACGTCACTTAGCATCGACATCACTATGTTGTTAGATTGAGCTTAGTGAATTAGTTAGGTCAGGTCACGTTATGAGGGTGTCTGTGTGTGCAGTTTAACATGCTACTAACTTCAGTTCTATAGGAGATAAAAACAATCATTAAAATGTAATAGACAGACAATTTATTCAAGTTTCAACTTCAATCTTAGGATTTAAATATACAACATATCCACCACCATTACGGATACAAAGCATAATACGACTTTGAAGCCATTCCGTACAGTGTAGGGTTGATTATATTATCTAGAAACAAAAGAAGAAAGAAACTAGAATAAATACATTTCTTTGCTCTTGTTAAAACTTAAATAATTTATCTGTCTATTACATTTTAAAGATCGTTTTTATCTCCTATAGAACTGAAGTTGTTAATATTTTAAACTGCTCATAGACTTTATAGACCCCTTGAAAGTGGGGGAATGTGTCAGCTGTAGGAGGGACACTTAGGGCATCGTGACGAGCTAGTGCTGACACCACCGTCACGTGTGTCAGCTGTAGGAGGGACACTTAGGGCATCGTGACGAGCTAGTGCTGACACCACCGTCACGTGTGTCAGCTGCAGGAGGGACACTTAGGGCATCGTGATGAGCTAGTGCTGACACCACCGTCACGTGTGTCAGCTGTAGGAGGGACACTTAGGGCATCGTGATGAGCTAGTGCTGACACCACCGTCACGTGTGTCAGCTGCAGGAGGGACACTTAGGGCATCGTGACGAGCTAGTGCTGACACCACCGTCACGTGTGTCAGCTGTAGGAGGGACACTTAGGGCATCGTGATGAGCTAGTGCTGACACCACCGTCACGTGTGTCAGCTGCAGGAGGGACACTTAGGGCATCGTGATGAGCTAGTGCTGACACCACCGTCACGTGTGTCAGCTGCAGGAGGGACACTTAGGGCATCGTGACGAGCTAGTGCTGACACCACCGTCACGTGTGTCAGCTGTAGGAGGGACACTTAGGGCATCGTGACGAGCTAGTGCTGACACCACCGTCACGTGTGTCAGCTGCAGGAGGGACACTTAGGGCATCGTGATGAGCTAGTGCTGACACCACCGTCACGTGTGTCAGCTGTAGGAGGGACACTTAGGGCATCGTGACGAGCTAGTGCTGACACCACCGTCACGTGTGTCAGCTGTAGGAGGGACACTTAGGGCATCGTGATGAGCTAGTGCTGACAGCACCGTCACGTGTGTCAGCTGCAGGAGGGACACTTAGGGCATCGTGACGAGCTAGTGCTGACACCACCGTCACGTGTGTCAGCTGTAGGAGGGACACTTAGGGCATCGTGACGAGCTAGTGCTGACACCACCGTCACGTGTGTCAGCTGTAGGAGGGACACTTAGGGCATCGTGACGAGCTAGTGCTGACACCACCGTCACGTGTGTCAGCTGTAGGAGGGACACTTAGGGCATCGTGATGAGCTAGTGCTGACAGCACCGTCACGTGTGTCAGCTGCAGGAGGGACACTTAGGGCATCGTGACGAGCTAGTGCTGACACCACCGTCACGTGTGTCAGCTGTAGGAGGGACACTTAGGGCATCGTGACGAGCTAGTGCTGACACCACCGTCACGTGTGTCAGCTGCAGGAGGGACACTTAGGGCATCGTGACGAGCTAGTGCTGACACCACCGTCACGTGTGTCAGCTGTAGGAGGGACACTTAGGGCATCGTGACGAGCTAGTGCTGACACCACCGTCACGTGTGTCAGCTGTAGGAGGGACACTTAGGGCATCGTGATGAGCTAGTGCTGACAGCACCGTCACGTGTGTCAGCTGTAGGAGGGACACTTAGGGCATCGTGATGAGCTAGTGCTGACAGCACCGTCACGTGTGTCAGCTGTAGGAGGGACACTTAGGGCATCATGATGAGCAGGTGCTGACAGCACCGTCACGTGGATGGTCGAACTATTCCCTCTCTTCACCCTGAACCACCACCCACACCGATGGTCGAACTATTCCCTCTCTTCACCCTGAACCACCGACCACACCGATGGTCGAACTATTCCCTCTCTTCACCCTGAACCACCGCCCACACTGATGGTCGAACTATTCCCTCTCTTCACCCTGAACCACCGCCCACACCGATGGTCGAACTATTCCCTCTCTTCACCCTGAACCACCGCCCACACCGATGGTCGAACTATTCCCTCTCTTCACCCTGAACCACCGCCCACACCGATGGTCGAACTATTCCCTCTCTTCACCCTGAACCACCGCCCACACCGATGGTCGAACTATTCCCTCTCTTCACCCTGAACCACCGCCCACACCGATGGTCGAACTGTTCCCTCTCTTCACCCTGAACCACCGCCCACACCGATGGTCGAACTATTGCCTCTCTTCACCCTGAACCACCGCCCACACCGATGGTCGAACTATTCCCTCTCTTCACCCTGAACCACCGCCCACACCGATGGTCGAACTATTCCCTCTCTTCACCCTGAACCACCGCCCACACCGATGGTCGAACTATTCCCTCTCTTCACCCTGAACCACCGCCCACACCCATGGTCGAACTATTCCCTCTCTTCACCCTGAACCACCGCCCACACCGATGGTCGAACTATTCCCTCTCTTCACCCTGAACCACCGCCCACACCGATGGTCGAACTGTTCCCACTCTTCACCCTGAACCACCGCCCACACCGATGGTCGAACTATTCCCTCTCTTCACCCTGAACCACCGCCCACACCGATGGTCGAACTATTCCCTCTCTTCACCCTGAACCACCGCCCACACCGATGGTCGAACTATTCCCTCTCTTCACCCTGAACCACCGCCCACACCGATGGTCGAACTATTCCCTCTCTTCACCCTGAACCACCGCCCACACCGATGGTCGAACTATTCCCTCTCTTCACCCTGAACCACCGCCCACACCGATGGTCGAACTATTCCCTCTCTTCACCCTGAACCACCGTCCACACCGATGGTCGAACTATTCCCTCTCTTCACCCTGAACCACCGCCCACACCGATGGTCGAACTATTCCCTCTCTTCACCCTGAACCACCGTCCACACTGATGGTCGAACTATTCCCTCTCTTCACCCTGAACCACCGCCCACACCGATGGTCGAACTATTCCCTCTCTTCACCCTGAACCACCGCCCACACTGATGGTCGAACTATTCCCTCTCTTCACCCTGAACCACCGCCCACACCGATGGTCGAACTATTCCCTCTCTTCACCCTGAACCACCGCCCACACCGATGGTCGAACTATTCCCTCTCTTCACCCTGAACCACCGCCCACACCGATGGTCGAACTATTCCCTCTCTTCACCCTGAACCACCGCCCACACTGATGGTCGACCTATTCCCTCTCTTCACCCTGAACCACCGCCCACACCGATGGTCGAACTATTCCCTCTCTTCACCCTGAACCACCGCCCACACTGATGGTCGAACTATTCCTTCTCTTCACCCTGAACCACCGCCCACACTGATGGTCGAACTATTCCTTCTCTTCACCCTGAACCACCGCCCACACCGACACCTTACTGTATACCAGTGTTGTTGCTGCATCATCACGCCCGGGTGACGACAACTGTCCAGAGGAAGTGTGACGGTGCCAATGTTACTGTAACAGCGACTGTGTGACGGAGGCAGAGCGTCACTGTTAGAGCGGCAGTGTGACGGAGGCAGAGCGCCACTTTAACAGGATAAGTGACGAAGGCAGAGCTTCACTGTTCGAGCGGCAGTGTGACGGAGGCAGACCGTCACTGAAACATGATCAGTGACGGAGGAAAAGCGTCACTGTAACAGGATCAGTGTGACGGAGGCAAAGCGTCACTGTAACAGGATCAGTGACGGAGGCAGAGCGTCACTGTAACAGGATAAGTGTGTCGGAGACAGCGTCACTGTAACAGGATAAGTGTGACGGAGACAGCGTCACTGTAAGCAGTGAGTGAGGATGTCGCCAGGTGTCCCAACATACAGAAAGTCAAGAACTGTGGGCGGATGTCATGTTATGGAAGGATAAAGTTATCATGGGACAGCTTGTAACTACAACCTTTAAGATACATTCTCTCTCTACGTCGCCCCACTTTCTGTTTCCAAGAATATTAAGCATTACGAAAATACCATATAAACATTATCTATCGATAAATCCCAACAGTTTGGACTTTATTCATTTTTTCGTGATTTTATATTTATGTACTTAGAACAGGACAGTACAGTGCACAGGTGATAAACCATCTGGTAAACTGATGTTTATGTGGCTGGCCAAGTGATCTATACACTCACGTAAGTGTCTCAATAAAGCAAGAAATTATATAGACTCCGCCCGAGGATCTCAATAAAAGGACCAGGTTTCAGAGTGACGGATGATGCGGGTTGAGGCAGTGCTGGTCCTTCTCGAGTTGAGAGCATCAAGGTCAAGCGTGTGTGGGGGGGCAGACACGACACTCATACACCCTCCCTTTGCCCTTATTAGAATATCTGTGTGTATATTAAGTATTTCGAGTTATTTAATATGTTAGGAAGAAAGGAGGTTTGTTGTACATTATTATTTTCGTGCGAGGAAGAAAATTAAGCATGTCTCACTCACTGTTAGTGAACCACTTGTGTGTAGCCGTAGCGTCACGCACACACCCCGTCTCCTGGCTTCACTCAACACATCAGCCCTAGAGCACATCACTAGAGTATCAATTCTTACGTCCTATTAAATACTCCCTTCCCACACGTCAACTTTGATATAACAGGGTAACATAAGGTTGATAGTTTACCTGAACGTGTATCGCTACATTATAAAACTGACTGCCTTACCATATCACTTCATAAACTTTTGTGATTCATCGACGAATTTGAAAAAATTCACAACTCTTTCTATATAAGTACGAGTCACACACCAAACTTTTATAAACCACACCGGGAGAAGAGTTAAAGGTGAAGTGGGTGACGGAGTGGGAGGGAGGGAGCAACTCTGCCTCAACATACACCAGACACTTTAGATAGACAATAACACACTCTGGGACCATCAATATTGTTCGTACACAAAGAATTCCCAGGTTCTCGCCCCAAATAAAACGTTTTTTCCTCCTTCTTTGACAATATAAAAAATGACTTGATATTTCCAACCTCCGTGTGTGTGTGTGGAGTTAACAGACGATACGCCTCAGGTATTTGACAGCGCTGCATACTACTTCCGTTCTCAGAGTTTTAACCTCTCACCTATCTGCCACTCTTACATCTTTCTCTCTCAACTTCTTTCCGTTCACGTGCACTGGAGGTGCGCGTGATCTAGGTATATGCTGATAACCACAAGGAAAGAAGAAAACACGAAGTTCCCAAGCGCTTTCGTGTAATCCAAGAGAAAATGACAGGAATTTGAACTCTGGTACAAACTATAAGAAAATGTGATAAGTCAATGAAGTGTGTGTGTGTGTATGTGCGTGTGTTTTTTGTGTGTATGTATGTGTGTGTGCGTGTGTATGTGTGTGTGCGTGCGTACGTGTATGTGTGTCTGTGTGTGTATGTATGTGTGTTTTGTGTGTGTCTGTATGTGTGTATGTATGTGTGAGTGTGTGTGTGCGTGTGTGTGTGCATGTGTGTGTATGTGTGTGCGTGTGTGTGTGTATGTGTTTTTTGGGTGTGTGTATGTGTGTGTGTGTAAGTGTGTTTTGTGTGTGTATGTGTGTGCGTGCGTACGTGTATGTGTGTTTTGTGTGTATGTACAGTATGTATCTGTGTGTGTGTGCGTGCGTGCGTACGTGTATGTGCTTAAGTCTCCAAATGTTCTTGTGAGATGGCCACTGGACATTTCTTCACACTCTTGACCTCACACTTCGGGGATAATGATGAATCATCTACATCCTGTGAGAAAGAGGTTCACATACACACACACACGTACACACTATCTTATGTTAATAAAACAGTTTCCTGACTTACAGGATTCTCTTCCTTTATATTTATCTTCCGGTATAATCCTTCCTGGTGTTATTATACCTACCATCATAGTTATCAGTTCCTTGATTGTTATGATAATTTGTTACAGGAAGATTTCTTCTAGGTACACAAAAGTTTCTAAGAAGACTTTTCGGAAGGAATTGCAAAAGCATGTGCACGAAGAAAAAGTTTAGCTAAAGCACACTTTCTTGTAACAAGGTGAGGTACACCTAGGATTTAAACCATGAGGTCTCAGTTGGAGGTGGCCGAGCGGTGGAACAGCACCATTTGCATTCTATAAATATTCACCCAAATGTATACTGTAATACCCAATTATTCACTAAGTTATTCAACAATGACTCAGTAGTTGTTCATGTGATACTTGCTGAGGTCTGTTACTTCATCAGAAGTTGAGCCACAGGTCAAGTTGATCTTGCAAATACCTCGCCCGCTCCTCCTTGCGTCTCACACTCTGAGCAGGAGAGCGGGCAGACTCATGTCATTTGTTACCCAGTGAACACCTCACTTAAGTGTTCTCCTATAAGTGCACTAAGACACTTCCCTCAGCAGAGAAGGTACAATATACTCTCAACTGAACTCAGTACCCGTGAAACTATATTTTTCTACAATAAAGAAGAACCAACACAGTGTTTACTTCAGCCCTGCCACTTATTAGTTCCAGAACTATTATATATATTTGTGTGATATATATCTATAAAAAGGACCAACACGTACGTGCACCAACACTTTGTGACACACGTGCACCAACACTTTGTGACACACGTGCACCAACACTCTGTGACACACGTGCACCAACACTCTGTGACACACGTGCACCAACACTTTGTGACACACGTGCACCAACACTCTGTGACACACGTGCACCAACACTTTGTGACACACGTGCACCAACACTCTGTGACACACGTGCACCAACACTTTGTGACACACGTGCACCAACACTCTGTGACACACGTGCACCAACACTTTGTGACACACGTGCACCAACACTCTGTGACACACGTGCACCAACACTTTGTGACACACGTGCACCAACACTCTGTGACACACGTGCACCAACACTTTGTGACACACGTGCACCAACACTCTGTGACACACGTGCACCAACACTTTGTGACACACGTGCACCAACACTCTGTGACACACGTGCACCAACACTCTGTGACACACGTGCACCAACACTCTGTGACACACGTGCACCAACACTCTGTGACACACGTGCACCAACACTTCGTGACCAACAAGAATATTCCAAATATTCGCTACCTTAAGGTAGAGTCTCAATGTAATTTTGACGCCATTTTTGGACGTCTGGATGTTATCTTTACGTTTACGCTTATATGGCCCAGTTTTGTGTTCTCTTATCAACAGTTACCGCATGACTCTGGCGCCCGGGCGTCATTGTTTACGAGGGTTGACATGACCTGAGATAGTTATCATGGGTTGAGGGTGAGAACCCCCCCTCCCCCAGAGCTCCCCAGCATCCGGGCTTTGTTGGACGAGGCCTTTGTGTGGCTGACACCTCACATTCTCGACTCTATTAAGAAATGGAATTATTTAGTGAATGCTGAGTCATTCTCATCTCCCTGGAATTATTCTCAAAACTCTTTTCAGTGTTTGTTTCGCAAAAAACAAATTTCTGCCAGACGTTTAAGATTAGTCTTTCATTTCCATCATAAAGGTAGTTTCTCTGTTACTTTACAAAACCATATTATTACAGAATGTTGTATATATTCACACAAAAATATGTCACAGATGTGTTGCTTATAAATAATAAACGTAACTATAAAGAAACGTCTGTGTATGAACAGTGTTGGTTAGTATTCACCTACACTTTCGTTTTTATAAATTTTGATCTAAAGCCAACCAACTGTACCGTGACGCCCCACGATCCCCTGGGAGTTAAGAAATTATTCCTAGGGTCCTGCAGGTCTCAGGGGGGGGGGGGGGGGTTCTTTCCTCTGGGTACGTTAAAATGTTATCTCTCTTGGACTTTCCAACTAGCTCTTTAGTATATAATGTACACGAATTATTGCCTTAAGTTTTCATGAGAAGTATAATTGTTCGTAGTATCTAACACTTTTTATCTCACTCTGGAGGTAACGGCAACTCCCTTGTAAAAAAATAAATAATAATTCAAAGGGTAATATCCAGAACATACACTACAAGACCGCGTCACCATCACGCTGTACTTATTAAAACGACGCACAAATATGTACTTACTTGCTAATGTTGCCGTAAGACTGTCCGCTTGTACTGTGATTCCAAACACTGGAGGTTATGGGATGGGCAGTGGTGTAATACCCAGCAAGCAGAGTGCGGATCACTTGTATGAACTATCTCGCCAGTAATTTTTATTCACACACACACACACTAATAAATAATGAGCTTAGTTACCCGTGCACTCACGGCTAAGAGTACAGGGGGGAAGCGTCTGGGGATACTCTATACCCTGGGCGTGAATGAAGGAGACTGTGAACGTAGAAGTAGAGAGGGTGTGTGTGTGTGTAGGAGCGTATGCGAGCGTTAGTGAGTACAGTGCCCGTGCGAATAGTGAGTAATAAGCAAGTGTCGACCTCGCTAAACTGACGTGCACTCACTACTTCCTCTTTTATTTTATAGTGTTGTGATGGTGCAAATGTTTCTTCTGTTAAAACTGAGTCTTGACATAAGTAAAATACAATCCAATGAGAATAGGGCTCTCAGTTTTTCTTCCCGCGTAGAGCGGGTGTGACGTCAGCAATGTGACGTCATTGTTGTGTCATTTCTGTGGCATTCCAACTTCCAACGACGGTGAATCAAACTTCTGAGAATATTTCCAGCTTAGTGTTCCAGTGATTAGCTCTCATTACACAAACAAGTCTCATAAGAGGCCAAGTTAGGGACATGTGTGCGTTGCCGACACATTTATTAACGGGTGTTTCAACACACAAGTGGTACAACCAGTGCCCCACTGTTCACCTCACTTAATTAACAAAATGAAAGAAAAGTTACATTCATTTCCAGTATTCTTCAACTTTATTTTAATTAAGTAAAATGTGAGGGAACAGTTGTTAAAGCTTCTCAACATAACTACAGTATGTTTCCAGAAGAAACGACACACCACCTACAGTTCAGTACAGCAGTACAGTACTGGCAGTGGTGCCCACACTAGGTATAAATTATCCCAGTGTTTTTTTTGTGTGTGGTAATTAGGCAGTCTGCCAAAAACATAGGATTGTCCAGAAAGTTCATAAACAACATAGTTGCGCGAGTGTGGTAACTCTGGTTTTGTCCAACATGTAAACAAGAGCTGGAACAGACGGGTGTGTCAGGTGGCACTGTCCAGCACCACCAACCTCATCTCACTGGTTATTATTATGTTGTTTATAACTGTGAAGCAAGAGTTGAGTGAACAATAAAACTTGTCTTTGAACTAAAGATGCCTCCATCAACCTTATGATAGTTATTATGGCATCAGGTCACAGTAAAGGGAACCACTGACCGATTGGATATATCATATACCCACACACGTGTGACTCAAACTTCGTCATCAAACATGACTTATAATAAATATAAAGAATGTTCAATGGTGTATGAGGGGCGGCAGAGCGTTGTTAAAAGTTAGGGACCAAATAATGTACTGTATTTGTCTGAGGATATTCCTAGAGTTGTTTAAGAAAGGGGACGTACAGTATGCTGCACTAATACCTGGTACAGTACAGTGGCTGGTGCGTTTTGTGAGATGTAGCAACTTTAGTCTGGGTACTATTGCGAGGGTTTTTGGGCCATTCCGGAAGTTTTAGTACGATGTAAACACTCAGATCTACACCGGAGGAGGATTTAGAAAATGTCACAGGCGAGGTTGTCTCCAGCGGGAATGGGTTGTGAGAGGTTTCAGGTGTTTGTTGTGGTCTGTATCATGTTCGGGTTAGATATTCCGTAATAGCCAGTAAGTTGTCGCGTCCCTGACTGCATGGCTGCATCACCCGCCAGCACCACACAACAAAGCCACCCACTGACGCCCCTGAAACTCGACCTCCACACAGCACGCCGTGACTCACTACCCGGCACCTCTCTATATACAACACGTCAAATAAATATATAAATATAATACATTAACGAGGAGACACATACACCCATAAAGGGAAAACAAGATATTCTTCCTTGAATGAAGAACTAAAGATTTTCCACAATAATTATTCTTACCATTACGGAGATGAATAAACAAGGCTGTTAGTGTCGGCAGCAGACGACCTTTACGCCTCAACACACGAGTACTTCATTCATTCCAGATCATAACTGAAAGCGAATTACCAGCAAAATTACAATTACAAGTGACAGCAGCAGCTCTCAGTATCCTGCCTCGTGTACACCAATAACACGTAGAAATGTAATTATACATCAACGTATACATGGTTGCCCCTCGTGTAGCAAGGATGGCCGACCCAAAGGCCACCTTGGCGTAAATTTATTTAAGGTGTAGAAGCTGTGGCCAACACAACAACCATACTCTGAGTAAACGAGTTGCATGACCCAGTCAGTGTCAAGGAATAGTCCGAGAAGACCGGACAACTCGCCAACTATACTGGCTTACCCAGAACACGATCCGCAAATCGATTAACATCCAGGATCCCAATTATTGTTGGGTAGACAAAGTCAAATGGCGTAAAGAAAATTGACCATAATTTCACCCTGCCCAGGGATCGAAACCCGTGTCCTCTTGTTTGCGAGGCGCGAGCATGCTAACCATTTCACGTATAAACTATAAGTACGGCACTCTCCGTCAGTATACATACATTTCTTTATCAAAGCGGTCTTGACATTAGTAATAACAAACTAGAGTGGGGCTGTGTAACCAGTGGGGTTCCCCAGGGGTCAGTACTAGGCCCATTCTTGTTCATAATCTACATAAACGATCTAGATACTGGGATCAGCAGTGACATAAGCAAGTTTGCTGATGACACCAAAATTGGGCGGCAGATTAATTCAGGGCAGGATGCAAATGCACTACAGGAGGATTTAAATAAACTGCAGGGGTGGTCTGAAAATGGCAAATGAAATTCAACACCAGCAAGTGCAGCGTACTTAATAATGGAAGAACAAATACCGTCAATGTATACAGCCTTAACAACATCAACCTCGAGAAGTCGACTTGTGAAAGAGACTTGGGGGTACTTGTAAGCCCGGACCTACGGCCTAGAAAACAGTGCGTTAATGTTCGAAATAAGACAAACAGAGTATTAGGTTTTATATCTAGAAGTGTAAGTAATAAGAGTGCAGAGGACTTATTGCAACTATATCTTGCGCTAGTCAGGCCGCACCTCGATTATGCGGTTCAGTTCTGGTGCCCTTATTATAGAATGGATATCAATTCACTGGAGTCGGTGCAGCGAAGAATGACGAAAATGATTCCGGGACTTAGAAACCTACCATATCAAGATAGGTTAAAGAAACTAAACTTGCATTCCCTAGAAAGACGAAGAGTGCGGGGAGATACGATAGAAGTATTTAAGCGGGTGAAAGGAATCAATAAAGAGGATATAAATAAAATTCTTATAATATCCGAGCAGGATAGGACTCGAAGCAACGGATTTAAGTTGGATAAGTTTAGGTTTAGGAGGGAGATAGGAAGGAACTGGTTCACAAATAGGGTGGTGGACGAGTGGAACAAGCTTAGCAACTTCGTAGTAAGTGCGGGAACGCTGGGAAGTTTTAATAGGAGGCTAGATAGATTCATGGATGATAGAGAGTGGTAGTAACTCTCGACAGGAGCTGCCATGCACAGGCCAACCGGCCTATTGCAAACTCTTTATTTTCTTATGGTCTTATGTTCTTACATTTCTTAGCGACCTTGTTACCTTATACTGCTCAAGGACTATAAACAGTAAGGACAAATCACTGTAACATCATAAACTCCAGTTCCGCCCCGTTCAATGACATCACCTGAGTGACGCGCGTGCGCGTCAGGTGGTGAGTTAGGGACAGTCACATGGCCATTTTTTTAAACACTAGGGGCAGCAAGCCCGAAGAGCAATCCCGAATGTCGTCAAACTAGAATATCAATCCCGAACATCGGGTTGCTATTTAGTAACCCGAACGCCGCAACTCGAGAGGGTTGGTACGCCTTATCCAAGATAAATGTAAATAAACAGGTCATCCGCATTGCTATTACAGAGAATTTCTTTAAGAAATTTGTCCATAGTATATTTAACTTCTGTTTATTGTTGTTCTGGTGATGTAAGATAGGACTGAAACGATTTAAATTGAGTGATTGAAAACATCATTAATCAATTTTGGCATTTTTTCTAACCCTGAGTTCGAACATTTCTTCTAAAACAATATTTTACGTAACCGAATGTAAACTTACAAATAATGGTAGTACCTAAACACAACCGGAACAACAACCCAAACAGTGAAATATAGTAGGAGAATTTTTTCCATGGTAATTATCAGCGTGAGTCACAGATGACACTTGTAAACTATTGCCTCAGCATCTACCTAGTGCATTTGGCTCATCTTATATCTTCCCTAGATAATATATTGGCGAAATGGAAATTGCATTGCATCTATCTATCACAAACAAAAGTGCGTTACTTACCATACTTGAGGCTGTAAGGGGATGATTGTGGGAATGCAATGCTTGATGAAATTGGAAGTCGATGGGGAGACGAAAAATATTCGGCGTTAAAGGTACGACGTCATTGGGGGTACACGGCGGTCTCTTAAAAATATAAACATTTCCATTGGAACCGGTTATTAGGATATTTAAATAATAGTTTTCTTTATTATCTCATCTTAATTTACATATATTGTATTTCAGAGACGTTTTCTATTCATATATAACTAGTTTGAGAATTAAGTCTTTCGGGTGCCTACCCACACCTGAGGACTTATCCCGAACTTTCCAATAATATTGTCGGACTACCAAATGGCAACCCGACAAAATTTGGTTTAAAAAAATGGATTACGGCTCGGAGGGCTCTTTCGGGTTACTAATAAGTGACCCGAATATTAAAAAAAAAAATGGCCAACAGACGATTGACGTCTCGTATGGGGGGGAGGGGAGGGGCGGAGTGCCAGGCATTTCGCTGGTGACATGAGCAAATAAAGTCAATTTTTGAGTTTATTAGCATTCAGATTTTCTTTTTGCTAGACATGGCAAGGTGAATGTCTCAGGGTACCCTGGGCAACTGGATTTGCAGAGTAAGTTTCTTTAGGTGCTGAGGATCACGACCGTCTCCGGTGAAAGTGATGTAACTGGTTTTTCTTATATTTTGGGCAATATTATTATTTTCTTTTGTTAAATATGGCAAGAACAATGTCTCATGGTCTACTGGATGACCTGATATAGACTGACATTGCAGAATTAAGAAACTAAAAGAAATCTTCCCTTGCGTCTTGAAACAAGCGCGGTGTTGACACCTGAAGCCACGTACGTTTACCGATGTATTTAACTTTTTTTTTTTCAAAACTATTAAATGTGTTAAGAGTTCTTTTTGGCCACATGTAGTAAGACGAACATATTTATAAACACAAGGATAAGGAAATGACGCAACCACTGACCCACTCACTTCAGCTATCGAGAATACAGGCCGCTGTATGGCAATGGTGTTCATCACTTCCACCCAGGGGTCAGACTGTACTGTACAGCTCACAAGATATAAATGATTACAAGGGTTAAATTCTACAGTTCCATCGGCTGTGTGAACGACAAGATACGGGCAGTTTATAGTAATAGAGATGCTGTATTACTCCGAGTCACCCATGTTTGTTATCGAGGAATAGGTTCCGGGTGACTAGTAATCCCACAAGTTCTAATTCCTCTGTCATCTTTACCAAGTTTGTTTGGTATAAGACCGTGTTGTCACAGCTTAACGTAGTTATTACTATTACGAAAGAACATAAAACAAGTATTGTACAACAGGCGGTAAAACCACAGAAACAAGTTTTTTGACGAATTGTACAGTACTGTACATCGCTGCCTGTATTATTGTTAACGTTATCAATATTTTTATTAATATTATTATTATTAGTAGTATCAATTCTATTTTTATGATAAGTTTTGTGATTACTATCATTAATATTGTTCATATTATTGAACACACACGCTCCATTGTGGACCTACATGATATATATATATATATATATATATATATATATATATATATATATATATATATATATATATATATATATATATATATATCCTCCTCCTAAATTCGGTATTAAAGCCGGATACCAATTCAGAATCACCCGCAGCAAAATAAAATGAAGTAAGATTCGATTCAGCTTAACAAGAAGCATTAGATTCCTACTTTGAGGAAGAGCCGACAGGGCGGCCTCGGGTAAATACAGAGGTGTACAATAGTTTCACTTGTTACGGGGTCAAATCAGGATTTCAAAGTTGGCATATTACTGTTTTTTGGAGCCTGTGTTAATATTAGCAAATAGGACGATTACAGTGCGTCTTTTGGTTTGGAAATTAGTGTCAAACCAACTCTGGATCCCTAAACTTAAACATGCGAAAAAAAATTCTCCCCAACCTGCCTGAATATATGTCCATAGACACACTATAGATGTGTTCTTTACACATACAGCTTACATAAAAGAGTATCTTGCCAACTTTCAAACCCTTACTTGACCCCTTAAAAATTGATCGTGAGGAAAGGGATACCAGCATCTGAGAGCTGTGCACACATAGAGGCAAATCTGTATATAAAAGTACGTAACTACATTTCTTTTGAAGTATTCTAATAAAACTGTAGAAGGTCGAATAAGGACACGAAAGTCTTGATGAGATTTCTTCATTGATTATGCAACAGTTAAAGTGAATTCTGTGTTGGGAGCTACAACCTCTATTTCCTGGTTAAGGATTGGCCTACAGTAGGATTATGTTGTTTCGTATACGGAAGAATAAGAATATTGTGTACTCTACCTCCGACGAAAAAAAAAAAGTCTACAAACAGAAGCATTCATAAGGTTAGTGAGTGATGATGTATACGCTGCCAGTGTTCACTGAGGCTCTGTGTGGAGGCGTGGTCATGAAGGTTCCGGGAGAATGATGAAAGTTTGAGTAGGGAGAGTGAGGCTGGGAGAGCACCAGGGAGGGGAAGCATCACAGTTGCAGCGGGGAGAGTGTGGCTGAAGGAGAGTACAGAAAGGGTAAAGGTGAGAGGAGCAGCGAGGAGAGAGAGGCAGGGGGATGAGTGCGGCCACGGTGAAGGGTTGTTCACATCTTTCCAAATACCCACAGCAGCTGGTGCACCTCAATGCTGTCGCCTTCTTCATTAAGTCAAATACGACGCGAAAATAACATAAGCACAATCAACACACACACACACACACACATATATATATATATATATATATATATATATATATATATATATATATATATATATATATATATATATATATATATATTTTATGAAAATCCACAATGAAAACGTGGATAAGATAAATCTTGATAAAATCACACGGGAAAATGGAAACAACGGAGTACCTTAGCTTTCGTCTTTATTCAAGACATCAGTCCTCTTCCAGTTTGCCTCTGAAGATGTCTTGAATAAAGACGAAAGCTAAGGTACTCCGTTGTTTCCATTTTCCCGTGTGATTTTATCAAGATATATATATATATATATATATATATATATATATATATATATATATATATATATATATATATATATATATATGTGTGTGTGTGTGTGTGTGTGTGTGTGTGTGTTAGGCTCAGAAAACGAAAAGCGACCACAACGCGTTCTGCTCTGATTGAGGCTTACAATAATGAGTAAATAAGAACAAAAATGATGCAATACATTCAGGAATATTCTTACATAATCAACACATCAATATATACACGGACATTTCACTAAGTTTGCCAAAATAACTGCTGCATGGGACAGAAAACAATCAAAACACCTAGTTCACAAAGTTATAATGCAAAATTATGCCTCGGCATAACAGTAAGGTGGAGGTGACGTTAAACTGTTTCACTGTCAGTGCTAATACAATATTAGCGTTATTTTGGGTTAGGTAGGATATGAATTTTGGTGGGTTGGCCCACAGAAAAATACCTAAATCGTAATGCGGCCCATGACTGAGGAAAGGTTGCCAATGCCTACTCCATGGCATTTTGCCACCTCATAATTACTTTAAGATAAAACCGAAAAAAAAGAAAATCTTTGTGTTTTCTTGTTCTTTAATTTAAAATTATGTTTTTCCAGTGTTTTTTTTATGTGATTTAAATGAATCCGACCTTCATTTCTACTGCTAATCACACCAAACCTAACAAGACCTAACCTAACCTATGTAAAATTAGCGTTGCGGTTATCCAGCGGTTTTAAAATTTTAAGTTTTGGAATCAGTAATGCTTACCTTAATTAGACTCAGAAGACTGCGAGTTGGGGTCATCGGGGTCATCATCCACAGGTCGCTATTTCTCAGCTTGAGAGCTACAGGGTTGGTTACAGTTCGTGCACTTGACCTCAATTGGCAACACACAGTGTTCCTGGAGAAATTTCAACGCCTCACTGTCCTTACCGTAATACTCAACATGAAATCTTGTGATCCCTAGACAGATGCACCCCATCCCTAGTATAAAGGTCCCTTCTGCAGTAGAAGTTGTCCCAGTTGTCTATGAATGGGACTGATATTGACTTGCAATATCCGTCAAGGCAGCCGTTGACACCAACTGCCCTTGACAGTCATTCATTGCCAACTCTCCTAGTGCAGGACACCACATATGATAGGGATCCCTCCCTTAGACCTAATACGTTCCATAACTGTCTTGAACTTATCAAGAAGCTCCTCGCTCCTACACCGGCCAATATCATTGCCTCCTGCACTGAGGCAGATAATGGGTTTGTTCCCATTACCAGACAAGATATTGTCCATCCTGTTAACTATATCCCCCACCCCAGCTCCTGGCAAACACAGTCTCATCCTATTTTTATTTTTACCACAAAAAGCTCTGTCCAGGTACCATACCTGGGAATCGCCAAAAATTAAGGTTTTCGTACCTTCTTTGTCAGCCTTGTCCCTGACTATGCTAATGTCCAATTCGTCTATCAAAGGACTGAAAGGGTTGGTACACTTAGCTGTTGTTGTCGTATCCTTGGTGTGTTTTCACCTCCAGTTTGGTCGTCCCTCTCTTCACAACTTTCCATTCGCCTGAGTTTTCGTCAGACACGGGCTTTCCTTGCGCACCAGTGTTGCCAAGCACTAAGCTCCTCAACAGCTGATCTTTTAATTCACCACCACGTAGTTAACCACGCATAAATTTGTCATACAATATGGGTGTGATGTTGTGGTATTAAATAATAAATAAGCAATATTGCATAGTTAATGACAGTCATTTGAAGAATAGCAGAGTACTACAATTGTCAAAATATTGTTTATTATTATTCATTAATTAATACCCCACCACATCATACATACAATCTTTTGTGAGACACTGCGAGTTGGCTGGCAGGGGTGAGGCAAGGTGCTGGCAGGGAGGCAAGGGTGAGGCAAGGTGCTGGCAGGGAGGCAGTGGGGAGGCGATACACACACACACACCTCCAACATTTATTGTTATATACTCTCGTTTGATCAGCCTCTTATGGTGTATGCTTTATCTTGGTTAATATAAAGTATTAAACACATTAGAAAAAATATTGTTTAATAATTAATTTTATATCAAAATTACATGACAAGTCGAATAATAAGGCAATTTTTTCACCCAGACCCCTCTACTGGGAGGAGAGTAGGTGGCTGCTAAGTTTACCCATTGCCAAATTTACGTTTTTTATTTAATCATTACAGTACTGACACATTATAAAAAGTATTGTACTGTATTATATATGAAGTGCATAGGTATTAATAAGCACAGATTATTACAGTAAACATATCTTTATTAGTAAATAAAAAAAACAAAGTAAAATATTTTTACAATGGTAATGACAGACATGGGGAGACTAAAAGGAACCTTTTTGGGGGTGTGCGGTCAGTTTCCCTCCCACCCTCCTCACCTTCTTACTCCTTACTGAATTTTAAATGAAAGAAAACATTATATAATTTGTATAATGAACATCCTCATAAATTACCGAATCATGAATTAAAAGAATAGAATATGAATTATACTGTACAATATTAAGATACTGTACAAAACTAAATTTGGTGCGTAGGCTGGGGGAGATGACAGGTGGTAGAGGGAGGGCAAGTGGATAACTTGCCTCCTGGCCCGTGCTGTCACCTAAATTCCAGCGCTGTACTGTATTGAGGTTCATTTGTTCATTTTGGTTCTGTTGACGTCTTAACACAGCTTAAACGCTGTGTTATAGGTTGATTGTGTCCTATGTACAGCAATTGTACAGTACTGCACAACAAGCAACAGATGAACCTTGTAGGACTGGTGACAGAATTATGTATTAAGCTTGCCCAAAAGCTAGCCTGGGGTGACGGGAGAGGTGATCTACAAGATGTATCAGCCAATTACAGATGTCCTTGAGGTTACATGACAGCATTAGCCAATCATTGCGCGAGACTACGACCTACTGTAAGTTACCTCAAGCGTCCCCTTGCCACCCACGCACAGAGGACCCGGGACTGGGGAGCACGCAAAATTTTTTCACTTTTCTATACATGTTATAGTACGTACATTATTTAATATTTTATATTATCAATGATAAAACATACACCTTAAGTGGCTGATCATACAAGAACATATACAGTAATAATAAATGTTGGAGGTGTGTGTATTGCTGTATTGGATACATTAATGAAAATGAATGGAAATTAGAAGTAATAGACTTGTAGTGGATCTCTCCCCTACAAACGCCGTTTGTCGCTGACTGCCGACCCCGCAAATTCTCGTGTATGCCTCTGGTCTAGGTCAACCAGCGCTGCCTTACATGACGGAGGTCAACTATTAAGCCACGCCTACCTCCGCTATATCAGACCTGACCTCGTGGTGACCTACCTCTCTTTCGACCTACACCAACCAACACCACCTCCTCAGCCGCTCCCTGGTGGTCCTCGCTCCCACCGGTGAGCATGGCGACCCACAAGCTGGTCCTCCTCTGAGCACCCTCACCAACCAGCTCTCTCTACATCACGCTTGTAACCATGCTGCCACTTCCCAGCACCAAGCTGCACTGTACATGCAATACAATATGTATAGAGAGCACATTGTGAGTTTCCTTTCTCCATCCCATCCTGAGTGTGAACCAAACATAACGTACCCCACAGACTTATAAATTGCAAAAAGTTGAAAGGTCCATCATTATTATTATTATTTTTATTTGTATTCTTTTCATAAATACTGTATACTTTTGTATATTTAAAAAAAACCCTGAAACCTCTTGATTTTATGCAGTATGACTCATTAACATCCATCATGCCACAAGTTGACTTGTTTCATGAGCTATTACACGTATGTGTGTGGTGATCTCTGGGGGGGGGGGTGCATTAGGTAACCTACCATAAGAACATAAGAATGGATGAAACTGCAGCGGGCCTATTAGCCCAATCTCCTCCAACCCCGTGCTCATATGTTCTCCTAGCAGCTTAAAGACTTCGATATCTTTTGAGCTGCCCCCTCTAGAGACCCAGCCAGGGTTGCTACTCCATCCCTAGACAGGTGCACCCCATCCCTAGCATAAAGGTCCCTTCTGCAGTAGAAGTTGTCCCAGTTGTCAATGAATGGGACTGATATTGACTTGCAATATCTGTCAAGACGGTCGTTGACACCAACTGCCCTTGACAACCATTCACTGCCACCTCTCCTTCTAGGCAGGACACAGCATATGATAGGGATCCCTCCCTTAGTCCTAACACGATCTACAGCTTCCTTGAACTTATCAAGAAGCTCCTCGCTCCTACACCGGCCAATATCATTGCCTCCTGCACTGAGGCAGATAATGGGTTTGTTCCCATTACCAGACAAGATATTGTCCATCCTGTCAATTATATCCCCCACCCCAGCTCCTGGCAAACACAGCCTCATCCTATTTTTGTTTTTACCACAAAAATCCGTCCATGACTGATTCCCGTCAGCTTACAGTTGCCACTTATGGATTTTTCCAAAGCAATTATCCAAAAGTATTTGGGATGAAATGAGTGGGTATTAGAGTTTATTGTATTGATTTTGTGTACATTAAAGCCTTGACTAACGATGATTGTAGATGTACAGTAGTAAAATTAATGTAAAAATACTGTATGTATCTTTTCATTAATGTTATATAATGAAACGTACAATAGAAGTGATCGATGAATTAGTAGAAAAAAAATGTGAGACTGCACGGGGCGGGAGGCCAACATATGCACTCATGGAAACAGTGTCATTTAACACACACATGGTGAATTAGCGGTCACTTTTCCCCTCATATGACCCTTGTACCTCCGGCTGGGAGGAGGGGGGGGGAGAGGTGGGGATATCAACACATACAGTTCTTATGGATAAAGGCAGAGGGGTTTTATTGTTGTGCTTATAAAATGTAACTGATTTGACTTAGGAGAATATAACTTGCATTGCTGAAATTTTTGTAAGATAGCGATTAAATTTGAGTATAAACATCCATTATTTTGCACCATACATAATAATTTTAGTAATTAACTTAGTACAGTGCATTTAAGTACAGGTTGTGATAATTTATGTGGTTGCAGTTTCAAAGCTTTGTGACATCGCTGATGTATAATGAGTCTCCATATGCCCTGGTTTATTCATTGATCAGTTGTCTAAGTGCAAAAGTATCAATTAATTTTAAAATATAAATTATAATGTAAAATGTTATAAGACAATGGTTTGGAAGTGCTGTTAATGTGTGTGCTATGTAAGTGTCTTGACATGTCACCTCACCACCTGAGTCCTGAACAAACTCTTCATCAACTTCTTCAAATCCTACAATGTGCTTGGCAAGCTCAAAACACATACACACGCGGGAATTAAGACAACAAGCATCCACTGAGGGTCTTGTTGTGTGACTGCATGGAGGAGCTTATCGCTTGGCAACACTGGTGCATGTTAACACTCCTTTACGCTCCATCTCTCTAATCACCCACACCTTTCTGCTTCCTCACTCCATATTTTAAAATGTTATGTTGTAATGTTGAAGGTATAAAGCTTTGCTCATTATTCATATCACAATCTCTCTAAAATACTTAAGGTTTGTGTTTATTCAAGACATCTTCAGGTCATGAGACCCACTAATCCCCCACCCAAGAAAGGGTGACCTGACATTCCATCAGTAAGTCAGTAATATGAGACCACTAATCCCCCACCCTACCTTCACCTGACATTGTGTCAGGTCTGGTCCCTCCCAAAAATACTTGAGCTTTCGTTTTAATTCAAGACATTTTCAGAATATGCTCTCGATTTTTGACCTCGGAAAATTGGTTCCCAAAGCCGGAATTTTTTTCAAAATTTCGGATTTGAGAATGCTTTTTCGAGCTAATTTCAATTCCGGCTATCGGAGAGTTCCGGGTTTGAGGGATTCCAGCTAACGGACATATTACTCTACTACAGTTCAGTACAGTATAAGTGATATCTCTATTAGCAGGAACAATTGGTGCTGAGCACTTCCGGGACTGAGAGATTTCTGGGTAACGAAACGACTCCCTCAAACCTGGAAAAAAAAAGATCCCTCATCCCTGGAATTTTCTGGGTAACGGAAATATGTTCTCGGAAGTTGCTGAATGATGCATTAATTGAGGCGCCCCGCAACGTATGGGTTACTCGCGACATAATTTGAAAGCCGAGAAAACCGTGTTTAAAGTTTTTCCAACTTCAAACATGCATAACTTTGTTGTTTTTTAAGATACAACATTCATTTTGATGCATTTTGAAGCTAAAGGATTATACTTGCAGCTGGTAGGTAGCTCATGATGAAGTAATGTACTGGGTTGTTGCAATGTTGACTTGAAGCAACAAAACTCCCACCTGCTTACGGCTTTTTTGACTCTAATCAATATCAGAGTGTAGATCCCGCCACAACAAAAGAGAACCAAGGGAGAAGGAGAGAGGGATTCCGCATTCATTGGCTGGAGAGGCCGTGACGTAGATAGCAGATGCTCACTGTCATTGACCGAGACAGGGGAGGAGGCTGTGGACCGGCTGCTGTGATTGGCCGCCCACTCCTCTCACTCACTCAACTGACTGGATGAAAGCACCTGACAACGCGAAAGCCAAGCCCATACTTTCCTGTCTGCCACAAATGGATGTTCTACCCTATTCTCAAAGGGTTTTAAACCTTATTACAGTGTAGTAAGGAGATCTTATCAACTACCATCGTATAGAGCTAGGTCGAAAAAAGTGCTTTCCAAAAAAAAAAAAAAAAAAACTGGGTTTTGCCCGGGGTGGTCTGAGTGAACCTTAAGATGCAGGGGGCCTCATTTCATCCCTCAAAGCCAGAAGAAACCCCTCATCCCCTAGAATTTTTCGGGTAACGGAAAAATATTCTCGGAAGTTCCAGAAACTGCGAATTTAATCATCTCTCAAACCCGGAAAAACTCCCCAGTCCCCGGAATTTTCTGGGTGCTGGGAAATTTTTCTCAGAATTTTCCAGAAAATGTGCCCCTCGGAATATCGTTCCCAAAGCTGGAATTTTCCAGAAAATTACAGCTTTGGGATTGATTTTCCAAGAAAATTTAAATTCCAGCTATCAGAGATTTCTGGGTTTGGGAGATTCCGGCTAACGGAGATATTACTTTATTACAGCTTAGGTTTCCCGCACGTCTCAATAGATTCTCAGCCAATGTTAGCTAGGCTGGGCAATCACACCCAATAAGGTCATCCTAATGCAGTTGAAAAAATATCACAATCACAGATCAAAACAAAAACAAACCATACAACCTCTTATGGTCACTGCATGGATTGTCAGGACCCTTCTGGATACTGGCACAAACGAGTGCCCTGAAAGAAGAACTGCCCTTGTGGCAAAAGAGCTGACTAGGTATAACATCGACATAGCAGCCATCAGTGAGTCCCGGCTCCCAGATGAGGGCCAGCTCACAGAACGGGGGTCTGGCTATACCGTCTTCTGGAAGGGTAAACCTGCTGCGGAGAAAACCGCATTTATGGAGATGACTTTGCCATTTGCCAATCGATCCTACATTGGCTAACTGAAATGCCTGTTGGGATCAACGAGCGCCACATAGACGCTCTGAGTCCAACTGAATCACTCACATCATGCCTTCTTCATCAGTACATACGCCCCAACACTGGATGCAGAGGATGACATCAAGGAGGCCTTTTATGCCGACCTCGACAGAGTGCTAACCTCTCTCCCCAGAGAAGATATGGTTGTGCTCCTTGGTGACTTCAGTGCCAGAGTTGGAAGAGATGCCGACATATGGCAAGGAATCATGGGGAGAAATGGGTTAGGCAAGTGCAATTCCAATGGCCTACTCCTCCTGAGCAAGTGTGCTACACACAACCTCACTATCACCAATACCTTGTTAAGGCAGGCCGACAAGTTCAAGGGTTCATGGCAACACCCATGATCCAAACACTGGCATCTCAATGACTACATCGTTGTTAGAGAAAGAGATCGCTGAGATGACCTCATCACCAGTGCCATGCATAGCTCAGACCAATGCGACACTTATCATTGGCTCGTCAAAGCCAAACTCTCACTTCACGTTATCCCTGAAAGGCGAAGGCAATGAGCCTCCAGAAGAGGATGATGCAACCCCCTCCGCTCATCTGACGGTAACTCTCTAATTAAAGACAATGAAGGCCTCCTTCAGCGCTGGAAAGAGCACTACCATTTGCTGCTCAACCGAAACACCGATGTGGATATCCTGACTACCCAGCAAGTCCCTCAGCACCCTGAGTTGACCCACCTCAGCTATCCTCTATCCCTGGATGAGGTAGCTACTGCCATCAAATAGATGAAAAATAACAAAGCCTCAGGGCCTGATAGAATCCCAGCCAATGTATATAAAGCAGGAGGACCTCTGCTTACCAGCCGTCTCCACTCTTTCCTGGAGAATATATGAGAAAAGAAGGAAATCCCCTAAGCTTTTAAAGATGCCTCCATTGTCAATATTTATAAGAACAAGGGAGACCGGTCAGACTGTGGCAACTACTGTGGGATCTCGCTGCTGTCCATAACTGACAAGATTATCGCCCGAGTCCTCCTAAACAGACTTCTTCCCAAGGCAAAAAACGTTCTTCCGGAATCTCAATGTGGCTTTAGACCATCATGTGGCACCACTGACATGATCTTTGCCGCCCGCTAGATACAGAAAAATTGCAAAGAACAGAGTTGTGACCTGCACATGACCTTCATCGACCTTAACAAGGCCTTCGACCCGGTTAACAGGAAAGCCCTCTGGCAGACCCTCAGCCATTTGGCTGCCCATCAAAATTCATTGCTATTATGAGGCAACTCCACAACGGAATGAACATCAATGTCCTGTACAATAGCACCCAGTCTTGAGTTTTTCCATATCGAAACGGGGGTAAAACAAGGCCGTGTACTGGCACCAATTTAGCCGGCGGGGTGGACATCCAGTACCGGATGAAGGGACTTTTCAATACAAAAGACGATTCTGGAGGAACAAAGGTGTTGTCAGCTTTTATTACAGAACTTCAGTATTCAGACGACTTCACACTCGTCGTTTACATTGAATGCAACCTACAGGAGATCTTGAACACCTACACAGATGTGTAGGCACACTTCGGCCTTAAGGTGAATGTACGTAAGACTCATATTCTCCTTCAGCCTGCCCCTGGTTCAATCACACCTCCACCATCCATCCAGCTTAACGGTACTACCCTCTCTAATGTTACCCACTTTCAGTATCTCGGCTCCCACCTGTCCACCACTGCAGACATCGGATCAGATGTGCATCTGAAGCCTTTGGCAGACTCTGTACCCGGTCTTTAGATATAGTGAGCTGAAATTATCTACAAAGTTGCACATATATAGCAGTTGTTCTCTCCACCCTTCTGTATGGCAGCAAGACATGGGCCACATACAAGAGGTGCCTCAAGGCACTTGAAAACTTTCACCAACGTAGTCTACGATCCATCCTCTGAGTTCGCTGGGACGACAAGAGAAAAATAACAGCATTCTCACCGACACCAACTGGAGGGGTATTGAGGCTATCATTATTCATGAACAACTATGCTGGATAAGCCACATTACGTGCATGGACGACAGTAGACTGCCAAAGCAGCTAATTTAGTGTCACCTAACAAATGGTAAATGTAATGCTGCGGGCAATTGAAAAGGTATAAGGATAGTCTTAAGATAAACCTGAAAAAGTATCAAATCGACCCCCTCACCTGGGAGACGATCATTCCACACCATAACGCTTGGAGGAGCACCACGCGAGAAGGTGTCAGTACTTTCCAGTTAGCCAGATTGCATACCGAGGCAGACAAGCACCAACACCTTCGTCCCTCCCGCAACGAAGGTGACATCCCTAATAACTCATATCATTGTATCATAGCTGGATGATCGTCATACTCGATTCCGAGTGACAGCAAAGTAGTAGTAGGCAGGCATTACACAGTTCAACTTCAATTGCTTTTTTGGGTGCACATATTTAACACTGATCTCCATAATTTTCATGCACTGGTCAGTTAATTAATTAGTTGGACTAATGTGAGACCATTAAATATGTTTTTAAACCTCACTACAGGGATGTCACTTAATATTTTATTTGGCTCAAGCCAGACAATTTTATTCTGCTCAAAGGGGAACCCATACACAAGGAGTTGAAGTTTCACTTAAATATTCTTAACCCCTTGTGTCTGGGGTCCTCTCTGAGCTGAATAAAATCATCTGGCATTAGTCAAGTAAAATACTAAAAGTGGTGTCACAGTAGTGAAGGTGTTAATATGAAAACATAGCATTGGCCAGCACCGTCTACACAGATCACACAAAAAGTTTCAAGATCTATTGTTCCATCACTCACCTTGAGTCTGAGCAACTGCTCTCCGGGAAGCGCTTGTTCAGACTCGTGGTAAGCAATAATTTTTGAAAAGTTTTTATAAAATGAGAAACAAAAGCATCTGAAAGGATTTTTTTTAGCTGTGGTTCCGTTCCCTTGACAATAGAATGTTGATACAACATGAGATACGTTCCAAGAGAGGTCGCTTTAAACCGAATTCACACTAAATCGAAGTGTTGTTTCAATGGAATAATTTAGTTTCGTACTCCTGCTGTTGTTTGTTTGTTTCATAAATGACATGCCTGATGTTGTACACTCCTCCATACAAATGTTTGCCGATGACGCCAAGTTATTTCGGGAAATCAAGAACCAAGCGGACTGTGAAGAGCTGCAGAAGGATCTCTGTGGGCTCCAAGAATGGTCGAAGAAATGGCTGCTGAGATTCAATGTCACAAAGTGTAAGAGGATGCACCTGGGGCGTACCAACGGTAAGGAGGCGTATCATGTGTCTCAACGGGATGAAGAAACTACACTATTTGAGACTGAATGTGAGAAGGACCTAAGTGTGTATGTTGACAATGAGCTGAAGTTCTCGGGCCATTGCGAGAAGAAGGTAAATCAGGCAAATAAATTATTGGGTCTTATAAAAAAAGTCGTTCAGATATCTAGACCGTCCGTCCCTCGTAATGATCTTCAAGAGTGAAGTGCTTCCCCATCTGGAGTACTGTCTGGTCCCCGAGATGTGCTAGGGACTGTCAGTTGGTTGAAAATGTTCAAAGGAGGACCACCAGACTGGTGCCTGCACTTCGGCACCTCAGCTACCCTGAGAGATTGGAGCGCCTGAACTTGCCTAGCTTATACTACAGACGGGCAAGGGGTGACCTAATAGAGGTGTATAAGCATCTCAGGGGGCACTACTCAGTTGAGTGTCCTTACTTGGAGCTGGCAGATGCTTGCCCCACAAGGGGTCACAGCTCAAGATTGAAGAAGCCGCAAGTCCAGAAAACTGTGAGAGGTAACTTTTTCGGAGTGAGAGTTGTGAACTCTTGGAACAATCTACCAGAAAGTGTTGTGACAGCACCGAGTGTGAGCTCTTTCAAGACAAGACTTGACCAACACTGGAGCAGGTTCAGGTACATTCAGGAGCCGGTGCATGCCCAGTACTTGCCAACGGTGCGTAACAGAGACGTGACCGATCGCCCAGGCGGCTAACGAGCCGATCAGTGGTGAAGAGGATAAAAGTTGAGAGAAACACAAAATACTAAAATGACTGAGAGTCTTCCCAGATGCACCTCAGCCCATCTCCTAGAATAAACAAATGAGTGTTTTTGTAGTATTGTTAAAACAAACACTCATAAATCAACACAACTAAAATTACGAGACGCAGAATGGTCTGTTTACTAACAATCAGCTGATGTGAGAAGGTTTTTGCACTGGCTCTGCCATGCAGGGTTGCCAGAACTGTCCTTTTAAGGAGAGTCTGGCCTTTTTTAAACCCACTTGTCCTTTATTGTTCAAAATAAAAAGAACAACCATAAACTACTTTTCTGTTCTGAATTTTAAATCTATACTACAAAAAGTAAAATATATATATATATATATATATATATATATATATATATATATATATATATATATATATATATATATATATATATTTATAAAATAAAATGCCTTTTTGTAGTATAGACTTATATACAGTAGTCCCTCGGTTAACGAGCCCAATCCGTTCCAGCAGGTTGCTCGTTAACCGAAACCATTGTTTCAATGGGTTTTTGGGTAATTGGTTCCAGCTCACCGAAAATTCCCTAAATTCAACAAAAAAGGTAGAAAAGTACACTTACTTTGAGGTGTGTATGTAGAAGGCTCCTGGATGATGATGATGATGATGATGGGGGTGAAGGAGAAGGAAGAAGAGAAGGCATTGGGGTGGAAGAGAAGTCACCCCATGGTGCCATTTTACCCATAAAATTTCAGCTCTCTTGGTGTAATTCAAGATTATTTTCTTTAAATCAACACTGCACTGCATTATATATTGTCAATATGTAAAATATATTTCAAAATGACCAATAATTTGCTTGGAAACACAGAAAAAAAGCATTTAGTTGAAGAGTCTCAAGCAAGATGTTACCTCCACTGAAAAGACACAAAGACTGACGTTTGTATGGTGTGTTGAGAGGCTGGATGGCGCGCATAAAACTAGTTTCATTACCTTCTATTATGTTCAATAATTGTTAAAATGACTAAAAAATTTATTATTAAACATTTAAAATTATTGAATACAGCTGTAGTATAAACTTCTTGATATTTACTAAAATAGTAAGGAATTTAAGCCCTAAAACCGATTACTGTATTGGTGGACTAATACTACAGCTGGTGGACCGCCAAATGCAAGCAAAAACATGTTGAAGTCGGCTCGTAAAAAACTCGTTAATCGAGGGATTGCTCGTTAACCGAAGTTAAGAATCTTATGGAAGGTAAATCGTTAATCGACGGATTGCTCGTTAACCGAAGTTAAGAATCTTATAGAAGGTAAATCGTTAACCGAAATCTCGTTAATCGAGGCGCTTGTTAACCGAGGGACCACTGTACAGTATATACTGTGTACAGTTTGACCCTTTTCTCATTTGAGAGCCTGGCAACCCTGTCGGTGGTCTCATCTGACTCAACAGTACTTTCACTTTCGTCTCGACTTAGTTTTTAATTACTTCATCCTATCAAAAACAGATATTCACTCAACTTTAGTTAGGCAATTCATCCTCTGAAGATACAGAACCCAACTCGACCAGCTTGTCATCCACAGCACTGTCTAGTGGTGTGGCTGTGGACGAAGGAAGCATCATTTCCTCGCTGCAGTGCTTCCAGCACCTTGATTTTCTGCTCTAGTGTAATTGCTTGCCTTGCTTTCTTGGCCTTTCGGTTAGTTAATGATGTAGTGGCTGGCCTCTTGGCAGTGCTGGATTTAGACCTGTGGAGGCCCATGGGCAGCCTCTTTGTGGAGGCCCCCCGTCATTACAACTACCCAAGAGGGTGGGGTGGCGAGTGAAGCGAGCCTAAACATCCGGGAGTTCCGGGGGGAGCTGTAAGCCCCCCGGGAAAATTTTGAAATTTGAACACTTCTTTGGAAAATTTTGAAGCCATATGAAGTTATATCGAGGAAATTAGAACATTGAGAAATTTTTTCTTAACTGTATATTTATTGATAGTGATCCAAATGAATAAACAAACAAATAAAATATTGTAATCTGTGGAGGACCCCAGATTGTGGAGGCCCCTGGACAGCTGCCCACTTTGCCCACTCCTGAATCCGGCCCTGCCTCTTGGACATAGTGGCGATGGTTGATGCACGTGGTAGGAGATAGTGTGACACAATATGTCCGTTCACTAGAGAGTTTGTGTGAGAACTGAGGATGTGTGAGGGTGTGGGAGGGTGGCGGGCAGCCGTGTAGCGTGTCCAGAGACGCGTCTGGTGGGAAACATTAGGCGCAAAATTTAAAATATGATGCGCCAGATTGACTCGTGCAAAATAGGAAAGATTCGCTTTAAATTAAAATATTGTCGTTAATTGTGGGTGTCTCTTTAAATTAATAATCTTAAATTGAATCGCTTTAAATAAACGTTCTACTGTATTTCACAATGAAACACACGGTACGACATAACACAATTCTTGGTCCCGCTCTTGTAATGTATCGGGTCTACTGTGTTAAGGTACATTCATAAAACATTAACATAATCTAACCTATATATACAGTCTCATGAATGAAGCAAACTTTGATCATACCATTACTGTATATGTATCCTTAAGTAATAGAAGTAGGTCCATGGATCTTGCATCCTCACACAGTATCTTACTCAAGCTATTCAAATACAGGGGCCCCCAAATTCGCGAATTTTTTTTTTTTGCGGTCCTCTATTATTCATGGATGACACCCTGGATGTACCCAAGAATGTGTGTGGCTAGTTTTAAAGTTGCCGGCATTTTCACGGCTGGGACAGGGAGCCATTCACCCTAAAGACAGTAATTTCCTTTACCTGTATTGTATTATGTATGTGTGTGTTTGTGTGTGTGTGTGTGTGTTGTGTGTGTGTGTGTGTGTGTGTGTGTGTGTGTGTATACACTCACAAACATATACAGGGTATACAATACAGGTAAACACATAAAGGGAATATACATTTCTTTGTACATAAGTAAAAATGTACCCCCCACCCCCCTTCCCTGGTCAGCAAGTGTTATTTGCAGCCATTTTGAAAACCTAACCCCTGTGAATTTGGGGGGCCCCTGTACCTGTATTCCATTCAACAGGTTAGAAATAAACATGATAAAAAGTACATGAATACAAAATTCTAAGGATTTTAGGAATCATTGTTTTAAATTTACAATCATTTGTCATTACATGCTTCAAATGAACCTAGCATACAGCACTGTACTGCAGAATGATTCCTGTACACTACAGTACAAATATTTCCAGTACAGTGCATAAAAATCATTCCTCTGCATTCTTTCTCCTCTGACACAGTACAGCACAATAACTTAATTGGTTGTTAGTCTTCAGGTTTAACATGAAGCTAAATTGCATCCAACTGGTTGTTTAGAAAATTTTTGAATACGGTCTCTCCTCGACTTACGACGGCCATTTTCGTTATATTATAAAATATTTTACATTATTTTTGAGTCCAGACATTTGGTCGTAATGTCTAACGACGCCGTAAAACAACATCTGGCACGCTGCGGCGTGTGTACAGCATCCACGTCGCATCCCGCTCAGTTTGTGTATTAAAGAGGTAAAAGTTTTACAATTATTACAGTATGGTTGGGATGTATAGCGAGATAGGGTCCAAGGATGTTCACAATACAGCCACTCCTCGACTTACGACCACCCGGACATACGACCGCCCCAGTCGTACCAAAATTTTTTCAAAATACACATTTTAGAGTCCCGACGTTCGTGATTGCGCTGTATACTGACAAAATTTTCATTTGTAATTCTCTTTAAAATGGCTGGCAAGCTTAAAAGTGAGAGTTTTGTGGTGCCGAGAAGAAAAAGAGACACCCAGTTTAGATTTTCTATGTATCATTTTCGCATTTTCGACTTACGACCCGGATTTGGGTCCCTAACCCAGTCGAGCTGTATACTAAAGTATACTAAATCGCTATACAGTTCGTCCCCGAGTTACGTACATCCGACTTACGTACAAACGGCCGATACGTACATCGTTTCTGAAGTCTTTAATTGCAAAAATATTGTCTTAAAAGGGCGAGCAATTTTTAAATTTGGCGGGCGAGCGTATAGTTTGCGTGCCAGCCGCACCGCGCCGCCACTATCACTGACCATGCAGACGACACGCTAGACGCACCAAAGCAACACGTGTGGTCATTGTGCGAACACGTGTGGTCATTGTGCATACTTCTCCTGTGAATTTCTGCCCTATTTTGTACACTTTACTCTGTGTGCAATGACTGGTGTAAAGCGTAAGAGTGGTGAAGCCAGTGGGAGTGCTACGAAACGTCAAGCAATCTCACTAGAGGTAAAAATGGACATAATAAAACTGCTTGACAGTGGTGAAAAGTTGACCAATGTTGCCCGCAAATTTAACCTGAGTTGGGGGATTTTCGAGTTACGTACAACCTTTTGGTCCCCATTATGTACGTAACTTGGGGACTTACTGTACATAATTACATGTAATCAATGGGAAAAATAGGGTTAGGTTCTGGAGGCCAATAAAAGTGACTAAACTTGACATAGAATGGTGCAGACTAAAGTTAGCAGAAAATAAATAGCATTGTTGGAATCCTTGCAAGACAGTGAATAATTTGAATATAGACATCACATATTTTGCACAAGAGATAAATTGTTAGTCCTTTGTAGTCAAATGTACTAAATAATTACTAAAATTTGTATGTGTATTGCAAACTATAGCATGTTTATATTCAAATTAATCACTATCTTATAAGAATTCTAGCAATGTTAATTATATCCTCTTATGTCAATTCATTAATATCTTATAAGAGAAAAACATAAACTCCCCCTACATGACAGATAAATAAATACCACTAGGTAACATTGTCTGGCTCTGGCCCAGCTGTCATAATAAATCAACTCCTCTCTGACTTCAGGTAAGGGTGACTGTGGTTTTTAGGCTTAAAGTTTTTATCTTTTAAAATGTGACAGACTAAAGTTAGCAGAATATAAATTACATTGCTGGAATCCTTGCAAGACAGCGAATAATTTGAATATACACATCATATATTTTGTACAAGAGATAAAATTTTTAGTCTTTTAGAGTACATTAAGTACTGTAAATTTTTTCAACTCATATTTTTTGGGTGATTTAGGGGATTTTCATGAGTGTTTTTGACTTTATACGTTTTTGGATTTATGTGACGTCCCAGGAAAATAACCCCAAGAAAGTTGTGAGTCGACTGTAAATTTATCGCTAAATATTGGAAAATTTTGATAATTTTGGTAGCCGCAATATAAAAAAACTTGTTACATAAAGCTCTATATATCCCGACTCTACTGTACTACGTATTATTTTCATCGGTTCGACTAACGACCTGGTCGTCGAAACGGAACCCCGTCGTAATTGGAGGAGAGACTACTATTACTAGTGCACCTTAAATCCTGTACAGTACAGTACAAGACACCAAAATTACGGCAAGGGAAATAAAATGAGTAATTAGCTCAATAACGTTGGCGCTTTACTTCAAAACCTGGAGACCCAACTCCTGCATTTCTCTTCATGCCCTGCTGGTCACCCATACCACCCGGCTGAAAAGAATTATTCGGCAGGGATCGTAGGCGATCTTCTTCCGAGCTAAACTGCTGCCATAATTCCTTCATTCTCTGGTTGGAATCGTTTTGCATTTTCTGCTGGAATCTCATGTCCCTCATACCTGTACAGTGGCTTCCATAGCGATCACCTGGCATTCCCTGTCTGTGGTCCTACAAGCAAGCAAAACCATCATATCAACATCTAAAAGGGTTAAGTTATTTGAAGAGTTTGTGAACCTGGATGATCCTGGTCCACACACACACAAAAATTTAATCTAAGGCCTGAGTTTGTGGGATATGACATTGTGACTGTCATATATTCCCAGGAGAGCAATACGAGTCCCTTAAATCTTCATCACCATTACAAAATGGATAAAAGCAAAGTACTGTTAAGGTATACAAAATACTCAAGTCTTTTTTAGTGAAAAATCGGGAGTCAAAAAACTGTATATATAAGAATCTAAGGGTATGACCCAGGATAAATGAGCTGACTGGTAAAGTTAGCCTACCACGAGCATGTGCTGGGTAGCTATCATTCACTGCACATAACCCATGGAAATTCATGAATTTTAACCCTTTAAAATTATTGTGTGTACAGTAGGATCTCATATTTTGTGCGATTTCATTTCGCATTTTTGAATTTCGCGAGCATTACCTAATGTAACCAAGCCTTATATTTGCTGTAAAATATAGTGAGCTCCGCAAGATCCAGCCAGCTGAACGTGAGATCCAGCAAGCTGAATGTTGGCCACCGTCTTGAATGACGTCACAGCCCTCATACCAGTTAGTCATTTCTGCTACAACGAGTGTTTTGTCAACGCGAATTGGTTGTATTGCGATTGATGAACAGAGGAACGTTGTTTGTAAAACGCGAACCTTTGCATATGAAAGTTGGCTATAGCGCGATTCCATCCTAAATGTTTTGAATCCATCTCCAACGTTTTAAGCGTGGGGCGGGGTTATGCAGTGCTTACAGTTCACGTTTGACATCACATGTTCAATTGATTCGTGTCTTTTGTTTGTGAAGTGTTTTTTGAGAGACACTGTAAATTTTGTTCTTTTTTTTGCCAATTTAGCTGTTACCCACAACTACTGTATGAAAAGAATAAGTAAAAAGAATGTTGTGCAGTGGGGACTAATAACGGCTTACACCGGCGCTCTCTGTTTACATCACGTGATCAGTTGAATCGGGCGGTTTCTGTCGATTGCTCTGTGATTTTCGCTGTTTTCTCCAATTCTGTTATGTCAAGATAATGGCCTCAACCTCTACTGGGAGTCCTACTGGTGTTGGTGGGACAGACCCACCTAAGCAGCCAAATAAGGAAAAGGAGAAATGGGACTATCATAAGGGAGTTAAGTTTGCCAAGTACTTGATGCAGGATAAGCAGCGTGTGATTAAGTTACTTGAGGAAGGCCTGAAAACTAGTTCCCGGAAAGCACAATCAGGTCAATAAAGGCAGGAAGTGTATTATTTGTAGGTTATAAATGGGAAAATCAGAGGTTGATGTAAAGTGGCCAGTCTATATTGTTATTTTTCCCATTAGTTTATGTATTTGCATTTGGCAAATTTGAATTTGGCGCAATTTTTCCAGTCTATATTACTCGCGACATACAAGATCTTACTGTACAGTATATTATATAGTTTGACCACCTACTATTTGCATAAAAACTTGAACTATATATGTATATATATATATCTTGATAAAATCACACGGGAAAATGGAAACAACGGAGTACCTTAGCTTTCGTCTTTATTCAAGACATCTTCAGAGGCCTCTCTCTGTCCATGTAATCCAGTTGCCTCTGAAGATGTCTTGAATAAAGACGAAAGCTAAGGTACTCCGTTGTTTCCATTTTCCCGTGTGGTTTTATCAAGATTTATCTTATCCACGTTTTCATTGTCGATTTTCATAAAATATATATATATATATATATATATATATATATATATATATATATATATATATATATATATATATATATATATATATATATATATATATATATATATATATATACATATATATATAAACCAAAACTGAACATATGTAACTATATACCATTCCATTACTGGTGCTTCCTTGGGGACCTGGACCACACATAGGTCTGCCCATCTGAGACGGCTCTCCAGACCCCATCATTCCTGAAAAGTTTAAACAGTTAAGACAGATGAATCATCTTTTATTTCATTTAACCTTAAAATCTTTACAAGAAACAAATTGGTCAGGATTAAAACAACAGTTTCTTTTTCATACCCAGATAAAGCAATTGGTACAGTATCTGTGCATATATGAGTGCACAATGTTTTCTGAAACCACATTTATAAGAGCCCGGAGAGATTGACTTAAGACAATACCGTACCTGCTAAAGCCAGAAGGCTTGAAAGCCAGGAGACTCTAATTAAAGTGGTTGAGGTTAATCTCATTATCAGCCTAACTGATCCATGATAAGAAGAGGTTACCCAAGGAGGCAGGGAGCTTGCGAGTTGTAAATTCATACAATTTATGCACTATCACCTGTTCTTCACCTGTCAGGCTATGCTACATAGCAGGATCATCCTTCACAACTCACAGACCTCAGAAGGAGAGTAAGGATAGGTTATTCTTCCCTGGTTCTGTTATAAGATGGGGTTTCAGAATCAACCCATTTAAAAATGATTCCTGTCAAGAGCGATGTTGACACTCCAGAGCTTCCTCACTCTAGTTTTACCTGATTTATCACCAACAACACAGGTAAATTTTGCCTACTGATTGGTTCCTGCTGCCAGCTATACAGTAAGACTGTTAGAATAATAATGTCTCAGTTTCTTACCTCGTATTATTATCCATTAGGCTTGACCAGTACAGTACAGGAAAGCCTCGAATAATGACGATTCTACTAATGATGTTTCGTACTTAAAACCCTGGTTAATATAGGACCTGATTCAATTTACACCGGTATTTTATTCGTATTTACGAAGAAAACAGAACAAAATAAAGTTAAATTTTCATATAAATAAAAACTAAATCCCGATATGCATCACACAAATAATAATAATAATAAATAAAACCACGCCTTGCACGCGGATAGTGCCGGGCTGGTGAGTGGTGATGCCAACATTACTAACATAACAGAAGCTGCTTAACGGGCATTTTGCTTTCACGCATCTGAACAGGAGGAAGAGAAAAACTTTCTCGGGTTTCTTAGGGCATTTTTGTGTCTTTATTCAACATGAGCAAGAGAGCAAGTGATGGTAGTGCTGGTTCAAAAGCTAAAAGAAAATGAATAAGCTTAGCCGAGAAACTAAATGAGTTAAAACGATATGAAAAGGGTGAAAAGTCTGTGGATATTTCATGCGCTTTGGGGATGGCAGAATCAACAGTGAAAACTATCCGTAAGAATGAAGAAAAAATTAAAGAAAGCGCTCTGTCTACAACTTCATTAAGTGCCAATAAAGTTTGACAAAGCAGGAGTGGGGTTATGGAGGAAATGGAGAGACATATAAGTATATGGACTGAAGAAAAACAATCAGAAATCTCCATTAAGCAAGGTTATTATTCAAACGAAAGCCCGAGCATTGTTTAATGATCTTAAAAATTCAAATATAAGTTAAAGTGCTACAACCGTAAAGTTCAGTGCGAGTCGAGGCTAGTTTGCTAGGTTCAAACAACGCCACGGGTTACATAATTTAAAAGTCACTGGTGAGGCAGCAAGTGGTGATTCATCTGCTGCTTATCCAGAAGAACTACGCAAAATAATCGAGGAAGGCGGTGACTTGCCCAGTCAAGTTTTTAACGTTGATGAAACGGGACTATATTGGCTTCCCGGACATCTATTTCCACAAGAAAAGGCTGCTCCAGGATTCAAAGCAGCCAAAGATTGTATCATACTCTTCTTAGGTGGTAAAGCAGAAGGTGACTTTAAACTCAAACCTCTCGTTATATATCACTCTGAGAACCCTAGAGCATTCAAAGGTGTGTGTGTGTGTGTAAACAAAATTTACCAGTAATTTGGCTGTCAAACAGTAAAGCATGGATGACAATGGCTTTTTGTTGAGTTTCAAAAAATATTTTTGCTCAGTGTTAAAGGAAAATTGTGCCAAGAAAAACATAGCACACCAGGCACTGGTCCTATTAGATAATGCTTCAGGCCACCCAGCTCACCTAAATGAATTGTCTGAACATGTACAAGTTGTTTTTCTTCTACCGAATACCACGTCCATGCTTCAACCTCTGGACCAAGGCGTTATATCGCCATTTAAGGTCTATTAATTATGCCGTGCCATGTGTCAACTGATTGAAGAAACAGTTGGTGCTGGAAAACCACCCATAAAAGAATTTTGGCGTGGATATCATATACTAAACGCTGTTAAAAACGTTGGAAAGTGATGGCAGGAAGTAACAGAAGGGAACATGAATGGTGTGTGGAGGAAATTATGGCGGAATCCCGGAAGCGCTCTGCACCAATTGTTCCGGCTAATGGGGATATCACTTGTAGCTCAGAGCAGAAACCCTCCAGAGCAAATAAATAATTAGCCAAAGGCACCAAAATTCTTAAAATGAGCAAAGTGTGTGACACATGTTGTTCTAACAGGGTCATCGCTGATTGTTAAGGTTGATCCAGCTTCCAACTCTGTGGCAAAGAATGACAAATAATGAACAGGCAGCTTAAGAAACTCACAACTCATTAGTTACCATTGTTCACAGCCTCTCAGACGTCTTTTCAAGGAACAGGGCTGTTGTAGAGGAGTTGAGCTAATCATCAGAGTAATTCCACCCACTTTAATTTAGGGCTTCCAGTCATTAATAGACAACTTACTGTGTCATACTGGCCAATGTTTCAGCCAAAAACACCAAGAAACATCTACTCTTTCCTACCAACCATATGTTGAATTACAGAAACTGAAGAACAATTACTCACCCATCTTAAATTTTTGTGCCTCATATTCTTGTTTTATCATAGCTAATTTTCTCTCCATTTGTCCCACTTCTGTTTGTAGTTCAGATTCCAACATCATTTTCCTGTTTTTGTACATTTCATAAAGGGAATTCCATCGTGCTTCATACTCCTGCTCAAGTGAGTTTCTGTCAGTAAACCTGTAAAACAAAGACATGAATATTGTATACATAGTGTGTTTCTTTACACTTATCATGTCCTAATAATTACCAACATATATCAGTAATAATTTAAGGGTGAAAAATTCCACTTTCTTGGTTATGACACATCTGGATTTTTTAAAAATATATTTATTTAACCAAATTTTAGATAAGATCTTTGGGTAAAAAAAATGGTGTTTCTAACTTAATTAGAACTGATTTTATGGACTCCATTATCAACAATTCTTTATTTTTATTTATTTTTTATAAAAGCATCGTGTCCTTATCATTATGCCATGTTAAAATATTATTTTTTTGGGAGGGGGATCTTTTAATGGAATTGTTTTGTAGAGAATTTATTCGGGATCATTATGGTACGGTACCAAATTTATCCTCTAGCACTATTAGAGCAGATGTGAATAAAAGTTTATACACTTTTTTGCTCGCCATATTTATAATTGGTAGCAGCCTCACACTTGGTTCATAGCCTGCTTGGGTTATGTGGTGTATGACATGGCAGCTCTTACCTTCAGGCAGCTGATTCATCAGCCATACAGGAGCTGTGGGTGGACCATGAGAGAACCAATCTCTAGCTTTACCAGGTTTCTGGAGTACAGTACTGTATAGCCCACTTGTTCGTGGAAAGACACCTATAAGCTTGGTACTGGTATATGAATTGCCTCATCCACTCCATCACATATAAATTTATTCCTTAACTAACTTCTCTTTTTAAAGATAACACATAATTCCTGAACAAAGTCTCTATCACCAACTCTTGCATTCAAATCCCCAAACAGCATCTGTCGCAATGAAATGCTATACAGTTATTGTTTATTTTTATACAGTACTGTATAATAAGCTCTGTTACAACTCTACATACCTGGGGCCATCCTGCCAAATTTGCTTGAATGTTGGTTTCACACCACTGAAAAAAGAAACACCCATTAAAATAACCTTATTCATAACTTATACTGTACTAGAACATCATGTCGGGGTCACCCTGAAGGAATTTTTCTTTTAAACTGGTACAGTATTTCCATATTAACAGTTTGCGGACCATAAAACTCACTTAGCGAGCCCTGCTGAAGGGTGTCAATATCCAGCAACATAAATTACAACCGAATCTCCACTAAATTATGAACAGTACAGTTTACTACACCTGTTGCAACATTACAGTAAAACCCAACATTAATATGAAAAATTAAAAGGCTGCTCGAATATTTGCAGAAATGAACAATTTCACTGTGTAGTCATGATGGACTGAAGTACTTCAGCTGACTGACTCGAGAGCAACATAGTGAATACAGAGACCCCTGATTTAACATTGTCCCCAATTGATGCAACATGACACCTTAAATTACTCCTTTTTTCTTCAATTTAGTAGTTAAGTTTGATTTTGCATGGTACAGAATAGACCCAGAGCTCAATCAGAGCAGTTGTTTAGATTAAAGGTGAGTTATACCTATAACTTATTAATAAACTATGAAAATGTGATTTGAAGTAAAATAATTCGTGTTTGAAGTGAAATCAAGTGATCTTAGTAATCCTTTGTGTATGTTTTGGGGCTGTAGTCTGCTACCCTATACTGTACTGTACAGTACATTGAATCAGGGGTTTACTGTACTCGAGAGTGAACACAAACAAAGTGATTAGTGGTGTAGGTGAAGTTACTGTGACAGAAAGTGGATGATGGAGATGACCACGACTGAGAATCAAGGGCCACAAGTTAGTCACAATATAGTGCTCTCATTTGTCTCTATTTTATCTTCTCCCACAGTTAAATTTCAAAGTTGGAAAAGCTCAACATTAGGCCCTGTATATATCTCTGGATTATTACCTGTTACCTGGGTGACATGATCAGTGCTGGAGGGGGGTGTTGAAACCCAGTTCAGTTGCAAGAGTCAAAAGTGACTTGAAGAAATTTGGGGAGCCGTTGCCTTTATTGATGCTGAGAGGAATTTCTCCTTGTGTGAAAGGAAAGATGTAACTGGCCTGAGCATTGTGATGTTGTGAAATATGGACAGTTAAAGAGGATGACATATGCAGGCTAGAGTGAGTTGAAATGAGAATGTTGAGATGGATGTGTAAGTTAACACTGATTCTAATTTGAGTGATAGGAAACCCTGTTCAGAACTAAGAGGGTATCGAGTGTTGGTGAGGTCTTGTGTAGAGGTGGACCGAGATGGTTCACACACATCATCATGTTAGCTGTGTGGCTGGGTTGTGTGTGCCCAGTCACAAGTGGTAACATGTACCCTGCAGACAAATACCTATGGCACTTGATACAGTTCATAACTCTTGGTATTTATAATAAATACAAGCACACATTGTTTTCATGCTTGTATGTTTTAAAATACCAAAATTCAGTAGCTGCATCATGCCATAAATATTTATGTACAGTATAAGAAAAGTAAATTTCTCCAATCACAGTCTGTGCAACTGACCTCTCACTTTTGCAAAGTTGCCACATTTTTTATTATTTTACTTCTACGTAAAACCCTCAAAAGTCTGGACAATTTAGGGGGAAAGTGGGTCCAGAATTTTACCAAGTGCCAGTTTCGGGTGGCCACTGTGCAACTAAGCAACCACTCATTAACCCCCAATGATCCTTAAATTAGTACTTTACTTTTATAATCTTTGCCACTCATCGGATCGTTAGCCGCTTGGGCAGTTGATTAAGTCTCTGTTATGTACTGTTGGCAAGTACTGGCTCCTGAATGTGTCTGAACCTGTGCCAGTGTGTGTGCGAGTCATATGGATGATGCAATACATACTCATCTTCTGCTCTTTCCAGGAGGACCATCATCACCATTGTTTGAATTATTTTATCTAAAACCTTACCATTTATCTCTGAATGAATGTGTGTTGAACTTATAGCTAACCAATCACAGTGCAGCATTATGGACAACTCCATTCTAAGAGTGGGCGAATAAACTGCTCACTCACGGTCCGAAGGAGGAAAGAGGCCAAGGGATTGCTTGCTGGCGGCCATTTCAAATGACTGTGCGAGGCGGAGTTTCAAGCGACAAATATTTAAGGGTTTGGACAACTGTTTCTTACCTGGAAAGGGTTCGACTATCCGAAATCTGGACTTTCAAGAATTTTCTGTATCTACCAAATAACTCGATAAAATAGTGCGATTAAAAATTAAAAACTTAATAGACGATAAAATCGATACATGAGACCAATGTTAATTTGCCAAGCCAACCTATATAAAGCAATCTATTACATTAAAGTGTGTGTGTGGTTGTGAAATGAACAGATGACTTGCCCTCCATGTGGGTGACAGCAAGGTGGTCAAACTCACAAACTCGAGGTCAAATCTTGGAATTATTGTACATACAGTATTTTTAATTCTGATAATGTACTGATTTTTTTAGTTTAGATAAATAGATTAGATGAGTGAAATTTTCATACATTTTTTCACATTAGTTCAACATGTTTTCTTTAATACTACATGTTAATGTACATACTAGAGGTAATATTATTAAAGAACATAACAGATTTATCGAGTCAAATCATACAATATGCAATAACACTACGTAACTCATAACCTATAAAATCATCATACAAAACATAAAAGCAAGTAGACTAGATCTGCATACAACGCAGCGTCGCTTCGCCGCTGTGAGCGCAGGAATTGGCGGGTGGGGGTGGAAATCCCTCACCCACCGATTCCTGCGCTCACAGCGGCGCCGACCATCACTGAGCCGCGATAAAATATTGGCTCACAATTCAGGGTTATCCCAAATCAATGAATATCGAGGATGATTGAATGGGCACTTTTATTCATTTTTTTTTAACGGGGAATAGCCCACCCTGGCAAAGATCATCGACCCACAATGGGGCCTGGGGGACAAAAAATAAGAGTAAAAAGAAACACAAAATAGAAAAGAAAAAGGTTATATTAATCTACACCACGAAGATGCCGGAAAACCAGCTTTTTAAAATGAGACATTGTATGAGTATGGAAACACAGAAGAAGGCAGAGCATTCCACAGTTTGGCTGTGAGAGGAAAGAAGGAGGTACTATAACGGGTTATTCTAGTGTGACCGACATCCACAGAGAAATAGTGGATACCGCGGGCAAAACATGTGTTACGAGCCCAGGGCCTTGCCGGCTGTACACAGGATGCCAAATCCACCGAATATTGCCCGTTAAAGTACCTGTAAAAGGGAAGAGTGAAGCAACATTGCGACGAAGAGAAAGGGAAGAAAGATTAATAACTAAATGAGGAGTTAATAACACGAAATGCCTTTGATTCCACCCTATCTAACAGTTGAAGAGCCACCCCAGATATGAGAGCAGTACTCCAAGTTAGGATGAATGAATCCTTTATATACTTGAAGCAACTGCTCAGGAGTGAAGGAACTACGGCATCAGTACAACATTCCCAGCTTTCAGACGGCAGCTTTAGCAATGTTGAGGATGTGTGGCTTCCATGACATATTAGAGGAAATGGTGAGGCCTAGCATATCTATTTTAGAATTTGGCATCCAACACAGAGCACAAAAAGATACCCAGCTATGTTAGCTGAAGGCATCCAACAGTGCACAATAAGATACCAAGCTATGTTAGCTGATGGCATCCAACACAGTGCACAATAAGATACCAAGCTATGTGTTTTAAATATGAACTTTATCAGACAAAATTCTGCTAGTTTGTTCCGGCAGTAAAGTTGTAAATGGCAGAAATCTATGAAACAACAATAATCACATTCCTAAAGCAACATCACAAACAACGCCTGGTAACAAGGTACTTCAGCTAAAAATATGAAGCAAAGTATTAGAAGCATTGTCAAGAATCTTTGGGAAATGATGAGCCACTGGGAGTCAATACTGTACAGTGAACTGGAAGAAGCATTACTGACATACTGTACAGTACTGTCAAGCAAGAACAGCAAGTAAAAGTTCATTAAGCATCAATTAAAAAACACACACTCACACAAACAAGCTAGTGTGACAATGAGGGGTGCCTCTCCACTCAATGATGGTGTTGTAGCTTGAGAAAAGATCACTAAAACAAGACTTGACAACTAATACACAAACTTAATTTTACCTACAACTCTTTTAATAACTGGTATTTGACCATCCCTTAAGATTCTGTCTCCCATTTCTCTACTTTTAATTATATCTTTCTGTTTTCCATTTACTGTGATCTTTCATGAATGGTTTCGTATCTCATTGTTACAGCACATGACACTGCCTGCAACTGCTTCTCTTATGTGACAACCAAAACTGTAGGTAATGTCATTCATTTAAGACTCAGAGTATTGCAGGCAAGATTTTTACACCGAGGATGTCGTGGAGGCCTTAGTCGTACATGTAGCCGAGCCACCCGCTGTGGGCGAAGGTAAAGATATAGCAGACGAGGCGAGATAAATTATAGAGAAACACAAAGGGATAATAAAATGGTAGACAAGATATCAATGTGAACCTGTTTATTGAGGCTGAATACCAGGCACACTGAGGACAATTAAGTTCTTCAATGCACACATAAATCCAGAGTAAAAAATGTGAACAACAATAACTTTACAGTAGTGGGAATTAAGGACTAGAAGACTTTGTAATCAACCGCTCTTCTTCTTCTTCCGCCTTTGTAACGCTAATATTCAAGAGTAACAAAATAGTCTCACTTTTATTTTTATATATACTGTAGATGTGTCATGATCAGCTATGAGTCCCCTGGAGGTTTAACACACACACACAAAAAGGCTCATTTTCACCAATACTGTATAAAGAAAAATGAAGGTCCTTCTCCGTTAAACACGAAAAAATTTTCCTCTAAATCTTATAATTTCATTGTTTATGTAAATTAGCCGATGCCTTTCTTTTTGGTTCATACAGATAATATATTTTATGAATACTAAATATAATAAAAAATGAGCTTTCTTTACTCTGTCTCCAAGAGTCACATTTGCTGGTCAGCCCACAAATCCACATCTCCTTCACAACAACAAAAGGGCGACTGTGCAGGTACTGGTTGAAAGATCATTAATAGTGACCTTTTAAGGAACCCATGAGGTAAGTGGTTCCCCAGGCACAGGAGGAAGGGTAGAGTGGCTCAGGGAAAGTCTTTCAGTTAGAAGGGAAATCATATATAAAAAAATATTTATACTATAATATAAAACACCCCGAATTTATATTTTTTATATACTGTACTGTATATATTAAGAAAATGAAAAAGAAGTATAGTTCACAAAGAAAAATGGCTCATTTAATGCATTGTATGAAGAGAATATGTTTCTTTGTACTGGTAGCTACCTCACTTTGACACCCATGCCAATACTTGTCATTCAATCCTCAAAAAAAAAATCTAATTGAGACTCAAGAGAAATAGTGCATTAGGTTAGGTGAGTACAGTACAGTATTCCCTTCCACTCCACCCCTCCACCCGACAAATACTGTCGTCTCCATCCTTCTCCTCCTCATTAACACGAAACATCTTAACTAAGGGGATGAGCAAGTTGGCCAGGATTTACACCTTCTTATACACCCTCCCATGTTATGTTATCACCGTCATAAGACTTCACCTTCAACTGCTTACCACCAAAACACACAAACCAGAAGAGTGAAGTAAACACCTACTTCTAATTCTGGCATTTTAGTAGTCCTATCTCCTACTACTGTGCTTAGACTGTGCCAACCAATACCGGAACAGTCCGTCGTCATCGTCAAGTATTGTCCTCTACTTCTTTATACAAATTTCTATTTGATTCATTTTTTTTATTATTTTAAAAACTCCCACGACAATTTCATGAATGTGTTCACAATTCTCTTCTCTTTGCAACACCTTTGTGCTGATGACCACTTCACTCATCAGTAACCAATTTCCTCCTGGCTCTAGCACCTACACAACTGATGCTGGAAGGCAAATGAATAACACTACTACACTACTACTAAGCTCTTCAAAGAAAGTCTTGAAAAATGACTGTATGTGACTCACAAGTGTGACAGATTTAGAATTAGCTTCTAATAAAATGTCTGAATCAGCACTGTAATAAATCTTGATCAAGTTACCTGGCATGACTGATATGTTACCTAGAGGACTAGAATGCCAATAATGACATTAACAACATGGTATGAAGATTTACCATGGAAAATTCTCGTGTTTTACCATTTCTAAATTATGATTAGGTCATCAGCACAAAATGAAAGTAACTGTAAATTCATATACAGCAAAAATTACACCTACACCCCTAACACCAAGTCTGTCACATCAACTAAGAACTGTCATCTTGTTTAACCAGAAGCTCATTATTAAAGTAACTTTTAAAACCAGATAAATTACTTTAAGTATGAAACTTCCCGACAAAGAAATTCAAGATGATCCTAAAAATTGTCTTGCTGTAAACTGTTAATTACTTGAACAAACACTTGAAATTTGATCCTGATCTCAAATTGTATATAATCTGATTGTCTTTAATCACTATCAAAGAACAACTATGAACAAACAATGTAGGTGGATGAGACTATATGGAATAACAAAGAAGCCCTTGCAGCATTACTTTCTTAAAAACTTTTCAATATGCAAGGATCTACTGGCTACACTTGCCTTGCAAGCTGAAAATGACCATTTTAGGAGCTGTTGAGAGCTCCACCTCCTATGACCCTCTCCTCCACATCACTCAGCTCCTTTGACAACTGTTTTTACTCCATTAGGAAAGCTACAAATCAACTTAAGACAAAGATGCAACTTTTAAGATCAAGTAATTCAGATATCAGGTACTAGGAACAGAGGTATTCCTATCCACCTTATACTTCACCAATGACAGCAAGTCTAGAAAGTTTGGGAGCACTAGGATCAAAATATCACTTGCTATGCATGCATTTTCCAAGCATGTAATATTTGCCATCTGGCTCCACCTCAAACCCTTTCTTCTACTACACTGGCTTTTGTCTAATAATATTACATAAATGAATTTGTCCACTTAATATCTTTCACACACTTTGACTTGCTTCCTGCCGAGTACATGATGTGAGCTAGTTCTTGCCTGGAGAGCCCTATGAGAGTGACTAGCCAGGCTAGGACTGAACAGCCCCAGCACCACAGTTTACACCATGGTGTATGTCAGGGGGTCATGGTAGTGGGTAGCAGCAGCAGCAGCAGCAGCTTCGGAGGGAGAGACCAGGAGTGGGTCGGGCCGGTCTAAGCCACCGTCCCACATTGGCGAGAAATATGCCCAAAGCCACCGCACATGTAACATTTTGGGCAGTTGCGAGCCATATGGCCCTTCAGGTTGCATCTGAAAATGCATATAAAGGCATAATAAACTAGCATGACACCTCATAAAAGTCTTCTATCGTGGCTATGTCGCATGTTCCATTTATGGTACTCAAGCAGGGTGGCGAATGCAAAATCCTGTCTAAACATTACAGGTCACTGTATATCTCCAAGAGTTTGAAATGTAAAAGGCCCAGCAGCAGCATTTAAAACTTCGACTTAAGAATTTTGAAAGTTGCTTAAGTGATCACATGTGTCAAGCACTGATGTCAGGTTACACATAAATAAAATAGTGGCAACAGTAACAGCACTGACAATGTTTGTCAGCTATTACAATGAAATTTACCCCTTCATTTACAGTAAGGTATGAAAAAGTTTCCTCATACTGTCACAATACTGTACATAAATGCACCTGCTATCGTGGGGGGACCCAAGCATAATGCTGAACATTTGTTACAACATAGTACTGTTTAAGCTGGTTTAAGTGTGACAGAGTAATTTTGGTACTATGCTGTACTGTGAAAAATGCTATCAAATACAAAACCAATGAAAAATGTCATTATAAAAAAGTATGAACAAGGTTTAGGGACAGGAGTAACATTCTTTTCAGTCTTTTCTTAACAGTTGAAGACACACTTATGAAAGATGTGTAGAGGTAAACCATCAAAGGGAGAACAGCCATCACGAAAGAAAATTTTAATATTTAGATAAATGTTTCTAAAATTACGTAGATTCACAGTTGATGAGAATCTAATGAACAACCCCAAAAAAACTGTATGCAATTAGCCACTTTAATTATAATTAATACAATAAAGCCTTGCTACTTTATAACTCTTAGGACAACTGCAGAGTGAATTTGAGGTACAATATGGCAATCAGTAGTCCCCCCAATTATGTTATACCTACTGTACTGTATAATGATGTGTTAGGCAGGGGACTACATCTTAACTTACTCTAACTTTCTAAACAGTTTCCAGTTTGGCCTATTTTTACCTAGAGTTTTCCCTCATACAGTACAGTACAATACATTACATGCACTGTTTATGAAGAAATATATATAATATATACACAACATCAAGTATCCTAAATTGCTTGCTAATGAAGTGAATTTTTTTTTTACATTTCTATAATATAATTACAGTACTGTACAAAAACAAGTGTGTCAGATATGTATTATGAACTGATGTTTACTTTAATGCTGTACGGTGCAGTATGTATTTAACTTGAAGATAAGTCATGGTTAATTTTGTTTAATGTCAAGACTGTTGTATACTATATTTTAACATACACATACAATACATTGTATGGCATTCTTACATAAGGAAAGAGAAACTGGCAGGAGTTTATACATTAAAAAAACAAATAGCTTAATTCAGTATACTGTACCGTACTGTATAAATATAAGAAAAAGTGAGATCTTTACAACAGCCTCCCAGGATGTGCTATCATCAGACAACAGAATGTACTGTATATAGTATTTTAATGATTCTCACAGAAGATGGAGTTTCACTGATATTGTACACTGTATTAATTGCTTCCAATACTCTACTGTATTAGGGAAGACAGGTAAAGTAACTTAACCTTTGCTTTTTAAGTTTTAAGGTGGAAATAGAGTTTATGATTCAGAGAACAACCAATCCTATGGTTGATGGAGAGATGTACTGGCAGACAGGGCAAATATATCCTTGTGTCATTATATAAATTCATACTAAATTCCAGAGAAATCTTTAGACCGGTAGAGTACAGTACAGTATATATTCAGCGAACATTGTGTACAATATCTAATGAAAGACATTTGACGTTGAACTTGGTTATGAGTTTTGTATGCTACACATCCTTTGGGTCGGGATTGTAAAAACAACATATTTCACATCAATAACTTAGCTGATAATTCAGATTTAGAGAGGATACAAATTAAGTTACAAACAGCATGTGACTTGTGGTTGTGAATAGCAAGCATGAAACATTCTAAGGTTATGACATTAAGGAAAAAGAATGCCCTTGTTTGTATCCTAAGCTAAATACAGTAGTGGATACAGAATAACAGATGGATTACTATTCCTGCACCAATAAATAGTGACTCTAATGGAGTGAAAATAAACACCATAAGATAAAAATAAAATCCTATTCTTTTTGGGGCGAGGAGGAAGGTGTGAACAATAATCTATATTAATATAATGCTGCAAAAATACTATTTAAATCTGGCAATTATTTAACACTTCCCTCACCATACTCGCTCTCTAGTGCTCCCCCACCTGCTATCTGTTTCTGTCATAACTAATATTTTTCCTATCCTTTCATAACCTTCATTCATTCATTCATTCTCTCTAACTACTACATAATTATACTCTGCCTCTCCTCCTCTACTACATAATTATACTCTGCCTCTCCTCCTCTACCAACTACATAATTATACTCTGCCTCTCCTCCTCTACCTACTACATAATTATACTCTGCCCATCTCAGTTCACCTCTACCAGCCTTTATTTAATTCCTCTTCACTCTCCCTTTGTAAATTAGCCAATATCTTTCTCACCGCTGCCTCCTCAATCTCATCACCAGTAACTCCCGCTACGCTCCTCCATACCACATGATGTCTGTTCGTTTCTTACTTCCACATTTTATCCTCCATTTTCCAATATTACTCCACCATTACATATGTAACTGGTCTTAACCCCCCCTCCCCCCACCTCTTCTGCCACCTCTTCTGCCACCTGTGTGTTCAATTCCTGATTTTCATCAACAAAGTACAGTAACACTGTATTTCTGTTTTCTCAAAACTCATCGGTAATCCACATCTTCTAAACAGACCTCAACACCCCTCCAACTTTTCCTGGTGTTGCACCTCCCTTCTGTAATCTACATTGGGTCATCTAGAGATAATTAATACTAGAGTAGTTCTTTCCTTCCTTATTTCCTACTCCTCAGCTCCATAACTACAATTAGCACAGGACTCAAGACAGTGCCAGAACTCAAGATATATTCAATACTCCCTTCAACTACATGTCTGGCCGCCGTCCCTGTATGCTACCAGACGTCCTCGGGTACGGTGTTAAGTTTCCTCAAAGTCAACTAACCCTGAGTATGTTTTGCTCACCTCTTTCACATGGCTACTGGTACCTCTGCAATAGCATTACATCTAACTCTTCCTTACAACTTCCAAGGTCCCTAGTACTCAATTCCAATCTCTCTCCCCCTTACACTCTCTCCTCCAACATCTTCAACACAAGAATTATCAGTGTGATCTCCAGATAGCTCTCTGGATTTTGCACAATGTCACAGCTTTTCCATATTGGCAACTATCACTCCTCCTCTGGCACTCCAACAGCCATTATCCTCTCCACCCACTCTTAGGCCATTACCTCTCTACTGTACAGTACATCATTTCAGTGCTACCTCCTTACCCTTAAATTAATTATTGTTACACAAGTCTCCTCCCCTATTAACATTATCACCACTACTTCTAAACTCTCACTCTTCCCATACTTCCAATATCTTTCCCTCATCCGTCCTAGTTTCAAGCCGTGCAGTTGATCATCTTCCTTCTCTATACCTCATCAAAGTTTCTATACAATAATTCTTCCACTTCATCTCTTGCCTGTTTTAGTGATTTCTTCATGTCTCATTCTTGTATCCATCGTCTGTTGACAAACTGTCCATCTTCATCCATGCGTCGTTCTTCTCCTTCACCATAAATGGCCACCAAAAGTTTCTAGTTTCTCCCCACCATTTTTCAAACTTGACATTCTTGGAAATCCATCAACTAATTTCCTCTTGAATCCTCACCATTCCATTCTTCTCTCAGTTCTCCTAACAACCTTCTACCTTCTCTTCTACATTAACTCACTGCGCATCACCAACTTAATTTTTCACCACAAAATTTTCTTTCCTCCACCATGTCATGACCTTGGCAGTTCAATCTTGTGTTAAACATTTATGGTTTGTGCAGGGTACAGTAGTCATGTTTGCTGAATTATTACAATAGCCAACTCTTACCTTATATTCTTCACTCATAAATGTGATCTTATTCATCTCTCTTTCCGAAGAACGTGAAAGATGGCCTTCCTCACCACCAAGCCAGCCGACTCTCTCTCCATCACCACCTCCAAGCCAGCCAACTCTTTCTCCATCACCACCAAGCCAGCCAACTCTCTCCATCACCTCCAAGCCAGCCAACTCTTTCTCCATCACCACCAAGCCAGCCAACTCTCTCCATCACCAAGCCAACCAACTCTCTCTCCATCACCACCAAGGCAGCCAGCTCTCCATCACCCATCTGGGCTCCACAATGCAGAGAATGACTTCATTATTCGACTAGTACAGATTTCAATCCTCTTCTCCAACACCACACCTTTACTTCCCCTTTCTCTGCCGTGTTTCTATTTGTCTATGGTGCTTGCACTGACTCTACACAACACCTACTGTATTTTACCAGGAAGTATTTAGGAAAAACTTGTCTGTATTTTCCTCCTGTGGCCATAGTTTTCTTAAAACAATATACATATACAGTACCAGTAAATGTGAGGAATAAATAAAAATAATACCAGTAAATAAGTTACAACAAAAAATACTCTATTGCCAAACCAGCAAATAAAAGCCAATTGAAAGTTTAACACAGTTGCCATTTGCATATACATCTGTGCAGGTATTCCCTGTTCACTATAACAACGGTGATGCTTCCCCCCCCCCCCCACCACCAACCGTCGACCCGCTCCCCACTAAACCAGCTAACTCGTGTGCAAAGAAATGTATGTTTCCTTTATGTGTTTGCCCTTCGGACAATTATTTCTTTTACTTTTTCACATTATGCACGTATCTCAGTAAAAATAAATAAAGTTACGTACAGTGGGGTATGCTATAACGAACGTAATTGGTTCCAGAACCTCGTTCGTTATAGCATTCGTTCGTTATAGGATTAATCCGTTGAAGGCCCCCAAATACAACCACTTAACACTGAAAAAATTCTGTGGAAAATGTAAAAAATACGGTACTTTATCTTACCTTAGTGTTATTCAGCATGCAGGTACCCCTAAACACTGGCACATCACTATCACTTCCACTGGGAGTCTTGGCTTTAAGGTCCTCAAACAATTGTTTAGCCTTCTCACAAATTATAGCTTCACTAATGTTACCACCTGCCATTTCTTTCTCCTTTATCCACACTAAGAGTAAATTTCCCATCTCTTCAATCACATTACACTTTGCTTTGCTAAGTCTAAAGATTCCCTTAGCCACTTGCACAGTTTTTAACTCCTCTTTATTCTTCAAAATCGTACGTATTGTCGATTTAGCCATCCCATATTAATCACTAAGTTTCGCAATGCTTCTTCCATTCTCACGTTTCTTTACAATTTCTTTCTTAGTTTCAAGGGTTATTAGCTTTCTCACTCGCTTTGGACGACTCATTGTTACAATTGTATACTTGTGTAACAAAATAGTTATACAAATAACGCAAATTTCCACATCAAAAGACGAAATTTCAACAATAACAGTGGTGCACTGGCTACACAATGAGACAAAGATGGCGCCTGATGCTCTTGTTGTGGGTCACGGTACAACAATATTCATGCGCCAGGCGAAATAGTCCCGTATTCATCCGCGTTCGTTGTAGGAGTTGCGTTCGTTATAGCATTCTCAATTTTATAGGTAAAACCGTTCGTTATAGGAATATTCGTAGTAGGATCCGTTCATTATAGCATACCCCACTGTATATATACCCGAAAATACGAGATGAAAAACAACAGCTTGGGCCAATAGCCTGGTGGTTTCAGAGACGAGTCTATCCTGGCTAGCAGCGATGTTAATAGATGCAAATGTGAAGAGAGTGTTATTGGTAAACTTTTATTTGTATCAGGTATTTGTAGATTGAAAAATAAATGTTGCAGGTATGAGATTAATAGATTGTAATGCTTTTAAGAGTTCAAAAATGTTTTTTTTTATTTTACAGGATTAGCCCACCGGGGCACAGGACACATAACGCACATCGGGGTATGAGGGGCGAAAAATTAAAAATAAATAATAATAATAATAATAATAATAACAATAATAATAATAACAATAATAATAATGATAATAATAATGATAATAATAATGATAATAATAATGATAATAATTATGATAAAAATAATGATAATAATAATGATAATAATTATGATGATGATGATGATAATAATAATAAAGTGGTCCCTCGGTTAACGAGTTACCTTCCATAAGATTCTTAACTTCGGTTAACGAGCAATCCCGTGATTAACGAGTTTCTTACGAGCCGACCCCAGCTGTAGTATTAGTCCGCCAATACAGTAATCGGTTCTAGGGCTTAAATTCCTTACCATTTTAGTAAATATCAAGAAGTTTTCAGTATTCAATAAATTTTAAAGTTTAATATTAAATTTTTTAGTAATTTTAACAATTATTGAAGGTAAAGAAACTAGTTTCTGGCGCACCATCCAGCCATCAGCCTGGCATCACACCAAACAAGCATTAGTCTCCCTCTGTTTTCACTGGGGGTAACATCTTGCTTGAGACTCTCTTCAACTAAATGCTTTTTTCTGTGTTTGCAAGCAAATTATTGGTCATTTTGAAATTTATTTTACATATTGACAATATATAATGCAGTGCAGTGTTGATTGAAAGAAAATAATCTTGAATTACACCAAAAGAACTAAAATTTTATGGGTGAAATGGTGCCATGGGGTGACTTCTCTTCCACCCCAATGCCTTCTCTTCTCCCTTCTCCTCCACCCCCATTCTAATTCCCCCCCATCATCATCATCATCATCCAGGAGCCTTCTACATACACACCTCAAAGTAAGTGAACTTTTCTACCCTTATTGTTGAATTTAGGCAATTTTTGGTGAGCTGGAACCAATTACCCAAAGACCCATTGAAACAATGGTTTCGGTTAACGAGCAACCTTCTAGAACGGATTGTGCTCGTTAACCGAGGGACCACTGTAATAATAAAGAAATACAAAAATAAAACAAGATCAATAGTGAGAAACAATATATGTTAAATCATGTCTCTTACATGGGTAGCTATGAGGCAGCTCTCCATGCTGTGTGGTCTCTTACATGGTTAGCTATGAGGCAGCTCTCCATGCTGTGTGGTCTCTTACATGGGTAGCTATGAGGCAGCTCTCCATGCTGTGTGGTCTCTTACATGGTTAGCTATGAGGCAGCTCTCCATGCTGTGTGGTCTCTTACATGGGTAGCTATGAGGCAGCTCTCCATGCTGTGTTGTCTCTTGCCGATCAGATTCTTATCTCTGAGGTCATTTCACACATGTCATTCTTGGCGTACCATTAGCTCTCACTCATGCATCTCTTGACCCAGTTGGTCTCCCGACTTCCATTCTCTCCATCTGCTCTAACCGTCCCATCCCACCTCCACGCAAAACTTCACCAAAAGTACTCAGTTGCCCCCTTAAATCTGAAGACCATTTCCTTTTCAGTTGACCCTCATTAAAACGGACTAATGGGGGGGGGGGGGGGTCCGTTTTAACCGATTGTCCGAATTAACCGATTTAGGGGTTAATATTGCATAATATTGCATTATACAGCTATGTGTAAGTTTATTTGAGTGCCCCGTCATAGGAGTCCGTTTTCTCTCACTTCAGGACGCCTGAGTCGTCCGTTTTCTCTTAATCTTAGAGTGCAGTACACCAGTGACTTCTTTATTTCTTAGTAATGACACAGAATTTGAAATTGTAACTGGGGTTGCAATTGTTGAGGCAACTTAGGTATGTCTGATTACAGTTGGAATATTCAAGATCCATTGTGAGTGATGTTTAAAGCTGAAACTGTCTTTATGGTTGGTAAAACTTGTCAAGTCTGTCAGTCTGAATGGCATGTTAACTTACTGATAATATATAGCGCAGTGCAGTGTTGATTTAAATAAAATAATCTTGAATTACGCCTAATGAACTTAAAATTTTATTGATGAACTTATTGCATCAAGCATGGGTCCCCTGAAAGATGATTTCTCCTCCATCCCCACTTTCTTCTCTTCTCCCTTCTCCTCCAACCCCACTTCTAATTCACATCATCATCAATCAGGAGCCTTCTACATACACACCTCAAAGTAAGTGTACTTTACTACATTGGTTTTTTTTAAACTTTGTTTGTACTTTTCTGTGAACTGGAACCAATTACCCAATATCCCATTGCAACAATGGATTCGGTTAGAAATTTTTCGGTTAACGCACAACTCTGTGGAACGAATTGTGTTCGTTAACCGAGGGACCACTGTATACATATTGTAAGTGTAAGCAACCCCCCCCCCCCCCCATCTGTTTTTGGAAGAGACTTTTCAGCAAAATTATGGTAGTAATCACCTACTGGGAGGTTAGGCACAAGTCGGAATTCTAGATAAGTTGGACAGCCATGAGTCCCATATAGTCCAACTTCAGAATTGCTAACCAGGTTGTCAGAGAAAAATGGTTACAGTTTCCAAAAGCCCCACTAATCCTCATTATCCCAAGAGGTCCAACTTATTATATCATGAGTCTATCATATCTCTATAGTTGAATGGATAACAAAAACACCCCTATAATAAGAACTTCAACTGTTAGTATACAAACAAGACTTAAAAAAAGAAAATAATAATAATAATAATAACTTCACGTGTTTTCAGTAGAGAATGAGGAGAGGTGCGAGTAGACATGACTGATAATACTGTATGGTGAAGGTAAAACTGGGTCCCACAGCCCATTAAGGGTAGTGTGGATACTGGAATTTTAGACCAATACATTATGTTGGTACACATGGAGGCAACATGAGCTGCACTACACTTGATTGCCTTCACTTTTCCAATTATCAGTTCTAACACCAATTTACAGGTGGGTGAACAAGTGCTGCCCCATGACCAAACTAGCAACCCTTAGGTTAGGTTAAGAGGGTAGCACTATCTACTTGACTGCCACAACCCACTCACTATCTTACTTGCATTAAGCCCCACATGTTCATCTGATGTCCCCGCTAGATCCAAGCATTACCCTTCAGCACTAAGTCCTTCCTCACACAATGCCACTATGTTCATTCTCCTAGATGTCCTTCACTCCACCTTCCTCTTAGTCTCCTGCATATCATCCATCTCTGAATGACTCGCCTTTTCCCATAAGACCAATACCTTTCTCAATCTGGGTAAGGTCACTTGAGTTAAAAGGACAGCCCTCATCAATGGCAAGTTGGATTGGCCTCATTTCCACTCACCGATAAAATCATACCTTAAGCAACACACAGGTAAATTTTCAGCCCTCCACAGGTGATTCTTACCAAATATGTCAACAAAAGAGCCAAGAGACGAATAAAACTTGCAGTAATGAGTAGGATGACACAAAACAAACATTATGTTAGGCTGTAAGTCATGTCAAGTTTATATGGTGTGCCTGCCCGTAAACAGTATATAGTGTATTGAGATGGTGGAGATGAGAGACCCAGAGGAGGTGAGGTGTTGGGTGGTAGTAAGGGGACCTTGTTAGTGTATAAACGCCTGACGCAGCAAAGTCGGCCAACCAGGGCTGGGCATGTGATGCCAGGCAGGGCACTGCCACTGTAGCTATCCCCACCATAGTCAACACCTAACCCGTTTCTCGAGACTTTCAACACGGAAGTTTAACGTGTACTTATTGTTTAGACGGGTAGACTGAGTCCATTGCATCATTTACCAGTGAGACAATATAGAAATATGGCAAATTAAGTACTCATTATAAGTGTTAAGATTAGACTAATTACACAGCTATGATTGTTATGTGAACATATATTGGATTAAACATTTATTCAGGAGTGCCTATGTATGATTTATTTGAAATACTAAAATGAATTGTATTCAAGTTTGACCGAATTATAACGTTGGAGGTTAACGTGAAGTCTGATTAACCTTTAAACGCTCAGAAGACTTTACACATGCCAACATCCCCAACTTTTGACTATCTTTTTTGTACTACTTTTAATATTAGACAACAAACACTCCTCAAGTCCCCAGTGCAAATAATCAAGTATTGGTCACCACTAATGAGACAACATCTGTCTTCCACCTCCGAGGGATACCTGTACTCTACAACTGTCCTTATACTGTATTACCAATGAAACAATGTTAATTTATCCTTTACCATACAAGCATCATGACACATACAGTCCAATATAAGGATTAGCTTAATGACATTTTCCAAAGAATTGAGTTACCTCTACCCATTTTCAAGGACGGCACCAAAAGGATTCCTAGTGACGTGTTTAACATCTTGATCTTAAAAGTCAAACTGACTAAAAAAATTTGAGGGTCATATTGTCCACAAATCAATAAAAACAGCAGCAGCATAATTTTAGTGTAAGACCCATTTTAAAATTGGTGCTCAAGTATTTTCCATATGTCCACCTCTCAACCACACCCAGTGACAAGCAGATTCAGTGGTAATGCTGGATGATGGTTGCAGACATCAACTAGGAACAAGATATGCATTCATACCATAAAGAGGCGAGGAATAATTTTTTTTCAAGTTATTTGTAAGGTGAAATAAAATCTATCCCAAATGTCAACATAGGAGCGCTAGCTATTGCTTTGTAGCAGCCATGCAACTGTTCGGGGCGACTACCACACAGTCATCAGCCACCACATATGAAGCACTGTACTGTACTCTATAGTTAATAAGAAACTTTTCAATTATAAAGACACTATATCTTAATCCACCGTACAGTACTGTAGGAAGAGAACCTGAAAAACATAACAATAGCATTGACTGTAACCCAATAACCTCCAAATGACCTGTAAACATATACTAACATGACGTGAAAACCAAATTCCCGTTTAACAATATTAAATAAGACCTTTATCCAAGTGATCTTCCTCTTCCTACAATATCAGGTTGAATGGTGAAAGATATTACACAACCTTTGAACCAGTGACCTTGACAGTGATAAGAACCTTCTCCCCCTAGAATGTACTGGTGGAACATCATATTCATCAAGGCTAGGAAACTTGGGTTACAATTTACAATTGCAGGGTCTCAATTGTTTCTCTTACTTTGACAACACAACAGACATAACGTTTCTCACTATTGATCTTTTTTAATTTTTGTATTTATTATTATTATTATTATTATTTTATTTTACATTTTTTATTATAAATGTTATTTACTTTGAACTAATTATTATTGTTATTATTATTACATTTTTGCCCCCCAAGGCCCAGATGTGGGTCAGTGACCTGTGTCCGGTTGGGCTAATCCTCGTAAAAAAGAAAAGACCTTAACTCTGATCCTCCTCATAGCCAAACCATAAGTTTAAGTGCCACTCTCAAGAGCCTCATGTCTCTCTGTCAACCATGTCTTCCCCTTGATATTCATCCCTAAGATTGGTTCATCCTAGGCTCTCTTGATCACCTCTTATTGAACCACATCAGCCTTGCCTCCTCAACTTACTGATAAAACACGCCACTCCAGTTCTTTGCTCAACCTATCCCTAAAATATGCACTATAATACCATCTTAGTTCTTTCCCCAAACTAATACTACAACTCTTCCATTAATGCACAAGTCTGCTCCATACACTCACCCATTGTTTACTTGTATACCTTCTAACTCCTTGGTATCCTTCTGCCACCCATTTCATTTTACCCACACTCCCTTATTTGCTCTCTCTCACCTCCCTCTGCTTTCAACATCAAAGCAGATGTATCAAAACCTGAGCTCTGCGACAGTTCTTTCCTTCACTCCAGATCCTAATGTTATCCCCTCCAGTCCTGCAGCATAACATAACCTCTTGTCATTCCACAATCCCTGATTCTAATGACTCCCACTAATGCAACAATCTTTTTCTGCAGCTTATTACTCATTGCTGAATAAAGCATAACACTAACTTAACTAACAGGAAACCGAATAATTCCATTTACTGTACTGGAAAACAATATGAACAATAAGAAAAAATGGATTATTTATCATTGTAAAAGAATAATGTGTGTATTGTACTGTATATATTCAGTGTACTGTGCAGTAATTACATTTTTAACTACCTTGGGGCTTTTAGATTACTTTGTACTGAACTTTCACCTCTCTCTTGCTTTATTGCTGCACCAATACAGAACCTTAACATGTGTACCCTTTGATGTCATGGAGTGTTGTTAAACCAATCCCATATTCTTGTCTAAACTTAATTGGTGTTTCACCTTTACCCACCACACATTAATTGCTTATTTTTTTCTCTTGTTAAGTCAGCAACACATATTTTGTTTTGGAAGATATAGATGCTGATGGTACACCTTTAGGAAAATATTATGTGATGATTTCACAAATATAAAGACAGTACAAATACACTTAAGACAACCATACTCTCAAACATCATGACACTTTAATTACAAGTGACCTCAAACACACAGCTGTAGGTCAGCAGCAACACCCAACACAAGTTAAACTTATAGAACCTCTAATGATCTAATATCCATTTTTTTTCAAATACTGTAGTGTATTGTATCCATATCTCACTTTGCCTTTGAAAAATTTATGATTTGAGAAAACAAGAATTCAGGTTCGTAGTTTTATTTCTGTTTTATAAAGGTTTGTAAAAAGTAAAAAAATGTACTGTAGTTAATATTTTTGTCTATAACAAGATGCCTATGCTTGTGAAGTCTAGCCAACAATAATTAAAACAACTCAATCTGTTTGCAATAAACATAGCTTATGGAAGGAGGCCAATGGCTTTGTAATTCTCAAGATGCATTTTTTTTTCACTTACCATAAATCATTAAGTATCAAAGCCATTTTTCCTGAAAAATTTGATGAGTGAATGTTTTTTTTTATTACAGTAATATCTTCATAATACATAACTCTATAACTTGCAATTTGACATAATTTGGCTACAGTATTTTCAGACATTCCTAACCTCAAAAGGTGCAACAGTTGAAGTCCAATAAAAGGAAAAATTTAAATGTAAAAACTTGAGCTGCATTCCACTGCTTCTGCTGCCACACACCCTAACCCACCACTGTTTCATGACATTCAAACAATGAACAACAAATACAACAAGTAATCATATAGGGATAATAAGAGTAAAGTTCTGCATACAGTACAGTACTAGGGCAGCCCCAGCACTGTACTGTACTGACACACAAAATTCTCATCTCAAAGGTGAAAAAAATTGTCAACTCATAATGCAAATTAATGACAGTACTTTTATATTGACCTCAAATATAATTACTTGTTATTTTATTTTCATCAATCCAAGAGATGAAACAACACTTCAAACTTTCCATTTAGGTGAACTCTTACTGGTACCAGTCAGAAATAGTATTGAACCTCAGTTAACAGTTAAACAATGGTACTGTACCTCAGTTAACAGTTAAACAATGGTACTGTACCTCAGTTAACAGTTAAACAATGGTAATGTACCTCAGTTAACAGTTAAAACAATGGTACTGTACCCCAGTTAACAGTTAAGCAATGGTACTGTACCTCAGTTAACAGTTAAACAATGGCACTGTACCTCAGTTAACAGTTAAACAATGGCACTGTGCCTCAGTTAACAGTTAAACAATGGTACCGTGCCTCAGTTAACAGTTAAACAATGATACTGTGCCTCAGTTAACAGTAAAACAATGGTACTGTACCTCAGTTAACAGTTAAACAATGGTACTGTACCTCAGTTAGATTACACAATGAGACCGGGTCTTTGGATTTCTTCTGTTCAACCGGTGACTTACAGTCATCCCTGATTTTCGGACTGCTTTATGAAAACTTGCTATACATTGGAATGGATGAGCAATGACGAAAATTTAAAAACCGGAAAGCAAGATTTGCTATACAACAGAAATTTTGGGTGGAAAATTGAATACACTTGTGTATTTTAGAAGAAAATAAAAATAATCTTAACATTTTCCTCCTCCCTCCAAAATAACATACTTTACGTCATACAAGACACAGGGCCATATAAGATGCACCCCCTATTTCAGCAAGGAGTATATATTTAGAAATTTTTTTTTATTTTTCTCCTGTAACCAGTTTTCTTAAAATAATATACTGTATACAGTAGTAAGCAGCATCAAACAGGGAGGTACTACCGCCTGGGAAGATATTGGAAGCATAATGTGTTGTCTAATGGTAGACCCTGCTGCCATGTGGCACCACAAAAACTGTGACCAAGTTCCAGGTTGCTGATCTGACTTTATGCCTCATTTACACACAATTGCAGGGTCTCAGTTATTTCTTACCATTGACAACACAACATACATATACTGTATTGTTTCTCACTATTGATCTCTTTTCATTTTTGTATTTCTTTATGGTTCTTTATTATTATTATCAGTTGTTATTATTATCAGTTGTTGTTATTATTAGTTATTATTATTTTATTTTTTATTATAAATTTTATTTACTATGAACTAATTATTATTATTATTACAATTTTGCCCCCACGCCCCGATGTGGGTCAGTGACCTGTGCCCGGGTGGGCTAATCCCTGTAAAAAAAAAGAAAAAAGTGAAGAATAAATAAAAATAATAGAAAAAAAAAGTAGTGTAGTACTGTATTGCCATTTGGTTGTTGGACAACAAAATTTGTCAATACTGTCATTTCACTACACATGTTGAAAGTTTATTCCCTTTACGTTTTTTAACCTTATAATTATTCATCTTATTGTTTTGTACATTTTGTATGAAAGATTAAGTGTGCACGTAAAAAAAACTGCATCTACTCAAAATTAGGAGTTGAAAAACATCCATAACAGCTCACAGCTGGTCAGGAATATTATCACTGATGTAAAAGTAACTGTCTACATGGTAAGGCTGAAGCAAACCCTCCACTCCCTGTACAGTACTGCTGTGTACCTCCTTTCCCACCATACTACCTACCTTGTTTATCTTATTTAACAATGTGCTATTTCAAACGAAATTAGTATACAATCTAGATAAACAATGTAGATAAACTCATTCAATAAAGGCCAAATGAAAATTTAACACAATCGCCATTTGCAAACAATCCCTGCTTTGACATAGCAATGCAGACCAGCACTACCTCCACCAACTCCCTAGCAACACACCCCCCCCCCCCACTGAGCCATCTGACTCATGTGCACAAAAATTTATATGCCCTCTGCCCGTATAATAACTTTTTCACAATATGCATGCAGGCTGGTGTGTGTGTGTGTGTGTGTGTGTATTTACACAAAAATTCAAGTTGAAAAACAACCATAACATCTCACAGCTTGGCCTGGTGGCTACAGTGACGAGTCTAACCTGGCTACAATGCTGGCAGTGATGTTAACAGATACAAATATGAAAAGAAAGTTATCTGTAAATCTTCATTTGTATCAGGTACTTATAGATAAATGATGCTGGTATGACATTAATAGATACTGTAGTATGAGTTCAGAAATGGTTGCTGCTTAGTTCTGCAGAGCTGGGTGTCTGTTGTACGGATGCTAATCTTCTCGAATTATCGTCAGTACACTATATTGTAGTTATAAATCCAGCTTTTATAATTAATTTTTTTTAAATTCATTACCCTACGGGAGACCACAACATTATATAGGAGGCAGGCGGATTCTTTTAGCCATTTTCAAACAAAATAGTGCGTTTTATATGCCGTAAAATATGGTAAAATAAGAATTACCATAATAAACAATAAAACTTATAAACAGCACAAAACAAAATACAAAAGAACATACAGTACTACAGTATAGCTTCCTCAAACCATCCTCCAGACAATGGTGAGAGTGGGCAACACAGCTGACTCGGTGACGTGTGAATGCTGTGACACCACATTAGGAGAGCATACTGGTGTTAGAAGTCATGTTAGGCTAGTCTTAAATATTAATAATCCTAACTTAAAAATCAGTGGCAAATGGAATAGAGTAAACTTACAGCAGAGGTGTAGTGTTAAAATTGAAATAGGTCTTAACTAGATAACGAGCCAGACACACTATTAATTAACCATCATCCACACATGTTCACCTCCCACACATGTACACCCATGTTCTCAAATTTTCTTATTTTATGTTTTCACATAATACTTTTTAAGTTAAATTACAGTTTTGAAATAATCTTTCCACAACTTTTACAGCTTCATGACCTGTGGTAATGGCACCGTTTACAGCTCAGTGGCTGTGTGTTATGCAGATTTGTACAGAACTACTCGTGTGCGCACACGCACTCCACCATTGGTATGAGCGTCAACAATTCTGCTCCCGACTATACCGCCCTTCAGGATTTATTGAACAGTCTCCAAAACTGGACCACCAACAACCACGTCATCAACCATACCAAGACCATGGTTATGCACATCAACCTCTCTTCCGGCATTGTCCCACCCCCTTCCATTACTTTAGGTCCTGACACACTCCAGGTTGTAGACCACTAAGCTCCTCGGCGTCACCATAGACAACAAACAAAATTGGAAACCACACGTCAGTGAAGTTATCAAATCCTCCAGTTTCCGTCTCCACCTCCTCCGCTGAGTCAAGTCCCTCGGAATTCCTGCACCCGAGCTCCTCAGTGTTTACTCAACATTCATACTTCCCAAGCTCACCTATGCCTCCCCTACCTGGTCTTCCTCCCTAAATGCCACACAATGGTGGCATTTAGGGTGTTTACACCTAGAAAAAGAGCAAAAGAGGGAATGCAAGATTTTTCTCTCCCCTTCCTACTCCACATATCAAGAAGCACTCAACACACTGACCCTCTCGGCTCTCTCTGACAATCACCACGACCCCATCTGTAAATTTGGTGAGAAGCTTCTGCACCATCCTCGACACCGGCTCCTACTACCACCTGAGATCCCTCGTCCGAGAATTGCTGATCTACACCACAACCGCATCCAGCCCATACGAGCACGAACTGATCGCTATAAGAACAGCCCTGTCCCAACCATTGTAAAAATTATCAATAGCTTGTAATCAACCAGTGTATTCACTCCCAGTCAATCTTACATTTTGCACTGTCACTATGTTGAAATGCCCTGTAGATTGACCTTCTCCCCACCTAGTTATTATATATCATATGTGTATCACTTATGTTAATTGTATATTATTTGTAAATCAAGAGACCCATTCCCCAATTATGTAACCATATTTTCAGCCTTCCGGCTGCCATACTCTTTCAATAAACCGTTAATTATTATTACACACACACCCCTCTCTTCTACTGGCTGTTTCTGCATTATTATGTTCAGGATAGAACAATATTAATAAAGTTTGTTGTGCTGTGCATATGTGATGGTGTAAAGTCAAGATTTAGTTGTGTAGGAACCCACCTCCATCTATATAGTGGCAGTCTTGGGGAAAATTAGATTCATTATATGAAATTTTGATTTACGGCCAGATTGTACGGAATCTAAACCTTCCATATAATTGGGATGACTTTCTTCTCTTCTCCCTTCTCCTCCACCCCCACTTCTAATTCCAATCATCATCATCATCAACCAGGAGCCTTCTACATACACACCTCAAAGTAAGTGTACTTTACTGCATTTATTTTTAGTTTGTATGTAATTTTTGGTGAGCTGGAAACAATTACCCAAAATCCCATTGAAACAATGGTTTCGGTTAACGAACGACCTTCTGGAACGAATTGTGTTCATTAACCGAGGGACCACTGTATATCAACAATATCAGTTAAATCAATTGTTTTATAGTACAGAGAATACTTGTAATTGCTAAGTAATGAGGTAACAGTCTTTGTAAGGGGCTGATTTCAGTTGAGCCTAAGAAAACCTCCGCTACAACCCATCAACTAGCGTCGTGGAAGACACATGGTAAATTTCAAGGTATATTTTTTAAACAAAATGTGAGTCTTGTACGCCGCAAAATACTGTAGCCCAGCCGGGCGGGCTACAAAAATAAAAAAAAATCAAGTGAGAAACAATATACTGTATGTCTGTTGTGTTGTCAATAGTAAAAGAAACAATTGAGACCCTGTAATTGTGTGTAAATGAGGCAGAAACTCATATCAGCAACTTGGGACTTGGTCACAATTTTCATGGTGCCATATGGCAGCAGTGTCTAATGTAATAATCTGTGCTTATTAATATACCTGTACCCTTCAAATACAACAGAGCACAGTACAGTACTATGTATATACCTCATAGGTAAAACAATAATATCATTCAAGACATCTTCAGGTCATAAGACACACTAATCCCCCAACCAACAATGGGTGATCATGACATTGCATCAGGTCAGGTTTGTAACATGACCCACTAATCTCCCACCCAACCTTCACCACAAGTTAAGATGAGATTGCAGATATGTATTACAGTCAGCTGAGTGAACAGTGTCTGCCTACTCTAGGCTAAAGATGACAGGATCTGATGGTGAGTACAATATATACAACATAGTAGTACAGTAGTATACATTACAGGTACTCCCCGACTTATGACGGGGTTAGGGACTGACATCCAGGTCGTAAGTCGAAATGGTCGTAAGTCGCAAATGCTTAAATAACACATAGGAAATCTAAAATGGGGGGTCTCTTTTTTTTCTCAGCACCACAAAACTCTCACTTTTAAGCTTGCCAGCCATTTTAAAGTGAATTACAGATGAAAATTTTGTTTGTGTACTGACTTTGGGACTCAAAAATATGTAATTTGACCAAATTTTGGTACGACTGAGGCAGGTTGTAAGTGCGGGTGGATGTATATCTAGTAGGTCGTAAGTCGGGGAGGAGCTGTATTATGTTCACAGCATGAACAACACTGTAAGTGTACCGTGGCGTTTGCGTAAATAACTACAGCTCCTACGAGCTACATCGCGTACTCTTGGAAAAATGATACCACACTGTCTTTGCTGTAACACAGCTCATATCACCACCCCACCACCCATACCTTCACACACACACAACAAGGGAATTAAGACAGCATGCATGAGTGAAGGTCTTATTGTAAGACAAATTTGCATGTATGACTGTGTGGTAGCGAGTTAAAAATCAGTTGTTGAGGAGTGCTTGGCAACACTCATTTCCACTCCATCTCTCTAATCACCCACACCTTTCAGCTTTCTCACTCCATATTTTATAATGTTATACAAAGTAATGTTGAAGGGATACAACTTTGCTCATTTATACTTATCACAATCTCCCCTAAAATACTTTAGGTTTCGTGTTTATTCAAGACAGCTTCAGGTTATGAGACCCACTAACCCCCCATCCAAAAAGCGGTGACCTGGCATTCCATCAGAGGCCACTAATTCCCCACCCTACCTCCACCTGACATTGCATCAGGTTAGGTCAGGTCAGTTAAATGAGACCCACTGATCCCCCACAGCTCCAAGGGAGTGAAAAATACCAATCTTTGCACACACAGCTTCATTCACACCCATAACATAAACCAAAGCTTTGTCCTTTAATGTGTCCTCCAATACTGCAGTTTAAAGTTTAAGTGCAAAATAATAAACACACACAGGGTTGTGTAAGAGAGCCTCACTGAATTGTACCTGAAAATCATAAGTGTGTCGTCTACTGAGTCTTCCATCTACAGCATCTAATACACTAAATAAAAACATCTTTACGTACTTGTTTTATATATTTTGTTCTGTTTAACCCATAAACAATGGCTAGTGTTTCATGCAGAATATGTATTGTCTTTAATGGGGATACTGTAATGGTTGAATCAGATATGATATAGGCCAAGAGAGAGCTAATAGGTACAGAGATGACACTTCATGTGTAATTGTGCAAGTGGGAGGGGAGGCACTTCCCATTGCCATGTTTGCCAGGTTGTTTTTATTTATTCATGGTTATATTTTTGTATGATCAGCCACTTATGGTGATGTTTCTTCATAAATAAAAATACATAATATGATACAGTAAAACCTTGATAACTCAGTAAATGGGGCTCTGGCCTTAGTGAATTACCCCAAATTCCGACTTATAGCCCCCCCCCCCCCCCAACAATAAATTATCGGCCCATAAACATATACATGTAATTACTATTTTTCAAAAAGTAACTCTTGCCAGCACTGCAGGTGAAGATGGAAGTGCTGTAGTAGGTGATGCAGGGGAATGGTAGGTGACACAGAGGAATGGTAGGTGACACAGAGGTATGGTAGGTTACACAGAGGTATGGTAGGTGACACAGAGGTATGGTAGGTGACACAGAGGCATGGTAGGTGACAGAGGAATGGTAGGTGACAGAGAGGAATGGTAGGTGACACAGGTATAGTAGGTGACAGAGGAATGGTAGGTGACACAGAGGTATGGTAGGTGACACAGGTATAGTAGGTGACAGAGGAATGGTAGGTGACACAGGTGAAGGAGAGCAAACATTACATAACAGTAAACACTTTTGTATACTACTGTAATTTGGTCATACAAAATACAGAATAAATTTTAACAAAAGTAATTCTTTTCTCTATGTATAATTCAAGTCCGAGTATGTAAATAAACACATATTACAGTCCACCCTCGTAAAACAGTTTTCTTTATAAGAGCAAAAGAGTTGAAATTAAAATACTCTAATGTGGCTTAGAAATAAAGAAAATATAATGTAAATGTATAAAATAAGAAAAATGAAGAGCATAGGTGTGTGTGTGTGTGTGTGTGTGTGTGAGTGTGTGTGTGTGAGTGAGTGTGTGTGTGTGTGTGAGTGAGTGTGTGTGTGTGAGTGTGTGTGTGTGAGGTGAACATATGTAAAGGCCACTCAGTGAGTTGTACTGCGTGGCTGATTCACCCGCCTCCCTCCCTCCCATGTGACGTCACGGCACACACACAAGTCTCAGTCAGCTGGTTGACTGCCTGGCTGAGCTATGGCGTCACTTAGATGATGGTCGAGTGTGAAAGGAGCTATTTTTTGTACATTAAATATGTGCTGCGGTACTTTATGATATGCTGTGTATCAATTTTATTATTTACCACAGCAATTTTTTTTAAAAGAAGTTACAGCGCTACATGTGTTAGTCACACAAACACTTCAGTTGTTTTCCGATTGTTGGACTAAATTAGAGTTTTTACCAAAGGGCACAAAGTTGGGATACCTGGAAGAGTCAGATAGTTGGACTTCAGATGAAATGAATTACACTATAAATAAAATAAAATCTACAACATTGGAATTACCTTAATAGTGGAAGCATTCAGCATACAGTGGCTGGCCTGACATGAATGGGGAAGGTTGTTGGGTGTTACTGGGCCAGTACAGCAGGAACCACATGTTACCAGGGAGTGATGATTATTACTTCTGGTGCCCTAGATACTCTGTGCTACAACGTATAGTACTTTACACCCAAAATATTGGGGCGCTACAGCACCCTCCCTCCCCACGTCCATGTACTGGGTGGAGTGAGTCAACACACAGCCGACCACAACAATAACAAACACCAGACCGACTAAGTAAGTGTGGAGTGCAGCATGGCGAGTGTTTCCCATGCAGCCAAATATGCAGAGGTCATCCCCTATAATTTTATATAACGAGGTATTCCCGAGCTCTTTTATAATAAATTCCGAGACCACGTACGAATTACAGTATACGAAAGTCAGACGTCGAATGCTCCGAATTTAACTCAAAAATAAAAGGATACGTAGTATTGAAGACGATGTCTCACTTTATATTCTCTCCTTCCTCCCTCTCAGAACACAGTAACCTAACAATAACAATCATTAAGAGAGAAGCCATTTATTATGAGAAAACAAAAACAAAAAAGGTATCAAGATGAAGTTATTTACAGCTCTATCACAGGGAAGCCAAATATTGGTTTCTAAGATGTTCTCTGCATTGGGAAATAATAAGATCGTACATAGCAGTGGCTGGTACTATAGTATTTCCGGGCTAACCCGGTCCGTAAGCCACGTCCCTCGTCTAAAGCTACAAATGGCCGATCGGTTCGTAGAGATGTTCGCGTCGCTGTCCATTTACTCAAACTAAATGTGTCCACAATTGTTAAGCAGACCTGTTATTATCTAAAAGCATGTTAAATATCTGGAGTGGGTAGTCAATGTTGCTTGTAAAAGTTTTATTTTTTCTGACGTTACTTAATGTACATATACTACAAGATTTTTTTACCCCATTATGTAAGTGTCACACAAGTGCACAGATAACAACCAGATGATACAGGGGTATGAAAGCAACCATCTGAAGGATAACGGCTGCCATCATGACTTGGTGAAAGCATTCGTGTATCTTTCAAGTGGGGGAGAGTCAGCGGCACATTCACACCGAATCACGCATCAGTACATAGCAGGAACACAAGCTGCTGGTCTGCCATCATGCAAAGGCACATGGCACAACCATCCACAAGTTAAGATACCAGTGACACAAGTCTCTCTTAAGATTCTACCCTGTAACTTTGCTGCCTAAATGTCCATAAATATGCAATGATGGCCTGCTTCACAGTGGTAATTAATTCCAGCATTGCAGAAACAGAAAAATAAGTTCCCAAGTTAGTTTGGCACAAGATACTGTAACTCACACTTCTGGAAGCTACTACAAAGCACCAAACCATTGTACTGGTTGGATCACAAAAGCTGGGGTTTACTGAACACACAATTTGGAGAACATTAAATTCTTCTGAATAGGAAATTTTTTAAAGACAATTGTGATTACATGTTACATTGTTGAGAGTAAGGACAAGATCACTCCTTACACATGACTCTTACCCTTACTGTCAACCATATTTTTTCTTACCATTTAGTATAATATGGTACCTTGTATTTTTATTTACTGTACTTCAAATTAAAATTTTATGTTAAAATTCACAATATTGTACTTTTTTTATTTTGAAAACAAGAGCTGTGATCACATACTCACAGCCAAGATATCCACAGACAGTTACAGCCAATAGTGACAACAGCCAAAACATCCCCGAGAGGCAACAATGGCCGCACCAGCTGGTCTCTTCCTCTTACAGCCATTTCCCACACCGCAGACAACAATAACACCAGCACCCCGAGTTAACCACGAAATAACAAACTGTGATACTTCTGGTTTACTGTACCACATCTGTTCCTCCTGAAGACTTATTTAATAAAAAAAATAAAATAAAATAAAAATACAATCAAACTCTGCCTACTACAACTACTGGACCACAAAAGGTGAACATGTAGTACAGTAGAAAACTAATCTCATGATACACTGCATCAAGTCACCCGCCCAAGGTGTACTCTCACTAGCTTCTCAACCCCCATGCCTATTCTCTAGACATGTCTTCTATAAACTCAACATTTTCCCTCTACATCCATACCCCCTTTATAATACTTCCTAAAAATAACTTTAACAGCATTTCTCCTCTTAACAGATACTGTATTTAGAAAACAATTATCTCTGTAGTTTTTAACCCTAGTATAAAAAAACAATGCATTTCCTCTACCTGTAGCAAGTTGTATCACTCTCTCCTTGAGGACAAGCACGGGAAATGTGGCCACCAGCGCCGCACACATAGCACCGTTTTTCATTCTCTTGCTCTCCTCCAATTGGACATTCGCGCGAGATATGTCCAATCTTGCCACACACGTAACACTGGAATGATAATTTAGGTGAAATTTGGTCCATTTTAAAATTCAGATGCATAAACTTTACCAGTGAAGAAAACCTGTCCAGCACTTTAACAGTATATCACTCCCACAAATGGTGAGGTGTACAATGTTAAATAATATAGGTAAGAGACAACAAAATATTCAGTACAGTACAATATTACAACAAACTTCAATAAATTGAGATTGAGCAGTAACACACTTAAGGTCACACACAATTCTGTTACCTAATTTGAATTTCCATACTGTACTGTATTAGCCAGTTAACATTTGATTGTGTGGAGGTACCCAAATATCTACATATAATTCTGGCTTATTCTTTTTTTGCTCAGCATCTACAAAAACTCATCCCTGTCACTTTCAGTGAAGCTTCCAGGTTCGAGTTTGAACACCAAAATTATTCTCTTTGTTTACCAACAAATGGTGTACCATTTCTCAATGTTGAGAGTCAGTCACTTAGCTATGAGATCAAGTGTGAGTACAGAATAATATGCAAGAGAAGGGTTATATATTCCTCAAAGTGTGATGGTTAATAATCTGTAAATTAATTGGCATTCATCACACAACATCACAAACTGAAACTGTCTGACACCCGGGGCCTGCCCATAATGGTGGATGAACAAGATATTACTTTCACGGAATTAAATAAAAACATTATCTTTGCTTGTCATGGGTTGCGTTGTGCCTACCCAACTCCACTGTTTGTTTTACGGGAGATAAGACACCAGGCAAGCCATGCCTCAGTCATCACTATTTCATTAGTGGGCATGAGAGTCAGTCTATTGTGTGTGTGTGTGTGTGTGGGGGGGGGGGGGGGGGGGGGGACAGTGTTGTATTGTCCACTGTGTCTCACACCCCAAAAACCACATTTTTAGCCATTATCCCCAAGACCATGGGTTAGTTAAGACCTCCCCTTCCTGAAGGGAACGGGACGCTACACAGAGTCCTTTACCGCGACCCCGTCCTGTGGACTGTCAGTGACACGAGACCATGTGTGCTAACCCAAGGTTTTGTTATTCCCTGTGGAAAGATCACGTGTGAAAGCCTGGTTGCAACAAGAGCAATCCAGGCTGGCAGTGGATTGATCACTTGAGGAATTAAGGCTCTGTTAAGTCATACCCATAGTAGAGTAGTCAAATGTGCCTCCCCAGGTTGAAAATTCCCTATTTACAAGATTAATTTTATTAGAGCGTAAATGTGAGTGATTCATATATCCATGCAAATTGTAAATCATTGTATGGAAGCTTGACAAATAAATGTAGGTGCAATTATCTGCCCGTACCTGTGATCCTATCTTATTATTACTAAAGGTAATGACTGATTGGTTAAGACAAAGTATAACCAATAACTTAGATGGATGTTGGAAATTAATGGAACTTATTAAATCATCATTTATCAAGTATAAATCATGGCATGTCGGGTGGTGGAGTGAACTTCTACGTAGATACACCATAATCTCCTGTAAGTAACCAGTGTGAAGGTATCGAACTCTACGGTAGCGAATTAAGAAACATTATTGTATCCACCCAGACGTAGATCAATGACATTGCTTTTATTAATTAATATTCTCCTGGCCACACTTATTCTTGATCAGCATCCTGCCACATCCCAGATACAAATTTGATATACTGTAGACATGAGTTCCTGTCTGGCTCCCACATGTTACCTTATCTGCCCAAATATTTTCTATGGGGTTGCTATCATAGCCCTTGCTAGGTGAGTCCAGCAGCTGCAGGTTCTCCTGACCACTCCCTGGCTGCTCTGGCCTTATGGATGGGGCAGAGATCTGGCACCATGTGATAGGGACAGTGGGGAAGGAGACTTACAAGGTGGAGATATGGTACAGGAATGTGCACCATCTGTTGGTAAACAATGAGACTAATTTTGGTGGTTCAGACTTCAACCTTGAAGCTTCATTTGCACTGACGGGGGAGCTCTGTCCAAATTCTTCATCGTGGGTTTCAGAAAATAGGTATTGTGAGTGTAATGCCACTATCTTTTTTACTTTTTTTTACTGTAATACATAGGTTTAACATACTAGTAAACTATACAGTATCTTAAAAAAAAAATGGTACACAAGGTGTGGCCCAAATTTCCAAACCCAAGTATGCGGGAAATCTTTCATTACCACATGGAATAGCAACCTTGTCTTGCAGGTTTAGAGGAGTCTTTGAAGTCCCACATAAAGTACCCAGTACCCACTCCATAAAACTTGCCTGATAGCAAGAGGGACACTACAGCAAGCCATTAGGTAATCACAGTTTACCCACATCAAGTATGGAATATGGCCATAAAACAGTGATGATGATGAAGATTTTGGCATGATGTCAAAATTCACCTCAATAACTGTATCAGCAAACGTGGGAGATCTAAACAATTGGGTAGGATTCCTTAAACAATATTTACACATAAATGAAGAAATATGTCATACAATAAAATGAAAACAGGATTACACGCTGCTTACCTTGGCATTACGGTTCTCACTCTTATTTTCAGTGCACTGGCGAGAGATGTGACCGCTTTTGTTGCAGACATAGCAGGTGCGCTCTGGCTCGGGACAATCACGAGCTATGTGACCCATCTTGGAACAGTTGTAGCATGAAGCTGAAAAAAGAAGAAATCATAATTACCCTATTACATTAACTTTCAAGTATCTATATTTGTAGAAATCCCCCATAACAATACTGCATTTCATTAAACGACAACAGAAAGCAAAAGTTGTGTGTGATCACATGTGTGGAGACTTTCTATGCAATCCTAAATATGACCCAATAAAGGTTACTTCGTAAATTCTGCCATTTAAGAAAATTTACCTACTGCAACATTTTTACATAAAGTAACTGGAACATCTCTAAGCCTTCAAAAAATATCCCAACCTTAAACAAAGTGTGTCATCTTTTGCATTCTAGTTTTCAGTTCTGATTCTGGATTATGAATGACAGGTGGGTGACTAATGAAGGGATGTATGGACACACAAAGTACAATAAAGGTGAAGGACATCCAGGAAGTAGTGAATGATGGTGTTGAGTGGTTTATGGTGGTTATAACTGCGAGAGGGAGTAAATAGTGTAAAGACTGGTGTCAATAAATACCACAATGTAAGTTTGAGGACACTGGTGTTATGAACTACGTGTTTGAGGACACTGGTGTTATGAACTACGTGTTTGAGGACACTGGTGTTATGAACTACGTGTTGGAGGACACTGGTGTTATGAACTACGTGTTGGAGGACACTGGTGTTATGAACTACGTGTTTGAGGACACTGGTGTTATGAACTACGTGTTTGAGGACACTGGTGTTATGAACTACGTGTTGGAGGACACTGGTGTTATGAACTACGTGTTGGAGGACACTGGTGTTATGAACTACGTGTTGGAGGACACTGGTGTTATGAACTACGTGTTTGAGGACACTGGTGTTATGAACTACGTGTTGGAGGACACTGGTGTTATGAACTACGTGTTTGAGGACACTGGTGTTATGAACTACGTGTTGGAGGACACTGGTGTTATGAACTACGTGTTGGAGGACACTGGTGTTATGAACTACGTGTTGGAGGACACTGGTGTTATGAACTACGTGTTTGAGGACACTGGTGTTATGAACTACGTGTTGGAGGACACTGGTGTTATGAACTACGTGTTGGAGGACACTGGTGTTATGAACTACGTGTTGGAGGACACTGGTGTTATGAACTACGTGTTGGAGGACACTGGTGTTATGAACTACGTGTTGGAGGACACTGGTGTTATGAACTACGTGTTTGAGGACACTGGTGTTATGAACTACGTGTTGGAGGACACTGGTGTTATGAACTACGTGTTTGAGGACACTGGTGTTATGAACTACGTGTTGGAGGACACTGGTGTTATGAACTACGTGTTGGAGGACACTGGTGTTATGAACTACGTGTTGGAGGACACTGGTGTTATGAACTACGTGTTTGAGGACACTGGTGTTATGAACTACGTGTTGGAGGACACTGGTGTTATGAACTACGTGTTGGAGGACACTGGTGTTATGAACTACGTGTTGGAGGACACTGGTGTTATGAACTACGTGTTGGAGGACACTGGTGTTATGAACTACGTGTTGGAGGACACTGGTGTTATGAACTACGTGTTGGAGGACACTGGTGTTATGAACTACGTGTTGGAGGACACTGGTGTTATGAACTACGTGTTTGAGGACACTGGTGTTATGAACTACGTGTTGGAGGACACTGGTGTTATGAACTACGTGTTTGAGGACACTGGTGTTATGAACTACGTGTTGGAGGACACTGGTGTTATGAACTACGTGTTGGAGGACACTGGTGTTATGAACTACGTGTTTGAGGACACTGGTGTTATGAACTACGTGTTGGAGGACACTGGTGTTATGAACTACGTGTTTGAGGACACTGGTGTTATGAACTACGTGTTGGAGGACACTGGTGTTATGAACTACGTGTTGGAGGACACTGGTGTTATGAACTACGTGTTGGAGGACACTGGTGTTATGAACTACGTGTTTGAGGACACTGGTGTTATGAACTACGTGTTGGAGGACACTGGTGTTATGAACTACGTGTTGGAGGACACTGGTGTTATGAACTACGTGTTGGAGGACACTGGTGTTATGAACTACGTGTTGGAGGACACTGGTGTTATGAACTACGTGTTGGAGGACACTGGTGTTATGAACTACGTGTTGGAGGACACTGGTGTTATGAACTACGTGTTGGAGGACACTGGTGTTATGAACTACGTGTTTGAGGACACTGGTGTTATGAACTACGTATTGGTTTCTTTGGCAGAGAAACTTGTGACACACACAGGGTATAATGCAATGACAGTAACTTATGGGAATTTTATGATGAAATGTTCAGTACTGAAATTTTAACATACAGTACCTTGAATTTGAAAGGTTTAATCTAATTGTTTGCTTGTAAATTAGTTAAAATTACCAATATGACAGAACAAGAATAACCAATTATAACTGTTTCCACCGGGGCCATGGGTTTATGGGTCTTCAAAATAACGTGTCATTGCCCGTTTTGTACTTATTACAATACCTTTAAAAGAGACTGCTTTCTCAAGCACCAATACAGCTTATAACCAGGTTTCCAAGACTATTCTGATAAGGAGATACTGATGCCCCAGGATTAAAAAATTTTCAGACTATACTGTATACTATGCCATGTTGGGTGAAAAAAATAAGACTTACGTTCATCAGAGGAATGTTCACAATCCTTAGCAATATGACCGACTCCATCACAACGGTAGCAGTGATCCTCCTCCTCTTTGCAGTCACGAGCAAAGTGACCGGGACGGTTGCACTTGTAGCACTTTTCTAGGGAGTAGAAGTCTGAAGTCACAAAGTGTGACCAAGTTCAGAATTAATAACGGAGGAATAATGTGTAATATGTGAGAAGCACCACAGTTGAGTGAATGTGCTACACAAGCACATCACAATGTGTGGAATTTTAGCTAAGTCAACCTCAGCATCTACCTAACACTATTAGCAAGAATGACCTGCAGTTCTGTCCTTTAATAAACAAGAGAGTAACTGCAATCTTGTCATTCTAAAAAGAGGAAAAAACTCTGGCAGAGATAACAAAATCTAACAATCTTAACCCAAGATGTAAAGTGACTGCTATACTCAATATGATACATATATCATTAACTTTTAAAAATAAACACTACTGTACTGTACTGTATTAGCAGGACACAATAACCCATCATTAAGAGGATAACAATGTGTACATTTGGAGGGAAATGAACAATTAGCAAATATTTTCAAGTGACCTAAACATAAGATACAAGAGCACCATTGTAGAATGTAAGAAAACCTCATGTGGCAACATATACACAAGCCCCTTAAACTGTACTGTACAGTCAAAGGGTAGGCCTACAGTAAGTGCCAGAAATCAAACTGTAATAAACTGTACAACAGTTAGGTAGCAAAGCACCCATTTAATGGAAACAGTATTATGCTTTGTGATGCTGCCAACATCTTACTTGGTGTTTCTGCAAAACAAATCACTATCTATGTAACTTTGTGCTCCTTGAAATATAGGGTGGGAAGCACTGTTACCAATTTGGTGATTAAAGAGAATTTTCAAATCTCTGGTGTCATTTTATGACTAGCGATAAACCTGAACACCCACGGTACGAACAGTGATCTCATTTAAACCAAGCATGCGGCCAACCTCCAACACGCTCTCCTCTCTGAAGGCGGATGATCGCATTCAATTTCACGTCCAATACGATTGTTTTTCGTGCCTTTTTAGCTTTAAGCGCTGCAGAGGAGGCAGATGGACGTTTTCCTGACATGCTCAACGGGGAAAACAGCATTTAACACTAAAAAAATACGTGATAAACACACAACAAATGAGAGCACAGAGAAAAAGTAGTGCTGGTGTGAACTTGAGAAAGTGATACCCAGGAAGCTTGCTGGACATGGTCACAGTTGTTGTACAGAATACTTCATTATCATCATTATCTTCATCATTGGTAGTAATAATGTTTATTATTTTTAAAAATATTAAAATCATTGTTGATATGACTGCAACTTTATAGTAATAACTTACAATCACCTCACCAGGCATCACATGTGACTCCACTGTCAGGCGAATACGCGCGGCAAATTTAAACTGTCTTGAGGCTTTATTTAAAAAATAGGTGAGCGTAAGTTAGATTTTGGTATTAATTGAACAATCGCATTATTAAAAAAATGCTTAAATCAAATGTGTGTAAAACGCGAGTTACCTGTAAATGCAAGTGGTATCCAGTTAGCCGGAACAATTGGTGCAGAGCATTTCCGGGAATGAGAGACTTCTGGGTAATGAGACCACTCTCTCAATCCCCGGAATTTTCCGGGTAACGTAAAAATGTTCTTGGAAGTTCCAGAACTTGCCCATTACATTATCTCTCTAACCCGGAAAAATATCCCCCATCCCTGGAATTTTCTGGACACTGGAAAATTTTTGTCGGAATTTCCAGAAAATTGCGCCCGATTTTCAACTCTCGAACCCGGAAAAAATCCCCGAGCCTCAGAAATTTTCTCAGATTTTTCCAGAAAATTACAATTCTGGCCATCAGAGAATTCAGAGTTTGAAGGATTCCGGTTAACGGAGATATTACCATGCGTGTACAGTATATATATATATATATATATACAGTATATATATATATATGTTACCGCCAATGAGAAGAGCCAGGAAATATTTAAGTTTCTGCGATTACTGGGTAGCGAGGTTAGTAGGTAGGATGTATCAGAGAAGCGAGGCTTGGCGGGTGTTATAGTGAAGACACTGCATGTACTTAATATGAACCAGATGCCATACACCCGTCACCCTGCTAGCAGGGCTCACAACACGCTTTGAAGCCGTACAGGGAAAACCCTACTCCTCTAAGACTCAAAATTATTTAAGTTAGTTTACGGAACATTAGCGGCATACAGTGGTCCCTCAGTTCTACAGAGTTGTTTGTTAACCGAAACCATTGTTTCAATGGGATATTGGGTAATTGGTTCCAGCTCACAGAAAAGTATATACAAAGTAAAGCCAAAAATGCATTAAGTCAGAAACACTCCTAAAATTCCCCTAAATCGTCCTTTAATCACTATATATATCGTACATATACACTCTTACTCTTAAATCATTACTGTAATGTGATACAGGTGATTAATTTTATCTCTTGTGCAAAATATATGACGTTTATATTCAAATAATTCGCTGTCTTGCAAGGATTCCAGCACTGCAAATTATATTATCCTAACTTTAGTCTGAGATATTACAGAAGATTAAAACTGAAAGCCTAGTGAAAACCCCCAAACATTTCTTGGGAAGGCAGGGGAGGGGAGGGGAGGGAAGGGGAGGTGAGATGTACTAATGACAGTTAGGGGGAAGGTCTGGTGAAGTATTTAATTTATTTATGTTGTTGCTCATAAAATTGTATAATGACCGGGGAGAATATAATTTACACTGCTGGAATTCTTATAATATAGTGATTAATTTGAATATAAACAAGCTATAATTTGCATTAGACATACAAATTTTAGATCTAATTTAAGAATTTTATTAGAGAGCAAAATTTTTATCTTTTATGCAAAATATATGACATTTATATTCAAATTAGTCCCTGTCTTGCAAGGATTCCAGCAATGCTAATTATATTCTCCTAACTTTGGTCTGAAAACCCCCAAACCTTTCTTGGGAAGGCAGGGGGGGGGGTGACAGTGACATGTTTGACAGTTGGTGCTGATGTGTGAAGTATTTAATTGTTAATTTATGTCCTTTAGATTGAGTTTTTGTTTTTTGCTTATAAAATTTAACAGAAGTGACCAGGAAGAATACAGTTTACATTACTGAAATTCTTATAAGATAGTGATTAATTTGAATGTAAACATGCCATAGTTTGCACTAGACAAAAATTTTAGTAATCATTTTGTACATTATTCTGATTACATGTACAGTTCAGCTTTGCCCTTAGGACAGTGTGTGCATGTAAATGAGTTTCAATAAATGAATAAAGTTACAAATATGAGCCAAAAATATTAGTAGAAAAACTTTATGTAGACAGAGCTTGGATGGCTAAATTTTAGAATGACCAATAATTTTAATACTGTATAAAAAATGCACAATATTAAAGAGCACAATTTTCTTGATATTTACTCCAACGGAAACGAAGGTAAACATAGGAGAGATCACTGAATTGGTTGAGTACCTCCTCAGCTTATCAGCTGATGTTCAAAACAAAACGTGATTTTCGTAAGGATTTCGTTAATCAATTTTTTTTTGTTAACCGAATTGAAGATTCTTATGAAGGTAATTCGTTAACCAAGTCGTTCGTTAACCGAGGGACCACTGTATATGAGATACTACCAGCATGTTATTGTGTCAGTTATATTATTTTAATGGATGCTCTTAATATCCCACTGTAGCTGTATTATCGTGTTAAGTTCATGAGGTTAATGAAGGTTATATCAAATGTTTACTGATGTTGTAAAGGTTTGACACAATTATATTTTGAGGTAATCGTATTCTTTTTTTTTTGCGGGAATTAGCCCACCCAGACACAGGTCACTGACCCACATCGGGGCCTGGGGGGTGAAAATATAATAATAATAATAATTATAATAATAGTAATTATAATAATTCATAGGTCTAGGTCGTGTTTCTCACTTTATTCTTCTTTTCATTCATGTGTTTATTATTATTACTTTATTAATACAATATTATCATTATTATTAATTTCATTATTATATTTTATTACTATTATTATTGTTATCATTATTATTTTATTTTGGTGTATTTTTAAAAAAAAATTTATTTACAATGAATAATTGTTATTATAATTATTATTATAATTAGTATTACTATTACATTTTTGCCCCCCAGGCCCCGATGTGGGTCAGTGATCTATGCCTGGGTGGGCTAATCCCTGGTAAAAAAAAAAGGGGGGGGCAATCCCTGGTGTACAAAAAAAAAAAAAGAAAAAATTGCTCCACTAAAAAAACTTTCGGTTTTCAGAATTTCGTACAAGGGTTGTCAACCTGTAATATCCAGCTACCATAAAACCCCATCATGGCTCCAAATGCTAAACAAAGGAGATATGAAGCTTGTTTTAAGCTGAAAGTGGTAGCATACGCTAAGTCACACAACAATTGTGCTGCTGCAAGAGAATGTGGCGTAACTGAGAAGATGGTACGAGAATGGAGAGTGAAGGAACATTTGCTGAGGAGTATGCCCAGGAAGAAATGTGCAATGAGAAGAGGCACTGCACACTGGCCGAATCTAGAGAAGCATGCAGTAGACATGGTCCGTGGGCACTCAAGTGGGCGAAAGCAAACCAAGAGCACAGCAATGACTTCAAAAACAACTGCTTCATGAAGTAGCCATTTTATGGAAAGAAATGATCTAGTACGGAGTCAGAAAACAAAAATAGCGCAAAAATTACCAGCAGATCATGACTGTAAAATTACTAATTTCCATCACTGCGTAATACAACAACGTATGAAACACGGTTATCCATTAAGCAACATCGGGAACATGGATGAAACACCCATGAACTTCGACATGGTCGGTAGTCATACTGTTGATACAAAGGGCAAAAACAGTGTTAGTGAAAACAACAGAACACGAAGACACACAATTTACAGAAGCACTTTCATGCATGGCAGACAGAACCAAGCTTAACCCAATGATAATTTTCAAGAGGAAAACAATGCCAAAAATCAAGTCCCCGGCTGGAGGTTTTGTTCACGCCAACGAGAAAGGGTGGACGGACGAACAAAGAATAAAGTTATGGATTGATCATAAATGGCGTAACCTCTTAGTATGGGATATGTTCATGAGTAATTTAACAGAGGGAACAGAGACCAGCATGGCGAGGAACAACAGTGACATTGCAGTTATTCCTGGTGGATTAACTTCAGTTGTACAACCACTCGGTTTATCGAAACAAACCATTCAAGGATCGTGCTCGTGAACAATGGAATGAGTGGATGATTAGCGGCAAAAAATCTTATAAAAAAGGTGGGAATATGCGTACTCCTGAACTGGATGTACAGTAATCCGGATTTTGGCTAATCCAGATCACCTTGCTGGGCCCTCAATTAATGTTTCACTGTATATACTGCACTGTAGTTAAGCACCAGTAAATATGAGAAAAAATATAAATAAAATATCGCAATGCCATTTGGCTGCGGGACAACAAAGTATTTGTTAGCTTGTCGGCGGAGGAGTGTGGACCGCCACAGGCTACGCACTTCTTCTCTTGGTTGGGGCAGGAGGTGTAGCGATGCCCGGTATTTCCACACTTGGGGCATACATCCTCCTCCACTTTGCACTTGTGTGCGGTATGTCCGTATTTCTGGCATTTGTAGCAGTGCGTAGGTTTGATGCATGACTTGACTGGGATGGTAACCCAGGCCAACTGAACTTCCTTGGGCATGGTCGTGGGGTGCCCGATTAGTGCTGTAGTTTCGGACAGTCTCTTGATAACGCCGAGTTGTCGGTCTAGTAATTGTTCTAGTTCTTGGGTGATAACTCCCAGCCATAAGCAAATGAGAGCAACTAGATGCCGTTGACGGTGTCGTTATCCACGAGTTGTCTGGCCTGTCCAATATCTGCGAACGTGATCTTGATAATTCCGTGTAGCAGGCATTCTACTTTGGCGATTCCTCCAATATTTTTGCTCTCGAAGAACTTCTTGAGGTCAAGAAGTAAAATACAGAACTGTAGCACATACTTCTGTACAAAAATAGATCTTTTCACACTCAAATATCTCAACTAGTTCACTGCTTATGACCCATTTAAATAATTAAGACCTTTAACAAACACATGAATTGTGATCTGAAATATCTACTGATGATATACACTCACGTGGAATATCAAAACAAACACCAAATTATCCAAGACAGTACGGTACACTACTGTACTGTGTCTGAACAATGAAATGTTTATGGACACCCACGCAAGTACCCATATATTGTACATCATGTACAGCAGTACCTTATACCTTTTTTATGAGCAAATAATAATAACAACACAGAAGAATATACATTGTATACAGCACAGGATGAATAATAATACACCCACCTCTCGTTTTACGCAGGGGTTACATTCTTGAAAACAACCGCTTAATTAAAACACGCATAAATTAAAAAAGAATTTCCCATAAGAATACATGTAAATGGTACGGGTTTGGGGAACCATCATATACCACACAGGGTACGAACAGTGATCTCACTTAAACCAAGCATGCGGCCAACCTCCAACACACGCTCTCCTCTCTGAAGGCGGGTGATCGCATTCAATTTCACGTCCAATACGATTGTTTTTCGTGCCTTTTTAGCTTTAAGAGTCCCAGAGGAAGCAGATGGACTGTTTCCTGACATGCTCAACGGGAAAAACAGCGTTTAACACTAAAAAGGTACGTGATAAACACACAACAAATGAGAGCACAGAGAAAAAGTAGTGCTGGTGTGAACTTGAGAAAGTGATACCCGGGAAGCTTGATGGACATGGTCACAGTTGTTGTACAGAATACTTCATTATCATCATTATCTTCATCATTGGTAGTAATAATGTTTATAATTACATGTATTATTATTAAAAATATTAAAATCATTGTTGATATGACTGCAACTTTATAGTAATAACTTACAAGCACCTCACCAGGCATCACATGTGACTCCACTGTCAGGCGAATACGCGCGGCAAATTTAAACTGTCTTGAGGCTTTATTTAAAAAATAGGTGAGCGTAAATTAGATTTTGGTATTAATTGAACAATCGCATCATTAAAAAAAATGCTTAAATCAAAAGCGTGTAAAACGCAAGTTACCTGTATAATAGATGGGAAAAAATAGGGTTCGGTGATATATACGTATATAGGTACTCCTCGGCTTACAACCACCCGGACATGTGACCGCCACAGTCGTACCAAATTTTTTTTTTAATTACGTATTTTCGAGTCCCAACGTTAGTGATTGCGCTGTGTACTGACAAAATTCTTGTTTGTAATTCCCTTTAAAATGGCTGGCAAGCTTAAAAGTGAGAGTTTTGTGGTGCTGAGAAGAAAACGAGACACCCATTTTAGATTTTCTATGTATTATTTTTCCATTTTCCACTTACGAACTGGATTTGGGTCCCTAACCCCATCGTAAGTCGGGGAATAGTGTGTGTGTGTGTGTGTGTGTATAAATAAATATATAAATAATTTTTGGATTGACTGTACACTCAATACTATATATTGCAGAGACTTTTTCAAAGTACAGTACAAACCAGTCTTCCAATTGTTATACATATGCCGCGTGGCGACCTGTGGTGTAACGGTCACCATGTTTGCCTCGCAAGCAGGCAGACCCAGGTTCAATCCCCGGGCAGTTTCTTTATGCCATTTGCCTCTGTCTACCCAGCAGTAATTAGGGACCTGGATGTTAATCAATTTGCGGATTGTGTTCTGGGGTAATGGTTAGCCGGTATAGTTGGCGAGTTGCCCGGTCTTCTCGGACAATCCCTTGACACTGGGTCATGCAACTCGTTAACTTAGGGTGTGGTTGTTGTGTTGGCGACAGCTTCTACACCTTCAAAGAAATTCTCGCCTAAGTGACCCCTAGGCCGGCCATCCTCATTACACGAGGGGCAACCATTATATACTATAGCCGTTGGTATACACTTTGGTATAGTGGATGAACATAATTAACAATCACTTGCCAAGTCAAACATATAATCCAAGAAGTGGACAATAATTAAAATTTCACACCCGAAAAAGTATTTTCTTGCTGTTGCACCAAAAAAGTAAAGCTACACGTGATAAAAACAAATAAATGTTAACTGTACATAACTGGGAAAGAGAAAGGGAGACAGATGGAGAAACAAGACTAAGGGGCTATTTTGAATGTGTTCATTGCCTTTCACTTCCAAAATTATTAATGTGCAAATATTTTAATTGCAAAATTAAAACAATAAAAATAAAAAACTAAACATTATTAGTTAGTGATTGTATGTTAACCAATATTAAGAATAACACCTTGCCCAAGTGTAGACTGTGCACATTACTGTACAGTATATTGTCTAACAAGAATTTCACCATGAAGAATATACAAGAAAGTAGACACCAATGATACATAACATTCATTTAACTAAACAACCAAATTTGCCAATCTTACTATACAGTATAGCTAACAGTGCTAAAGCAAAAGACAACATGAATATCAAATAAGCTCCATAATTATGTTTAAAACCTACCCCTGGGACCACCACGTCCCCTTGGACCGGGACCACTACCCATGGGACACTCCCTAGCAAAGTGTCCCATGCGGTTGCATTTGTAGCACTTAGAGCCTGACATGACACCTCAGGCAATGGAGACTCCTCAAACTCTCCTCCTCACACGCTCCTCCTCCACCCTACTTGTTTTGCAGAATCTGGAAGGTACAATATTCCATCACCCTTTTTATACATTTTGGTTTTCCAGATGGTCAAATGTGTAGTAGTAAATGACAATGTCCAAGTGAGATAAACTGTACTGTATAGGGTAAGACAAAAACTGCACCCAGTACAGTAAAAGGCGACAACTGGTGAAATACTACGAGTGCACGTCTGAAGCATAGAACAAGGCCATAGAGAGAGACCTTGTTACTGTACAGTATCTTCACTACCAGAGAATACCTTAATGTGTAACACCTGTAGAATGGCAAGGAAAAAATGTCAAGCCTATGAGTGTTACAAATTTTAAGGTATCAGTAGCTACAATCTCCAGTACAGTGTATATACAGTATAGGAACAGATGCAGGTGTATCATGAAGTTTGTTTAAAAAAGAGCACTACAATATCTGGCAAGTACCACAGCAAACTAAAAGGTGTACAGGTACTTAATGCCCGAGTGTTCTTCCTCACTCAATGGAGCAACTGTCCAGGAATAAATCACCAAGTACTGTACAGTATTGTATTAATGCACATAAAAAAAAAAAAAAAATCATGTAAAATTTATTATCAACCAATTCTCTTAACCTTTACTTAAGGCAAAAGAAAGCAATATCTTTCAGCTTCTCATTTAAAATCAAGTTTTTACCAAAATAAAAAAAAAAATAAAAAATTGTTGAGAACTGCAGTGTCAGGGAATTTCATTAATTCCCATATTTGACCATACACTCATGCAAACATTCATTCAGACTTAATAAAGTCTTCATGTCTATAACGTATCCCAAATTTAAATGTCAACATGAATGTTTTAAGAAATATTTGAGGACGTGCCAAGGTGTACACACAACACCCTGGTAAATAATGTACACACAGGTGCCAAGGTGTACACACAACACCCTGGTAAATAATGTACACACAGGTGCCAAGGTGTACACACCACACCCTGGTAAATAATGTACACACAAGTGCCAAGGTGTACACACAACACCCTGGTAAATAATGTACACACAGGTGCCAAGGTGTACACACACATGGCAACACCAATTGCCTTCTAAATGCAAGGTGTGCCCTATAGACATACAGTACTGTACAGTATTTCTAACCACCAAAAAAATATCAGCATGGTTGTAAATTACCAAACCTTTCAGTACCAGTGGGGGATTGATCCATAGTAAGAAACATTACTGTCCTACAACACTGTACCAACTGACTGTACTGTACATGTCTTACTTACTTTACTATCTTTTAATATTTCAGCAATTGTGTAAAGAATAAACCAGAACAGTAAACCAAAGAGATAATGTTGGTCAGTCACCGAAGCCTATTATAAGAGTATTTCCCATTAATTATATCATTACAGTATTCACTATCCAAATATTTGATAAATGAATGGCTTTCAAGATGAAAATAACTCATTCAGATATTAAGGAACACCTGAACTGTACTTATTATTGGTGTATAATCCCTGTGTAAACTAAAAATATTTATTAAACAACTTTTGTACCATTTTACGATTTTTTTTAAGGGATTTTTCTCAGCACACATTTTGATTTACAAAATGTTCCAGAACAGAACCCTTTTGTAAATCAGGGAATACAGTACCCTGTCTAGAAAAACATTCTTATGGCACCACTTTTTAACAAATTTACTTAGTATGAGTCTGAGCAACTGCTTCCTGGACTGCGGGTGTTCAGATTTAAGTTTCTCATTTCATAACGAAATAGCATGGTGGTGGCCTGCAGACTTCTGCCGTGCTAGCAGAAGACGTGCCCACTCGTGCTGTCCACTACTGAAGTTTTGGGAAACTAAGTTTTCATTGACTGTCCTTGTTTGATACTATATACAGGTGCTATTTATTAAACTTTTAAAAATGTATTAAATAAAATAGTCTGGTGTTCACCAAATAAAATAGTACAGTACTGGTATTAATAGTGGTGTCACCGTAGTTAAAGGGTTAAAGATAATATACATACTTGCTTCGGCAGTACATATACTAAAAATACTGTAGAATGTTTAAAGGTTTCCTTACATTAAGAGGTCACAGCCTCAAATTAAAGGCAGAAATTGTGAGTTTTGAACTGTTATGCAATAAAATAATAACTTACCAGAGAATGTTGTGAACTACAGTACATGTATTATAATAACCTGCATCAGCACCAAAGGTATATTATACAGGTTGGACCTTGCTAATCCGAGACTCAATAGTCCGGGATGGTGTCATAGCTCACCTAGTGGCTGTTGCTACTACAGTATTTTACCTTTAAATACTTATAATTTACCCCTAAATATGCCTCCTAAGAGACCAGCAAGCAGTGTAAGTGGTTGTAATGCAGCAAAATGTAAGCATGTGACAATAACTATTTAAAGATGTCTATACCAAAGAAATTAGGCTGCAATGGTACATTTTATGCATTATTTTGCATTTTTTAACCTCGGCTTCGATTGAATTGACACAGTTTATTTGGCCAGAAAAACACAGATACAGAGTGGATAATAATAACAATATTAACATGACTGAGCCAGTTGAGAACCTGGGCTCTCTTTTAGGCACCTGATATATACTATACATTTATCTCAAGGAAGTATTATGTAACATTTAGTATCATCTGGAATAGTACAATAGCATGGTGGTAATAAGAACAACTCATAATGTTACCACGGTTATCACTTCAATATTTTTTTATTTTATTCATTTATTATTATTTTTTAAATTATAAGTACTGTATAGACATAAATTACAGTGGAATTGAAAAACATAAGTATAATGGGGAAGCAGTTGTTCTAGCCCCTATCAATCAGTATTATATAAATATGGGCTAAGGACATATATTCATTATATACATTCTATCACCCAGACTATTGAGCATGAAGCTACATCAGCATTTGTTCTGTCACACCTCCTTGGGTGGGCAGCACACATAAACATTTGTAGTTTCACACAGATTCAGGTTACAACCCAGAAATATATGTCCCCAGGCCTCGGTGAGAGTAGGCCTGGGGAGTGTAGCCTCTTATCTGTGTTGACGTATAAATTACATACCCCCTTACAAGCAGACAGAGAGAGGTTCGCCTAGTTCACAGTTTCACACAGTTCACAGCCAGACACCGTACCAAAGAGACATGTGAGAGCATAGCTCCCAAGGCTGTATCTCTCTCTAATTTTATCAGCTAATTACAAGCTAATGCTCAGTAGTCTGTCAACAAACAATTCTGTAACTACCAGAGCATCCAATATACCGGTAACTAGAAAATCACCACGTGTGTTTACATTAAACCAAGGAACCACAAATGAAGATAACAGAACCTGTGTACACTTGTGTATACTTACAAGCTAAGATAATTGCAAGTGTAACCCAGGTGGGCTTGGACGACTCAACGACTCAAAACTACGACTGTATCAAAGGTGACATGCCGTGAGACCACCTATTATCTCACCCAGCTTCATCAAAGGTACCAGCGACTACTCTACACTCATTCAGGCAAGTGTTAACAAGTGAGATCGTTTGATATCAAACCCCAGCCCAAACAAGTACAACATGCAGGGGCATAAATTCACCATTTTTTCAGTCACCAGCAGGACTAGTAGATTTGAAAATTTACTAGTCCTTATAAATTTTTACTAGCCCTTAAACAATTTGTCAAGAAACATTAAACATTGACACTTACAGGGTTTATACAAAGTTATATTTACTGTGTGACATTTATTTACAAGTAGAACCATGTTAAATCATAAAGCAACGCTGGAATAATCACATATTAACATGGAGCACATATTTACTGTGTGACATTTATTTAGTAGTAGAAATCATAAACCAACACTGGAATAACTAAATATAATCTTAATACTTCCGTGAAGATGTAGAAAAATATCGGAGTTTGGAATAAATCGAAGACTTTTCATTAACTCCATACCGTCTTCAGCTGAGGACGTACTCGGCGCTGCTCTGCCATGGAGACAGCTGCCAGCCTGGTTCATCGGGCTCTCTCCTTCCCCAAGTGGATTTATCAACATCCAACTGTACCAACAGTACAATGCAAAGATTGACGATCAACCCACAACTGATATACAGAAGTAAAAATTTCAACTTTAAACAAAGAAACAACTGTTAGAGAGTGACAGTACTCAGTGGTCTATGGTGACCTGACGCGGAGGTGACACACCCAGGGTCCGCCGTACACCAATCACCAACACTGGATGAGAAGCCAAGAAAGACCCCAAACTGCATCATGGGAGATGAGGACTCCCTACTCCACCCAGGTGAGGAATTGTGAATTCTTAACTGCATCACATGAGGAACAAGAACTATCTCCAACGCCTGTGTGAGCTGAAGGACCTACCCGGACCACGGATCACAGATAAGAACAAAAATAAACTATACAACCTACTATATTTATAGTAAATGCTTTTATTGTACCATCAAAACCTTTATATTGGAAATTATCATGTACAGTACAGTAAAAGTCCAAAAATCTGGACCACCCGAAAATTCGGACTTTTAGGAAATTCAAAATTTTTTTTCAAGTTAGCGGGCTTTTGTGTGTATGTGCGCATGCATGAGTGCCACAGCTGCACAGCGACAACATGCGACCACACGGTCTCCACTTTAAAACGAGTAATCAAACTGTGACAACTTATGTAATTTTTAGTCCTACTCTTTTCATTTACAGAGTACATGTACTGTACAAGCCCATAATAATGGCTCCTAAAGTAGATAAACTTCGTTGTGTGAAGAGAAGGAAGAACACGTTGAAATTGAGTGACAAGCTTGAAATAATTAAGAAACTAGAACGTAGTGTGGGCAATACTGTTCTAATGGAAACATACGACAATGGAAAGTCTACAATTTATGATATAAAGAAGGCAAAGAATAAAATTCTAGAATTCACAACTTTTTCCTTAAAACTACAGTGAGTTCTGCCTGAAAATCCGGAAAACCCGGACCAACCCAATCCCCAAACAGTCAGGCTTTTTGGACTTCTACTGTAAATAGATAAGTAATTACCATTGCAATAAACATAATTGCCAACTAGACATAATCTTGACAGCTCTGTCCTCTTGTTCAACCTTATTACTGTACAACCCATGTTGTACTGCTCCCCCATTATACATTTGTTTTTCAATTCCACTGTAATTTATGTATATATAAAAAAATAATTAAGTAAAAATAATAAATAAATAAAATTAATAAATATTGAAGTGATAACCGTGGTAACACTATGAGATGTTCTTATTACCACCATGCTATTGTACCATTCCAGATGATACTAAATGTTACATAATACTGTATTTCCTTAAGATAAATGTATCGTATACATCAGGTCCCTAAAAGAGAGCCCAGGTTCTCAACTGGCTCAGCCATGTTAATAATGTTATTATTATCTGGCTAAATAAACTGTTTCAATTCAAATGAAGGTGATTTAGCACCAGCACATAAACCACCGAGCAGTGAGATGATTGCAGGCATATTAACAATGTTTTTGTTTTCGTCTTTTAATAAATTATCTCAAGCAACAATTATTTTCGTGTATACAGTATATTACTTTTAACCTCTTTACCACTGATCGAAAATGGATAATAGCGACACAATTGAATCACACTGATTTTAAGTAGTTTTCAGTCTTCGTCTGTGATATGTTATCTGCGCATCACGCATGCACAATGTTGGCTGACCAATGAGGTATCGATATTATCATGCAAATTTTTTTCAACCAATCACATTTGGCAGCCTGGGTACGATTTTAATTTCATTAACCACTTTTACAATGGCTGTGGTGGAGGTCGATTGTCGTTTGTGCTCCAACGACTATTTTAAGTTTATTGACGAGTTTTACGAGAAAGACAATTATTCTATCCAATTCTTACGTATCCCTGGCCCTTCCACTTCTGAGGTATTGTACTTTCGGACATGGCGCGCCCCCAAGTTTTCAACTACCGAAACATTTAGGTTAGTTTAAGCTAGGCCTACAGGGGGTCTGGGGGCGGTAGGGTTAGGCCTTCAGGAGGTCTGGGGGCATAGCCCCTGCTAGGAGTTAGGTTAGGTTTTGTTAGGACAGATGACTAGTTTTCTCCCCCACCCATAAACCCCAATTTCCCATTATTGTTGGGGGAGGGGGCTAAAACTAGCATTTTCTGCCAAAAAGGTGAGATTCGTTTAAAACACACCAAAAGACACTGGAAAAACACACTGGTCAACCGCTTGAGACTCATGTCAAGTAAAAATTTACCAACGTTTTTATTTTCGTCTTTAATAAATTGTCTTAGTGAGATGCTTGCATGATCCAATGTATTGTAGATGATTGCAAGCGTATTAAATTTTTTTTTTTTTTCGTCTTAAATAAATTGTCTTGTTTTCTCTACTATTTTTCTATCCCAAGCAACAGTTATTTTCGTGACGATACGGTGACGAAATTGGTAAAGCAGTGGTTATGAAACGAGTTAAAAATAGTGAAGAAACGGGTTGGTGACGATATGGGCAGACCCCAAATCCGACAATGAACCAGAACCAGGCCAATAAGGTAAGACATAAGCAATTCCATCACATGGCGAGTTAGGTTTGGTCATCCAAAAAAAGGTTAGGTTTGTTTTTTCTAGGGTTCAGGAGAATGAAAAGTCTTATCCCGGGCATTAGGAACCTTGAGTACAGAAACAGGTTAAAGCAGCTTAAATTGCATTCCCTTGAGACGTAGAGTGAGGGGTGATATGATAAGAGGTGTATAAATGGAAGTCAGGGCTGAACAAGGGACATTTCCAAGGTACTCAAACTATCCAACCAGGAGCGAACTCGTAACAATGGTTTTAAATTAGACAAATTTAGATTTAGGCGAGAAATAGATAAACACTGGTTTGGAAATAGAGTAGTGGATGAGAGGAACAAGTTACCAAACATCATCATTAACTGGAACACGCTGGATAGCTTCAAACACAGGTTGGGTGGACATATGAGCAATAGGGGTTGGGTGTAAACGGGACTGCCCACTACAGTTTCCTCCATTCTTATGTTGTATTCGCTTGGCCATGATTTTTGTCGGAAAACGCCCAACACCGATAGCTAAAAAAAATACACAAAAACAGGCAATTTCCGACGGAAATCAAGGTCAAAACACACTAAACAAAACATAGTTTTGATTTTCTATCAGAGTTGTGTGCACTGATGTATAGTAAGGGTGTGTAAAGACATCTTCCCAGATAAGGACTAACACACACCAATAGTGTCACTACTTCCCGTGTACCACAACACAAGTCTGTTGAAAAGAAGATAACTGGTGGGAGAGAGTGCACAATACTTACTGTGTATAAGAGGAGGTCACAACCACGTTACTAGTAGTGTATTTTGCGCCTCCATTTATCTACCACAACACCACCACACGCATGGAGGAATAATATACAAACATTACACTAATACACTTGCCATCACTAATCAAATTATCCACGTGGCCCAGACACCGCCAACTAACCATTCTTTTGCCGCATAATTGCTTACATTACTTATATATTACACTTAAAAGTGTGTGATGTTCCTCACCTGTTATTAAGAGTTAGGTCTCACAGTCAGGCTACTGGAGATACTGGTCGCTGATTGGGTGAGGGGCGGCCACTGCACACGGCACCACCACCCGCTGCTGCACACGACACGCTAACAAGACGCCGCCGCCACCTCCTGTTCGATTACCTTCAACACGCGCTGTTACAAAATTAATATTGTATCAAATTTAAATTATAGAATAATTAATGTTATCCTAAAACAAATTATCACCCGTGTAAGGCGTTAGAGGTAGTCTATGTACATATTATTTCACCAAAACATGCATTTAGAGGACAGACTGTTCACGATATTCGTGTGAGCTGTAGTATAATAAAAAAAAATCTGATAAGTGACTGACTTTAAATCAACATTTCATAATCAAAATATTAAGGATTTGTATGATAGGTGCGAGTGACAATGTCAGTCAGTAGCAGTACGAACATGTCGCTCCCGGGTCATTCAGGACGAACTAGCGCGCGGGTCCCGACCAGTGTTGCCGGAGTAAATATACTCCACTTCTCTCTCTTACTTTTAACTCCAGTGTCTTTACACTATAAGAGTTTAAGAAATAAGAGTTATTCTAAGTGATAATCTAATTCCCGATAAAGAAAACATGAAATATCATTTTCAGCCAACTGGTACGTCAAAACTTCAGCAAAGATTGAGGCGGTTAACTTTTACTCTACAGTACTTTTATCCTCTTCACCACTGATCAGCTCGTTAGCCGCTTGGGCGAGCGGTCACGTCTCTGTTACGCACTGTTGGCACGTACTGGGCATGCACCGGCTCCTGAATGTGCCTGAACCTGCTCCAGTGTTGGTCAAATCTGAACCTCGAAGAGCTCACACTCGGTGCCGTCACAACACTCTCTGGTAGATTGTTCCAAGAGTTCACAACTCTCACTCCGAAAAAGTTTGCCCTCACGGTTTTCTGGACTTGCGGCTTCTTCAATCTTGAGCTGTGACCCCTTGTGGGGCGAGCATCTGCCAGCTCCAAGTAAGGACACTCGACTGAGTAGTGCCCCCTGAGATGCTTATACACCTCAATTAGGTCACCCCTTGCCCGTCTGTGGTATAAGCTAGGCAAGTTCAGGCGCTCCAATCTCTCAGGGTAGCTGAGGTGCCGAAGTGCAGACACCAGTCTGGTGACTCGCCTTTGAACATTTTCAACCAACTGACAGTCCCTAGCATATCTCGGGGACCAGACTGGGTGACAGTACTCCAGATGGGGAAGCACTTCACTCTTGAAGATCGTCTAGATATCTGAACGACCTTCTTATAAGATCCAATAATTTATTTGCCTGATTTACCTTCTCGCAATGGCCCGAGAACTTCAGCTCATTGTCAACATACACACTTAGGTCCTTCTCACATTGTCTCAAATAGTGTAGTTTCTCCATCCCGTTGGGACATATGATACGCCTCCTTACCGTTGGTACGCCCCAGGTGAATCCTCTTACATTTCGTGACATTGAATCTCAGCAGACATTTCTTCGACCATTCTTGGAGCCCACAGAGGTTGTAGTGGATGTCTCCCCTACAAACTGCGTAGCTGCATCCCACCTGCGACGCCTTCCCTAGCAACCAAACGAGCGGCGTCACCAGATGCTACCGTATCCTAGCAACCGAGCCAAAGACCGGTTACTTCTCGGGTTTTCCCAACATGACTCATAGATGACTCACGGCTGCTGGGTATATAAGCTCTGTCTCTCCATTGAGATTCATTCTGGCCTCACTTCTACAACACGCAATACCTCCTCCTCCGCCGCTGCCAAGCGGCCCTCGCCTCTCCTCCGCCTGCCTGGCGGTCCTCGCTCCCGCCAGCGAGCGTGGCGACCCACCAGCTGTCCTTCTCTGAGCTTCCTCACCAACCAGCTCTCATTCTGGCCCATCTTCCTGAACACGCAACACCTCCACCAAGCTCCACGCTGTCCAGCTTTCATTCAACCAGGAGGCCAGCAACAGGCAACATTTTCTCTAACGAAGCTCCTGCACATCTACCTCCTTCAACACGCTACTCACCGAACGTCTCTACTGAGCAGCTCCTCACCACACGGCACCTCCAGCACCAGACTGTCTATCATATAACTTATATTATACAAGAAAACCACCTTAGAGTTTCCATCCATCCTGAGTGCTAGACAACATAATACCACGAATTCCTACAAGGTCCTTCTGCAGCTCTTCACAGTCCGCTTGGTTCTTGATTTCCCGAAGTAACTTGGCGTCATCGGCAAACATTTGTATGGAGGAGTGTATAACGTCAGGCATGTCATTTATGAAACAAATAAACAACAGCATGCCCAATACACTGCCCTGTGGTACCCCGCTTGTGACAGGTACGGATGATGATTTCGTGCCATTAATCACCACACACTGCTTGCGGTCATGTTGAAAGTCATTTATCCACGCTAGGACATTTCCCCGAATTCCGTACCCTTCCAGTTTGATTTTCAGCCTTTCCTGTGGTACACTGTCGAAAGCCTTGGCAAAATCTAGTTAAATATTGTCGATATTACCAGCCCGTTCCAGAATATGGGTCCAAATATCCAATACCTTGAGCAAGTGTGTTTAAATATCATACTTTTTACCTTTACTTTAATCCTCTTCACCACTGATCGGCTCGTTAGCCGCTTGGACGATCGGTTACGTTGTGGGGTACGGGATATTGGTTCACACTCAGTATGGGATGGAGAAAGGAAACTCACAATGTGCTCTCTGTTTACATACTGTATTGGATGTACAGTGCAGCTTGGTGCTGGGAAGGCAGCATGGTTATAAGCGTTGAGTAGAGAGAGCTGGTTGGTGAGGGTGCTCAGAGGACCAGCTCGTGGGTCGCCGGCTGGAGCGGGAGCCGCCAAGCAGGAGCGGAGGAGGTGGTGTTGCTTGCTGGTGGCTGTAGGTAGAAAGAGATAGGTCACCACATGGCGAGGTCTTATACAGCAGGGGTAGGCGTGGCTTAATAGTTGACCTCAGTCATGTAAGGCGGCGCTGGTTGCTGACCTAGACCACGAGGCGAGGGTCGGCTAGTCAGCGACAACGGTGGTTGTAGTTGTTAATAGTGAAGGAATGTACGAATTAATTAATTATCTCATACATAACAATCGAGTCCTACATGCAAGGGTCATTATCCCACAGTCGCTCATTGGGCAGTTACAGTCGTCGTTTACTAATTTAATATTTATTAACATAAGGAGTGAATAAGATGTTAATTAATTACACTCAGACAAGACTGAACCACTTAGGTCTTACTTTACACACAGCAAAATAGATCTTCATTGCTTATTATATCATTGAACAACTATTATATTATTTCATTGTCATTACAGATGATTATATAACACACTCGACAAGATCCAAAATTAAGATATTATTAAACCCATCCTATTAGCTCGGACTGAACAACATGGCACTTTACTCGCCTTCAGTGGGAGTACACTTGGTTGGTGGACTCAACTCCTATAACACGGTACTGCTGGTAACAACAACATTCATGGGTTCAATACTCAACCTAGGATAACTATATTTCTGCTAGTTAATCCCCAATCATAGATACCAATACTACTCAATACATATAGCTCCTCGGCGTCACCATAGACAACAAACTAAATTGGAAACCACACGTCAGTGAAGTTGTCAAATCCTCCAGTTTCCGTCTCCACCTCCTCCGCCGACTCAAGTCCCTCGGAGTTCCTGCACACGAGCTCCTCAGTGTTTACACAACATTCATACTTCCCAAGCTCACCTATGCCTCCCCCACCTGGTCTTCCTCCCTAAATGCCACACAACGTAAACACCTAGAAATAGTGCAAAAGAGGGCATGCAAGATTATTCTCTCCCCTTCCTACTCCACATATCAAGAAGCGCTCAACACACTGACCCTTTCGACTCTCACTGACCATCACCACGACCTCATCTGCAAATTTGGTAAGAAGCTTCTACACCATCCCCGACACCGGCTCCTACTACCACCTGAGATCCCTTGTCCGAGAATTGCTGTTCGACACCACAACCGCATCCAGCCCATACGTGCACGAACTGATCGCTATAAGAACAGCCCAGTCCCAACCATTGTAAAAATTATCAATAACTTGTAATAAATCAGTGTATTCACTCCCAGTAAACACTGCTCCTTACACTGTCACTATGTTGAAATGAACTGTAGTCTGAGCTTTTCCCCATCTAAGTTATTATATGTCTTATTTGTGTCACTTATGTTACTTGTATATTATTTGTAATTCGCAACCCATTCCCCAAATATGTAACTGTATATTTTCAGCCTTTTGGCTGCCAAGCTCTTTCAATAAACCGTTAATTATTATTATTATTATTATTATTATTATTAATGGCCGGACAAGACCGAGTCCACTGGTTGCCGCGACACAAACAGCCGAAGCTCGTTCGCTAGTCGTGCCCTGGGGTAGACTCGGTGCAGAATCTTCACAGTGTTCCCTGGGTAGTCCTGTCCTTGGATTCTAATCTCGCCATATTAAAGACATCCTTCAAGAATCATCTTGCCCACAGGCGGCTACCGTACCTCTGTAGTGGTGGCAACACAGACAGTGCCTGAGATAATGACGGAGCAGCGTCAGAGATGTGAATAATAACTCAATCACAAACAATCTTTAGTCTATCAACAACAGACGATATTTACGTTACACTAATTCTTTCACTTGGTAAATGACAATTTCACTGCTACAACATGAACACTGATATTCACAAAATTCACTGAGTTACACTGACTTAATATGGCGGGCGGAGAATGTACACATACCCGAGATAATGATGGAGCAGCGTCAGAGATGTGACACTACTCCTCGCGCACGAGCTAATATACGGCTAACTGGCAACTCAGGCCTGTGCGGAACACATGCCAAAAAGGCTAATCCCGCAATGACAGAAATTGATTCAACTCAACCGATGTACATTTAACTATGAAAATCAATGCCATGGGTCAGGTGAATTTCTTACGTCTATTTTTATAATCTAATCACAGATTGAGCTTGCCAGGAAAAAGTGGAATTACACACGCTGACAACACTGGTTTCACAAAGTCAGCGAAACTACAAACAAGGAACTATTGATGGGGATATGTTAGATTTTGGAGATTATACAGGTTGACAGAATAGTTCAGGAGATTAATGACTTTCTTAATAGACGACTGACACGAACTAAACTACAATTATCAGATTCCCTGATGTTTGGGCATTAAAATACAGTGGTCCCTCGGTTAACGAGTACAATCCATTCTAGAAGGTTGCTCGTTAACCGAAACCATTGTTTCAATGGGTTTTTGGGTAATTGGTTCCAGCTCACCGAAAATTGCCTAAATTCAACAAAAAAGGTAGAAAAGTACACTTACTTTGAGGTGTGTATGTAGAAGGCTCCTGGATGATGATGATGGGAATTAGAATGGGGGTGGAGGAGAAGGGAGAAGAGAAGGCATTGGGGTGGAAGAGAAGTCACCCCATGGTGCCATTTCACCCATAAAATTTTAGTTCTCTTGGTGTAATTCAAGATTATTTTCTTTAAATCAACACTGCACTGCATTATATATTGTCAATATGTAAAATAAATTTCAAAATGACCAATAATTTGCTTGGAAACACAAAAAAAGCATTTAGTTGAAGAGTCTCAAGCAAGATGTTACCTCCACTGAAAAGACACAAAGACTGACGTTTGTATGGTGTGTTGAGAGGCTGGATGGCGCGCATAAAACTAGTTTCATTACCTTCTATTATGTTCAATAATTGTTAAAATGACTAAAAAATTTATTATTAAACATTTAAAATTATTGAATACAGCTGTAGTATAAACTTGATATTTACTAAAATAGTCAGGAATTTAAGCCCTAAAACCGATTACTGTACAGTGACCCCTCGTTTAACGAACGCCTCGGTTAACGAAATTTCGGTTAACGAACTGCCTTCCATAAGGATCTTCAATTCGGTTAACGAACAAAAATTCGGTTAACGAATTTCTTACGAACCGACCTCAACATGTTTTCGCTTGCACTGACCAGGCAACCAGCTTTAGTATCAGTCCGCCAATACATTAATCGGTTCTAGGGCTTAAATTCCTTACTATTTTAGTAAATATCAAGAAGTTTATACTATTCAATAATTTTAAAAGTTTAATATTAAATTTTTTAGTCATTTTAACAATTATTGAACATAATTGAAGGTAAAGTGACTAGTTTAATGCGCGGCATCCAGCCTCTTAACACAGCAAACAGGCGTTAGTCTCTCTGTTTTCACTGGAGGTAACATCTTGCTTGAGACTCTCTTCAACTAAATGCTTTTTTTCTGTGTTTCCAAGCAAATTATTGGTCATTTTGAAATATATTTTACATATTGACAATATATAATGCAGTGCAGTGTTGATTTAAAGAAAATAATCTTGAATTACACCAAGAGAGCTAAAATTTTATGGGTGAAATGGCGCCATGGGGTGACTTCTCTTCCACCCCAATGCCTTCTCTTCTTCCTTCTCCTCCACCCCCATTCTAAATCCCATCATCATCATCATCATCCAGGAGCCTTCTACAAATACACCTCAAAGTAAGTGAACTTTTCTACCATTTTTGTTGAATTTAGGAAATTTTCGGTGAGCTGGAACCAATTACCCAAAAACCCATTGAAACAATGGTTTCGGTTAACGAACTTTTCGGTTAACGAACGACCTTCTGGAACGGATTGAGTTCGTTAACCGAGGGGTCACTGTATTGGCAGACTAATACTACAGCTGGTGGACCGCCAATGCAAGCGAAAACATGTTGGGGTCGGCTCGTAAGAAACTCGTTAATCGAAGTTAAGAATCTTATGGAAGGTAACTCATTAACCGAAATCTCATTAACCGAGGGACCACTGTAATCTAACTTCAGTAGCATTTGGAAATTCATGGCTATCCCCAGGGACAATATCATGGGATGCCATTCAGACTGGCAGACTCGACACTCACTTACTTAACAAGTGTTATAACAATAAAGACAATTAAAGCTTTCAACATCACTCACAAAGGATCTTGAATGCTTTAAGTGTAATCAGACATATCTAAGTTGACTCAAAACAATGGTGTTCTCTCTCATATTCAAATTCACTTTATAGAGAGGTTGGTTTCAGGAAGTCAGAGAAAATGGACGGCATCCTTGTAATGACCACGGTCGTACACGTCAGTTAACGTAAAATCAGACTATTCATATTACGCTCAATAATCCACAAACATGTAGCTATGCCTTCTTTATTGAGTCTCCCATCTGAGGCGTCCGTTTTCTCATCGCTACCAAACCAGAGTTATTATATTTTATATGGTGATGTTCAGGTGTCTGGGACTATACAGTCAGTTCTGCTATAACGCGATAGTTGTGTTCTTGTAAAATATCGTGTTATAGAAAATCGCGTTATAGAAATAACAGGGCTTATGGAGAAAATAGAGTTAGGTGCAGATTACTACTCGAAATCGAAAAAAAATTAGTAGTTAGCCTAACACAAAGGATAGCACAGTCTAAATAAATGTTACATTCATATCTAATATGAAATCATACAGTAAATGCAACACTTTACCTTGAAAAAATATGAATATCACTTGATGGGGGGAGAAGGGTGATTTTGAGGTTGATAACATCGAGCTTCTCTTCAAGTGTTATAGCCTTTCTTTAACAATCATCACCGGGAATGCTATCACCAGAACGCTTCTTGGAGATATTCTTCCTTACCATATTCACAGTTAATACCACAAAATTGGAGAAATAGTAAGCAAAAATCGCGTTACAGCAAACAAGCATTCGCGTTATACAAATATCGTTCCTCTATTCATAAATCGCGTTATCAAAACACGCGTTATAGCAGAACTCACTGTAGTTCTACACAAGGAAATTAAGAAAATAAGACCCTGGTTGTAGCTGTAGTAGAATTAATGTAAAAAAATTAATATATACAGGGAATGTTTTAAGGAATGTCATTTAATGTTAATAAATGGAACAATAGAGGTAGCTAACCACTAACGGTAAAGAAATAAAGTGAGACGATTGGGAACGCCAACGTATGAACAATAAGTGCGTACATGTGAAAACATATCGTCATTTCTCTACATAAGAATATGAAAGCAACACTTATTTACTCTTCATATATGTTTTAAATAATATTTATGACTGTAAAACAAAAATTTTACTCACCAATTGTGGTAAAGTCTAAAACATAAAGACAGCCATTGATGCCGTGTGAGTTTTTACTTGGATGACGACGTCACCAGGTTCAACTCTGGCTGAAGCTGTAGCTTTCCATAAAGCTGTTGTTGAAGCTGCTTATGATGCTGAAGTTAATGGTATAGCTGAAGTTGGTTTAGGCCTTCAAATAATAAAGCTGTTGAAAAACCTTGCACAGTTGCTTTCTTTTGTCATTATACATCTTTATGTAGAGGTCATTTGTGTTGTTTATTTTAATCTTAAAGCTTTGTTCTGTTCATGGATCCACTTCAGAAAATATGTTCATTGCTTGCTCCATATAATATCGACAGACCTCTAACCTTTTTCATATCGTTTTAACACATCTAGTTTTTCGACTAAGCTTAAACACTTTCTATTAGCTTTTGAAACAACACTACCATCATTTACTTTCTTGCTCATGTTGAATAGGGATGTAAAACATGCCGTAAGAAACCTGAAAGTTTTCTCCTTTTCCTGTGCAAGTGTGAAAACAAAGGGCCCGCCAGCTGAGATTGTTTATACTAACAAGCCCGGTAGCCTCCGTGCACAAGGCATTATTTTTTTTTTTTATAATACATACCGGGACTTAGTTATTTATATGAAAATGTATAATTTTTTCTACTTTCGTTGTAAATACGAAGAAAGTAATAGCATAAATTGAATTGGGTCCTAAATTAACCAGGGTCTTAAATATGAATCGTAGTGAGTAGAACCGTCATTATCGGAGGTCTTACAGCACAGAACATATTTAACTTTAATGAGTTTTACATTAACGATTCATCACAATAACGACAGTAATGACATGCGACACCAACACATTGATACATTTTAACACAATAACGATCAATAGTACAAGTTGATAGTCACTCTGGCGACCATCTTGATAACGTCGATGAGCGGGGCGATTTGTTTTGATCAGAGCGTGTGAACAGGTGTAACTTACCTGTGACTGTGTAGTGTAACCTGTGGTGTCAACATTCAGGAGGGAAATGACAGCACTGTTGATGAAGACTTACATGTGTGTGATCTGTTAAATGATTTACCTCAAGACTTCACAGGCTTTGAGACTGAAGGATCAGTTGGTGGCGTAGCAGTTTTACCAAAACGTACTGCTTGAGTATTGTTCTCACAATGTGTGTTACGTATGTCACAAGAGAACAGGTACGTCTGCACCTAATAATGGCCACACGTAAACTGAGTGCAGCGCGGCTGGACGTGACAGTAATAACAATGACCTGCAAGATATGAAAGATATCTTTTTTTAAAGTTAAATAATTCTTTCTAAGATTTGTGTTGTTACTCAGATTGTGAAGGCTGTACAGTACAGTTGGTCCTCATATTACGCGGTTAATGTAACCCGGAGGGTACCGCGGAAAGTGAGAAACGCGTAAAGTGAATAACATAACATATGGGATTAATTGAAATGGAGTCCGGGCCAATCCCCAAACTCCACTTTTTGACGACACACAACTATGTTGTAGTAAAAATATTATCTTAACTTTATGATGGCATGCACACACAATTAATAATTAAGAGAAATATCAATAATATTAGGTTTTTTAACACTTACATTAGTAGAAAAGATGGCTGGGCACACGGGGATGAGCGGTTGGTTCCGAGGCAGAGGGCAGATTATTGGCCCTCACCTGTATCACTTGTACCAATTGTATCACTATCCACTATCCACCACTATTTGACAGAGGCCTCTTTGTCAAACCCCCCAAAGTTCATATAAGTCCATATCCTCACTATAATTATCACTATCACTGACTTGGGCCCGCTGTAGTGGGTGGCGGGTGAAGAACTCGGTAATGTTTTGATGACTGGGCGACCTTCTGCGCACCATTTTCGCGCCTCTTACACAACATGGCGGATGGCGGGAGGTTTGGATCCAAAAATGGCGCGGCTTGCCAGCCGCTCTCCGCGTAATGGGGTTCACGACCGCGGAATGTGAAAATGTTAGGTTCTGGCAAGGCACCGCGTTAACGGTGAAACGCGGAATGCGGGACCGCGTAATAGGACCACCAACTGTAGTTTAGATAACGCATTACAAATTCATCCCGATTCCCATCATTTTTAAATCATCATTCCATAACAATTAGACAAAAGTTATTACACCTTCTTTCATCAAAACTTTTAATCATGATAAAAGAAAAACAAACAAATTACTTTGACTCCACATGATTTATTCCATAAAAATGGTATAGAAAGAACTTCTGTAATTCAACTAAAACACAGTGGAAGGAGCTCAGGGCTCTGTGAAAATACTATGTAAGTGGTGTCCTACTGTACTAGCAAACTATAAAGTGTGTATATACATATAACTTTATTATACACTGTGTATGTTAATACACAAGCTGCAATAAACAATGTTGTGTATGATGATCACTTTCACCAACACGTAATGAAATGGAAGATATTTTGTGATAGGGTACAGTATGTACAGTCAGGCTCAAAGGTTTGCTCCCTCCTAAACTGATGCAGTATTGAGCTCAAATGAGATAAAACGGCACACCTGCACCAGACTACAGTCAGGGCAAGTCAGTTCGGAGGTTCATTCCAGTGACTCGGTTTCACCGTGGGAGCAAACTTTCGTCTGTGACAAAACATAAATTTGTCAATATTTAACTTTAACTGTGGGGAGAGAACTTCACTGAACTTGATGAAATATAGCAAGTGCATTGTTTAAATATCTTGTCTATTTCCATTACTGTAATAGCTACCAGTAAAACACCTCAAGTACTGTACTGTACACTCTTCATATAATTAAGTCATACTAGTTCATGGAAGAAAGAAATACTGGACATGGATAATTATCAGGTACCACTGCATATTTCCATCAATCGCCTGTTATATAACACATCACAAAGGGATCAACATGCTTACCAGAGACTAACACACCAGCATTATGTTTGATGGTTAAAATCTTTATTGGAAGTAAAAACTTAGTATAGTTGTTATACTTGATAAACACTGAGTATTTCCCCAAGTTGGATATACACTGAACACCCAGCTGATATAACACAACTAGGGAACACTCCAGGTCACACACACTGTCGTGTTCATCACACAATCTACATCACCTCAAGTGTTTATTCAGTACATGTATTCACTACCAATATGTCTAGTTATTTTAGAAGGTGAATAATAATAATACAACCAATACTTATCAATGCATATAACAACTCTCAACATCAATAGTCTTATTTACTATAAGTTTACCTCTATACTGTACTATACTGTACTATCAAGTCTTTACCAAGCGTAGATGAAGCTAATATTGAAGATACTCTTAATCAGTATTTACAACAAAATAACAAATGAAATATTAAACAAAATAAAGTAAAGAGGACACATCATATTATGCATCATACACTTCCATTACCTTTTATTAACAAGTAAATAAATAGTGATACACAACACATACTGTACTTTATAAACCTTTCAACAATGTTGTCTTTCATGCTAATGCAATAACAATCTCCAATATGGATTTTAATAATGACTATCACCTTTCACAAGATAAGTGATGTACAAGTATCTGTAATTCTTATTTAATAAGTTCATATTGATTTGTTTGGCCCAAATAATTTTATGAAGAAAAGATGACGTGTGTGGTCCAAAAATTACCGGTATACTGCAATATTAGATCCGTCAGTCATAATGTAATCCAGAATACAGGATTATCCACATGACCTGAAATAGAATGAATATATTAAACCAAGCAAATACTGTACAGTATTAAATCTGGTTAAATTCATTAATCAGTTGTCTAAGTGTACAAGTAGCCAAATGGAGCCATCATGTACAGTATCACTCAAAGTTAATAAATAATGATGTTAGGAAGGCATCTCATTATCACTTACCGTCACCCTGTTGTAAGCTGATTTGCTGAAAACTCTCTCCAGGAACAATCCTGAGTGAGTACCTTCTGATACAGATTATTGTTTTATTTCCAAGTTAAATTACAAATTTAATGACTCTCTTCTATTGAAGATGTCTTAGTTCTCATATGATGGAGTACCTCTCATTAGGCCTTCAGCAAATCTAATTAGACCACTGCACAGCATTCACTGACCAAGTGTTGTTCTTTTCAGAAGAATTTTCTTTAATTTTATTAATTTCTTAAAAAAATTCATGTAAATGAGTGCAGGTAGTGAGGTGAGATGCACTGATACATGTATGTACGAAGGAAGGGCTCGACTGAGATATGTGCAGTACAACACCCATGCACAGATGTTCAACCACACTTACAAACACACAAACCTTACAAACCTATGCTTTATTTTTCCAGACCTTTAAAGATATTTCTGGTGAATGGTAGTGCAGTCCAGAGCACGTCAGATTCCAAAAAGCAAATTCCAATGTACAGCTAAACTACTGTACAACAATTGAGGGCTCTGTCAAGGGGGGCTTAGCATGCTGGGATCTCAACAGTCAATCACCGAGGCCATAACCTTTACTAAGTAACTTTAGTTAAACTGTTTGATAATTACATATCTTTCCACAGTACTTCTTTTAAAAAGTTGTGTAAATTATATTTGATATTTACTTGGAGTAAAAAAATACATGATGTACATTATAAAACTATTGGAGATTATCTTGTATAAAGTTACATACAGTAAATGTTGCATCGTACACACATTTAACTTTACGTGCTTGGCCTTGGGGAAAAAAGAACGAAGCAGTTGCCGAGTGTACTGAGCAGGGGAGGGGGTGCGCCTCTGTCGGTCGGCACATCCCACCCAGGCTGCGATGTAATACGTGCACTATTATGTATAACTTTAGCTTTTTTATACTTTCATTATTTTTCCTAAATACTCTCTGCTAAAAACAACTTGACAAAGAGGATAAAGTAAACCTACAGCAGAGGTGATTGTGTGGTGCACATTTAAACTGAAATAGGCCTAACCAGTCGAGTTGCCAGGTGCGCTATTGGCAAACTGCCCACTGCTTCCACACTTACTACCACGACCCACAGAGAATACACACCCATGCTCTTCACATTTCTTATTTTATAGCTTTATAGTACAGGTAAACCTCGATATAGGATATCCCATTCGACGATATTTTACTTTAACTAAGACCATCTCGCTATATACAATAAAAAAATTCACTTTAACAATATCCATCGAATAGTCATTGATATCCATTGGTTGGAAAAAAAATCTCTAGTGCAAACTATGGGATGTATGTACCACTCAGATTAATCATTCTCTTGCAAGGATTCCAGCAAAGCAAGTTATATTTTTCTATGTTAAGTCGGTGACATTTTATAAGAAAACAATACTTAACCCTATGCATCTTTACCTTCACTTCCAAGCCTACCCACGCACGGCCTACCCACGCACGGCCGAGTTTGGTTCTTCGTCGATCATAAACCCGTCACTGCAAGGCTCCACGAATACTAGCCAGCATCTTACATTGTACTTTGCATCTTTTTTTTCTTATACAGTGAGAGGACAGACTAAGATTTAGATTGAACTATGTTATGGTGACTGTGAAGTCACTTTGTTTGGAAGTATGCCATATATTCCAACTGGTAAAAGTTGTTAGAGTAAACTATGTTTCATCTCTTTTCAATTGAACTGAGTACAATAAATATTAAATATTTCGTTAAATAAAAGTGTTTTAAATGAGGAGAGGAAGAAACATGTTACCTCTAAAGAAAAATATATATATTTATAACACAAACAGAAGGAAATTTTTTTTTCCACCAACTCGCCCACACTGTTGAGGTTGATCCAGCCCCATATGTTTACGGTCACGTGGCCGCTCGTGGCTTCTTGATAAACACGCTGCCGGCCATAACGGGTGTTATCGGGTCTCCAGCAATGAAGACGGCTGTGGTTGTCCAGAAGTCCTGGTCATCCCCCACACAATGATCAGTAAACTATAGTCTCCCAACCTGGTGTTGTTCTTGTAGCCTTTCCCTGACAGCAGAGACCCTGTGGTGGATCCCACTTCCATGGAGTCATCACTTAGGTGTACTAGCCGAGACCTCCAAGTGCAGCCACTCCTTCGTGTCCACCATATTGGTGAAAGGATGGTTGAGAATGTCTGCCACAATCCTCGCGTCATCTGCTGTGCTGGTCAGTCCAGGCCAGTGGTTCTTAACCGAGGGGGAGGGGATGCCCCCGAGTAATTTCCAAGGTGGGCGCGAACCCAGAGCCAAAATAAGGAATGGCCTAAACAGGTGTGTGTATCATCTTCATGGGGCCTCGCTCACCACAGACACTTCAAAATGTCATAAATGTTAACTACGTCAATCAAAATGTAAAATTCCACTAAAATTGACTGAATTAAGGTAGTAATAATGTTGGGAAGTGTACGATAATTTTTAGGCTCCAGTATGATGATTCACATTTGAAAATTTGTCAACACTGACTGCAACAGTTTCAAGTGCCAGTCGCCCGCAACAACTTTCTCAATTTTCCTATTTAATTCAAGAGGAAATTGTTTTTTAATTCTAAAATTTAGAATTTTATATGAAGGAAGGAGTGGAGATGAGGACCAACTGCTATAGGGGGCGTGACCCTAAAGAGGTTAAGAACCAATGGTCTAGGCCATCCTGATCTGGGAAGACCTGTTGAATTACCAGACTCTTCATACCACTGTGTTGTCGATCTCGAGACTCCCATCTGCGTTGCAATCTCGCCGATACATAACCCAGCATTACACATTGACCCCTCTGGCACAGGACTGTATTTTAAGGGATTTTTAAGGGTAATTTTGACTATACGTGATTTTGGCTTTACACGCCCTCTTCAGAATGTAACCCCCGCGTAGGATGCTACACGACTGTACAACAATAATAATATCCAGTAATGTATATACAATAAGCCTTACCAAAAAACCAGCAAATGAAGTGACAAAACCTTCTTTGGTAAGTTCCCACATTCCTCCAAACTCTTCTTCATCAATACCTTGGAAGCTTGATGCATAGAAGTATATAAGGGCTGCATTAATAACACAAAACCTGCAAACAAAATTAGAGAATAATATTTGTTGAAAAATTAAATTAGTGCAGTACATTATAATATCTGTCTAAAGGAAGGACTGATCCTCAAATCCTGGTTTCTGTGTGAGCCTAAAACCAAGTAGCTTCCTATACTATACCTGCCAAAATTTGGAGTTTGACAGCACACTTTACCTCCTGGGTTACAGCCACTGCTCTCTGAAGATGGAGACTAAAATTAAAAGGCAGCATTTACAATTAGGGTTGAGCCTTACACCAATGTTATGGGCTGTCATCCTTGACTCTGAAGTCAATCCACTCATTTATTCTGCCACTTAGTTACAAGCTTAGCTGGAAAGCAAGATTTCAGAGCCAATCCAGCATTTCTAACGTGACTCCTTTGCCAAGCTGCTGCTCATCAGAGAAAGCCAACTAGAATAATGGAAGAATGAGGTACAGTACTGTCCTAACCATAACACATCCTCACATAAAACATAAGCTTTTGTCTCCACTATCAGTGTTGTCATCAATGTTCCAAATAAAATTAATCTCTTTACCAAGAATTTGGTAAAATTATGAATTTGATGTTGATTAGTTGAATACTGTACAATGTATCACAAAGAACAGTGTATCAACCCATGCTGATATACTGTAGAGAATTACAGCACTACCACAACTCTAAAGCAGTATTTTCTAGATTTAACAAATTAATTTGAGCCACCCCTTTCCGTTAAATCTAAATGTCTGCTAAATCTAAATTCCGTTATTTTTGCACGATTTAACAAACTAGTTTGCTAAATCTAGTGTGATTCCATTAAATTCAGTGCCAAATGCGCTGTTTGGCGCGTCGGGTTTGTTTACATCCGGTCAGTCTGTGTCCTGCCGCCACCGTGTGTGTTGCTCACTGCTACCTCTCGGTCAACTGACTACTGTGCTTAGCCATCATGCTGAAAGTCTCTCCGAAGTCTCAGAAAGGAAGTGGTGGGGGAAGAGAGTCAAAAGCGTACAGCTATCAATTGGAAAAAAGTTTGGAAATTATAGAAAAAATGTAAAACAAACACCGAATGCTCTAGTTTATGGTAAGCTACGAATAATGTTTCTATATACATATCACGTGTCTGAGGTGTCTCCGTAGGTGTGAGCATATTAACGGAATTTATCTCGATTTAGCGAACTAGTTCACTAAATCAAGTGAAAATTAACGAAAAAATTTCCTTCCGCTAAATCGAGAGTTCATTATATCGGATTCCATTATATCGAGAGTATACTGCACTTTAAAAGATGTTGCACAGCTTGTACTGTATATACCATTGAAGTCCACTTGATATATTTCATTACTACTGTATAACTTGACAAGTTACTTCATGGCCCTACACTTACCACTCACATCTGCGCTGCACACTAGAATTCAATGATAAGAGAAGATTACATTAGGGATTAGTAACCCTCCCTTACCAACTTAAGGAGCACTTAGAACTCCCATGTAAAATTGAGTTGGAGACAGGAAGGCCCTCCAGCCATAAAACTTGTTTTAACTTTGCTTATTGGCAACCACTACTATACAGTACACCAAGCCATCAGGTAATCACAGTTACTACATGTAAGTGTAGAAAATGGCCATAAAACAGTGATGTTGATCTCACTAATCTGCATGTCACAATTGGTTATAAAACATATGCACTGCTTTAGCTAAACAGTTACAAGAATATTTGAGGTAGAAGTACTTAACTGTATGAGTATTCTGCACCTGGAGAGCACATAGGACACAACTTTTGTCTGATTAATTTGTAGTGAAACTATAAGAAGCTGTAAGTGTGACAAATTAGAAATAATTTCAGACCAAAACTGCTCTCATTATACTGTAGTGTATAACCCAAATCTATTTAACTGATGTACAGACCCCCCCCCTCAAGTTTTCTGGTGAAGAACCGAAGTGACCTTATGAATACTCTTCGAGGAGACAGCATGTGGGGGACTCGTGTCCAAAACTTTGAATACCGTATACCAGTCAAACCACACCAGGTGCATTAAAAACCTGTGGGGCTTAACTTGGGGCGTGCACACCACAAAGGGCACGCATCCCCTGAAGGGGCATTTCAATTTTCCATGAGGCACAAAAACTGTGAAACTGGAGCTGCTGAGAAAATTAGTTCTTTGGTGATCAAGGTGGCAGCATGGACTCAAGGGGGGGGGGGGGGGATGGTTAGCTCCACACAAGCTAGAACAACAGCACTAAATGTCTCTCTCTCTCTCTCTCACAAAAGGACCAGATATCTATAACTGGATAAAAAAACAAAAAACAATTTAGACACAAGAGGCTAATTTATTTACTGAGTTAGCTCATGACACTGTACAGTACTTTAGTGTCAACAGCATTGGGCCATACCAAAACTCTTGACTTAAAAAACAGAGGACAGCTGTCTCAACTTAAGAAATACTGACAATGTGACAAAGCTGTAAACTGGTCTTCACAAATGCCAAAGCAAATACAAATTCACTTATCTAATCCCAGCTAGAGTTGCTATATGCAGGAGAGATACATTCACACACATCAGTGAGGTGGCTGGGACCTAAGTGGGTTGTTACTGTTGTCCCAAGTTACAACCAGACTGGTGAGAGGAGCGATGAACATGGGACAATAACCTGCTTTACGTGGCATCTCCTCTTTCTGAGAAAACCTTTTTTAAGGTCTCTTGTGGCAGGGAAAATATAAATATAAAATAACTTGAATAGTCCTTATTGCTATTGTAAAGCGATTAAGAGTTCTAACCCTACACATACAGTAGAGCACTCGGCTGGTTGTATAACTGTGTGAACACATGGGTAAACTGGGCTGCAGCTAATATACCCTCCTCAGGCTCACAGAGGTCACCACTCCACAGTGACTGAACAGTAAAGATTGCAGGTAATCTCATTAATGTTTAATAAAAGAAAAAAAAATTGATTGGGAAAAGCCTGGCAAAAATTGGCAATTTCTCAATCTAAAATCAGCATTTTTCCCTGAGAGGATGTTTGGCAGCTCTGACTACAAGCCCTGGAGCAATCAATACCAGTCTGCAGCTGAACACCAACCAAAACATTACTATTAGACATGATTAAAGTAAATAGGGTGTTTTACATTCTTGAGTTTGTTCCTTGAAATTTCATAAAAACTGTTTGGCTATACTGTACCTAAACTGTATCGCACTGATATATCATACAGCTATGGTACAAAGCATAAACCTATGATTAATTAAACTTGTAAAAAAACAAGCATGATGCTAAATTTGATATGTTACATTACCAAGTTGTAGTCATGAATTTATTAAGCAAACATTTGAATTTTAGTGTTTGATTTGTTCAGTTAATTGTGTAATTTGATAATATAAATCTGATATATAATCTGCTGGGGTTTGGAAACACTGAAAAGTGAAGGTCATTGAAATTCCCAGAATTCTCTTAAACTACTTGTATTAATAGTATAGTTAGTTAGTTAAGGATGAAGACTTAACATGTTATAATAAAGAAAATATAAAATGCTAAATGTACAGCCATAGTAAAAAGTTTGCTCCCTCCCAAACTGAAGTTTCACTGACCCCAAATACTGTAGACAAACACCACACCCGCACCAACTATCGCACTCTCGGAGGGCAAGCTGGCAATCCTTGCAAGAATTCTCCGACTTTCCTCGAGATGTATGTTGCTTCTCCACTCGGGATGCCTCGGTATGTGCTGACAGCATTGCTGGGGTTATACAGGGCGGTATGAGTGCATTTATACTATCTTCTACCAAAACTTTCACTTTACAATCATGGTTTGATCGCTCCTGTTCTTTTGCATGCAGGGAGAGAGATAGGGCGTATCAAGTTATGAAACTATCTCCTTCTCCTATTGCCCGCTCCTCTTTCATTAATTCTAGGAATCGCTGTAAGGCTATTCTTCAAAGGGAGAAGCGGAATTTTATAAAAAGAAAGACCGCTGTCCTGACTGACTCTTCTAGTAAGTCCTTCTGGTCCTTAACCAACACATTTGTAATAACTTCTGCACTCCCTCTATTCCTCCTCTCTTCCGACCTGATAACTCTATAGCCAACTCTCCCCCTGATAAAGCCAATCTCTTTGGCACCTTATTCTCCTCTAACTCAATCTTAGACGATTCAAACTCTATCCCTCCTACTCCTGCTACTGAACCTATGCACTTTCCTAAAATCTCCACTCGTAGGGTTGCTGGTGTGTTATCCAGGTTGGATGTGAGTAAGGCACATGGAACCGGACGGAATAACCCCTCGTGTTCTGAAGTTCTGGCCCCTGTGCTTGCTCGCGTCTTTCGCCTTGGCCCTCTACATCTCCAAAACATTTGACAGGGTGTGGCACAAGTATTTACTTTCTAAACTTCCCTCTTATGGTTTTCTCCCCAAATTTGTTCTCTAATTTCTAGCTTCCTTGAGAACCGATCCATGGTAGTTGTCGAGATTGATCTCTCGCTTTTTCTTTATATTTTTAATTTCTTTTTACCTGTACTCTTATCTTTTCACCGCCCCCAGGCCCCGTTGTGGGTCGATGACCTGTGCCCGGGTGGGCTAATTCCCGTAAAAAAAAGTCAGTTCAGAGACTCATTCCTGTGACTCAATTTCACCACTGGGAGTAAACCTTTGACCACGACTGTACAAATATAATCTCATTTGGCAAAAACAAAAAAGTTATTAAGTGATATGACTGAGATACTGTACTACAGTTAACTAGCTGCTCTATACATATAAACTTAAAACTAGATAAAAGTGATTAATGTTATCAATATATACTGCAACTACCTCTTTAATAGCAACCTTAGTTACCAATATGTACAGTAGGTACAGTATACCGTACATATTAACAACAATTGTCAACTTACAGAAAGAGACCAATGAAGCCTTTGAGTGGGATGAAGCCCCACACCAGCCCCAACACGATTCCCAGCACCTGTCGACCCCAGTATATCACATCCAAGAACTCATCCTGTCAATAATTACTGGAGTCAGTCATCTTTTTGCATCCTGTCAATATTTACTGGTCATTCATATTTGTTAAAACAGTACAGTACAAGTATTACATTTATCAACAATTAACCCTTTAAATGGCAAAATATTCCTTAGGTATTTTATTCTGGCTAACACCAAATGATTTTCGGCTGAAGGGAGCCCCTGCCTGCTAGGGAGTTAATAAGCTTCTTGATCCTGAAACACCTGGAGGACAAATGAAGGATTACACTTGAAATTCCACTCTATGACCAAGGCCAGAACTATATGCTTTGAGTACAGTATAGTATAATTATATGAGTACAAGAATAGCCACGGTTAATATTAACAATCAGTTAATCTCCCAAATCCTTTTAGTAACAATAGCCCCAAAAAAGGGTAATTAGAAGCCAAGGATTTATACTTCTCATGCAGAAAGAGAGGAGACCAAGCCTCAACTTGACAGAAATAACAGTACAGTACATGACCAGTTGCTGGTGGAGAAGGTAATGTTAATAGTATTCCTTGTGAACCTGAATGTTTCACAGGGACAAAAATATATACAGTGGGGTATGCTATAACGAACGGATCCTACTACGAATATTCCTATAACGAACGGTTTTACCTATAAAATTGAGAATGCTATAACGAACGAAACTCCTACAACGAACATTTAATTTTTTTTTTTTTTTTTTTTTTTTTTTTAATAATATATTGTATTTTTATTACAAGTATTAATGATATTCTTTATTTAAGGGGTTCAGATGCATATTTATGCACTTATTTACAATTTTTACAATTTTATATTATATTTTTCAGTGTTAAGTGGTTGTATTTGCGGGCCTGGAACGGATTAATCCTATAACGAACGAATGCTATAACGAACAAGGTTCTAGAACCAATTAGATTCGTTATAGCATACCCCACTGTATATGGAGAGATGAATGACCAACTAAGACATTAGACTGTTGCAGGTGTAAGCTTGTACAGTACAGTTTGTCCCCGAGTTACGTACATCCGACTTACGTACAAACGGCCGATACGTACATCGTTTCTGAAGTCTATAATTGCAAAAATATTGTCTTAAAAGGGCGAGCAATTTTTAAATTTGGCGGGCGAGCGTATAGTTTGCGTGCCAGCCGCACCGCGCCGCCACTATCACTGACCATGCAGACGACACGCTAGACGCACCAAAGCAACACGTGTGGTCATTGTGCGAACACGTGTGGTCATTGTGCATACTTCTCCTGTGAATTTCTGCCCTATTTTGTACACTTTACTCTGTGTGCAATGACTGGTGTAAAGCGTAAGAGTGGTGAAGCCAGTGGGAGTGCTACGAAACGTCAAGCAATCTCACTAGAGGTAAAAATGGACATAATAAAACTGCTTGACAGTGGTGAAAAGTTGACCAATGTTGCCCGCAAATTTAACCTGAGTCGGTCAACTATTAATACAATTGATAAGGGCAAAGAAAAGATCAAGGAACATGTGAAATCTGCAGTGCCAATGCAATCTACGATTATAACTAAAAGAAGAGGGAAGGTTCTGGAAGAAATGGAAAAATATCTTGCGCTGTGGATCGAGGACTGCACACAAAAACGCGCGGCTACTTATGCCGCATTTATGTTGAATAAAATATGTTTGCATTTGATAAGTTGTATTAATTACCACCAGATAACATTATAGGGTTGGGGGATTTTCGAGTTACGTACATTTCGAGTTACGTACAACCTTTTGGTCCCCATTATGTACGTAACTTGGGGACTTACTGTAGTTACCCTAGCCTATTATACAGAAAATAACACAAACTAAACTATCCGGCTGGATAATCTGGGCCGAATTTTCTAAACTATCCGGCAAATGCAATATCTACCCGAATACATAAAAAAATTCACTACTCAGTGTTTTGAAAAAGGGAACATAAGAGACATTACAATACTATACATATTAGTTTAATTTTACAAATTCAACAATTCTGTTCAAAAAAGAAAACTAAATTCTATTAAACCTGTGACTCCAAAGAAACTACTACCAAAAATAAAGGTAATGATTCATTACAAAATTATTGTTTCGGTCATGCAACTATTTTCAAGTTGTTCAAAACACACCAAAAACCATTGGAAAACCATAATTTCAACCTAACCTAACCTAACTCATTATCCTAAAATTCAATGCATGACAGAAACGATAATACCAGATTCGTTTAAGTTCGAAAATGAAATTTCATTCTGTACTTCCATTTATATAGAGAAAGCAAAAAATACTTTATTCTCCTAAGTTTGTGGCACAAAATTATACGTATTTGGTAAAGGTGTTGAAGAGGGTGACCGCCAGAAGGAATTGTCCGAATTGGTTGAAATTAATTCTATACACTTAATATCATGATATAAAACACAAAAATGGAAACGGCAATGCACAGAACCTGACCTAACATACCCGACCTAAGTGTCCAGTCCCCAAAACTTCTTCTTCCATCAATAGTTCATTAACGGTGTATGTAAGTTCCACCATGTGTTTCACTACAACGATACAGCAAAGTATATTTTTTAGCATTAAACTGTCATTATTGTACTGTCTAATCATCACTACATATAACACCATCCATCATCACTACATATAACACCACCCATCATCACTACATATAACACCACCCATCATCACTACATATAACACCATCCATCATCACTACATATAACACCATCCATCATCACTACATATAACACCACCCATCATCACTACATATAACACCATCCATCATCACTACATATAACACCACCCATCATCACTACATATAACACCACCCATCATCACTACATATAACACCACCCATCATCACTACATATAACACCATCCATCATCACTACATATAACACCACCCATCATCACTACATATAACACCACCCATCATCACTACATATAACACCATCCATCATCACTACATATAACACCACCCATCATCACTACATATAACACCACCCATCATCACTACATATAACACCATCCATCATCACTACAGATAGGTAAAGTAGTTATATTAATATCATGTATAGTACTAACACAATACTTCTCTAGTAGTCTGTATACATATGTAATTTCTGTTTGTGTAAAATAGTAACTTACAATTTGTATCTAATACCAGCGACTGTTAGTGGTGACGAAACGGAATTAACATTGGTGACGAAATGGGTCGGTAGAAGTGGGGGGGGGGGGGATAACTTATAAAAAAAAAAAAAAAAAAAAAATAGGTAATTTCCATCGGTAATCAAGGTCAGAACCAATTAAAACTACACTAAAACAACCCATAATTTTGACTTTCTAATAGAGTTGTGAGAAGTACTATAAATTTACTCGTGCTTTAGGGTAAGAGACAAGACATGTACTCACTTTGTCTGGCCACTGGGAGTTGCTGGTAAATGCTCTATTTAATACTGAACCAAGACATTGACCTTTCCCTACACCATTTCTCTCATGGGTGGCTTTTATCTTGGTTGTCATAATTATTACTTAATGTTTAACAGTTTCTAGACACTAGTGGTATTAAACCAGCTGTGGTAGTGTGTGGTAGTAGGCTGGGAAGACTGCTAAATACTCCACTAGTCTCTACCAGTAAACACTTCCTACGTACACAAGTCTAGCTACTCTTACTAATTATGGCCCCTACTGTTTTATTTATTCATTTACTTATTTATTCTCTCTATTTAATTTATTTCATGCATTCCATAAATAACCGGAGATAAAGAAGTTAGTTATCTTCCAATTATTCTCCATAAAGTTGGGTGTTGTCCCGCCAGTGTTTGCTGCTCTAGTTATTCCTCTATGTCCAAGAATTATTTGACCGGTATCCTGCCTAATAAACGTCGATTATTTGACCGGTATCCTGCCTAATAATATCAATTAGATGATAAAACCAGCACCTCAATATTTAACAGTTATAATACTTATTAAACACCTCGAACAATATAGGATGGAGGTAAGGAGGGAAACTCACAATGGCGTTTTCTATATATATATATATATATATATATATATATATATATATATATATATATATATATATATATATATATATATATATATATATATAAATATGCTGATAACCACCAGGAAAGAAGAAAACACGGAGTTCCCAAGCGCTTTCGTGTAATTCACATCTTCAGGGGTGAGTACAGACTAGAGAGAGTAGTAACACTTTTAAGTTCAGTATTTATAGAAAACCAACCAATGTGTGTTCATACATTCATTATTATTCTGCCCACCATAATAAAGTCAAACAGTCAGTATTTACAACAATGTTTTTACGTGCCTTGAGAATTTGCAGTCCGGAATTCATCGATGAGGAATACAAATATATATATAATATTGGCTCAAACCTTAAATACCCTAGATCTTTCATAGACAAATGCTTAAACATTACTAAGAAAACTTTTTATAGAACTGATCCCAAGCCCACCCATGACCATAAGAATATCTTAATATTACCATTTCACAAAAATTTCTCACACATTCCGGCACAGCTAAAATCTTGGAACGTCAATGTGGCATTTAAAAACTCATGCACTGTTAAACAAATGTTAATCAAGAACTCCCCCAACAACACAATTGGTTGCATTTACAAAGTTCCTTGCAAGGAATGTAATATGTTTTACTTAGGCCAGACAGGTAAAGATCTTGTAACTAGAATTAAACAACACAAATACAGTGTTAGGACAGGCCAGGAATCCAATGCTCTGTTTGTTCATTTGAGGGATAACAAGCATTGCATTGACTGGGATAATGCCTCCTCAATATTACCATGTAATTCAATTGATAGTAGGAACATCCTAGAATCTAGTCTTATTAAACATACCGAAGCATTCAACATGAATTTGAGTAACGGCATGTACAAGCTGGACAACTTTGTAATTAAGAAGATTTGTGATCAGGTGAGAGGGCGGGTCACTGTCCCATCTGATCCAACCACCAACCGTTGTGTGCCATTTAAAGATTAGTAGGGTCATTACCTAATTACCTGACCATTGTGGACCTGGTCTCACCCTCCTCTGTATATATTCATCTTGTTTTGCACTACTCTCTCTAGTCTGTACTCTCCCCTCAAGATGTGAATTACACGAAAGCGCTTGGGAACTTCGTGTTTTCTTCTTTCCTGGTGGTTATCAGCATATACCTAGATCACGCGCACCTACAGTGATTTACTTGCATATATATATATATATATATATATATATATATATGCTGATAACCACAAGGAAACACGAAGTTCCCAAGCGCTTTCGTGTAATTCACATCTTGAGGGGAGAGTACAGACTAAAATAGAAGTGCAGAACAAGTTATATATATATAGAGGAGGGTGAGAACAAGTCCACAGAGGTCAAGTATAGGTAATGACCCTACTAATCTTTACAAGAAGATTTGTAACCAGGTGAGAAGGTTAGGTCAGTTTTCCCTCTGACCTGACTACCGACCGCTGCGGTGCTTTTGTAAGAGGTAGGTCACCACGAGGTATGACCTTATATAGCGGAGGTAGGCGTGGCTTAATAGCTGACCTCCGTCTTGTCAGGCGGCTCTGGTTGACCTAGACCAGAGGTGCGGCTGGAGTCGTGGGTCAGCTACCCTGTAGCTGAGGGAACACTGTCCAACACGTTTTATATTTTCAATTTGCATCTGGGCGGTGTGGACTGTGTAGTTGCTAGCAATATGACTTACTTTCTTGCTGCTATTCAGTTTATAAATGACAGGCAATGGGAACGATACAGATAGATGAATACTTATCATTTTGTTTAATTATGCACAGTAAATATACCATTGAGAGTTCTCACCAAATCCAAATTCGTCTATATGAAAAATAATTATAATTAAAAATTTCCTTGGAGAGCAAGACAGCCCTTGGGAAGGGCAAGCCAGGTCTTGCGGGGGGGGGGGGGGGCAAGTTCCCCCTCAGCAACCCCCCCTTAAAAAAAAAAAAATGACGCCCCAGTCCAAGAGGACATTACTCGGTCGAATGTCCATACCTGGAGCTGGAGGACGCCCACCCCATAAGGGGTCACAGCTTTTGATTGAAGAAGCCAAAGTCCAGAAAACTGTGAAGGCAAACTTTTTGGAGTGAGAATTATTAACTGTTGGAGCTATATGCCAGTGGGTGTTGTGACGGCACCGAGTGTGAGCCCCTTCAAGACCAGACTTGACCAACACTGGAGCAGGTTCGGATACATTCAGGAGCCAGTGCATGCCAAGTACTAGCCAACAGTGCGTAAAAAAGACGGGACCGACCACCCAAATGCCTAACGGTAAAGCGCATAACTCTCACCAATATATCAAGGGTTCGAGCCTCTGACTAACACACGTGAGAAGGGTGTTACCCAGTGTGACCCTCACTACCAAACACCACAGGCTTCCCGGTCCCCGATTTCCTCCTGTACTAACACTGGATAAACCGCCCAAACTGCTAGTAATAAGAGGCGAAGAGGATTATCTGGTTTGAAGTTCCCGGTTAACGTTGAGGGACACACGGACCGGACCAGGAACGACCCTTCACGTCACCCCTTGGTCCACGCGGGGTCTGTCAGTGTAAGTCACAATATAGCTTCAGTTATTTGTCTCTGATTTGGAACAAGATCCTCCAAAATGTTCCTTAAATCCCTAAGAGTGTTTAGTAAATGAAGATAAGTAATTCTTGTAGATGAGAAGTACGATTAGTTATTAATATCCAGTGGGAATTTTATCATCTGCGCCGGACTTTTATCAGGTAGAAACCTCTATTAATATTTTTATTGGACACATGGTTGATCTAAGGCAAAAACCTTAGATGCACAATTGAGTTTTTTCATTGTTAATAATCGAGTTATGTCTTGGTGATAAGTGTGTGTTGTACGGTACAGTATAGTATGTGGTTAACGAACTACACCTACGCAGTGGTTATTTTACCGTGAATGGTTATGTTCCTATAGACGCTATTTTACCGTAAGTGTGCTCTGATTGGTTAAGTACTTTCTGTTTAATATGATGGAGTGGCTGCCCCCCAGGCTAGGAAATGGGTGCTGGACAACTCGTATCCATCAGAACATGTTAATTAGTACACATTTATGAGAAACGTGGATAAGGTTGATTTTAATATATGAATAGAGTGAATATTGGGTGGCACATAATGAAGTAGTTATGTTAGTCATACTGGTCTTGTTTCTGTATGGTCATGACTTACTAATCTATCCAGAGTATTATTAAACATACAGTAACATAACTAACTGTATATGAGTTGGCCAATATTCACTATGTCAGCCACTCAGTTGAACATGTTGGTTATCCATGAAGAAGTACCAGAGAAGAGCCTTGAATTATATACTGTACACTAACTGATTTGTTTAAAAAAAGCTGTAGCTGGAAAATCAATCTGTTTATATGCAAGTCTGTGTTTTATTGACTTATTGACCATTTTGAACGTTTATATCACCTAGTTTATGAATTGAAACGGCCAAATCTATTAGCCTGCAATAAAGTTATTCTAGGCATGAAATAGGTAAACATTGGTTTGGAAATAGAGTAGTGGATGAGAGGAACAAGTTACCAAACATCACCATTAACTGGAACACGCTGGATAGCTTCAAGCACAGGTTGGGTGGACATATGAGCAATAGGGTTGGGTGTAAACGGGAATGCCCGCTGCAGTTTCCTCCATTCTTATGTTCTTATATTCATAGTGTGAAATATGTACTAGTGCAACGTTTGTTTGACGGAATATCAGACTTATATAATGAGATGTAACCATTTTAAAGCCTGCATTCCCTATCCCTATTTCACTGCACTTAAGGTATTATTTTACTTTCAGACATAACGCTCCAGAAGTTATAAACTACATCCCTATTCTGAGCATTTTGAACCCCATATATACCAGGCGGAAATGGATAATGGCGACACAATTTAATTTAATTGATTTTAAGTAGTTTTCAGTCTTCGTCTGTGAGGAGATGTTATCTGTGCATCACGCATGTGCAATATTGACTGATGTCATCTATTTGTGGCCAATGAGGTATTGATATCATCATGCGGATTTTTTCTACCAATTGCATTTGATTTTTTTCAAAGGAAACAGCCTGGGTACGAGTTTAATTTCATTGACCACTTTCATAATGGCCGTGGTGGAGGTTGGTTGTCGTTTGTGCTCCAACGACTATTTAAAGTTTATTGACGAGTTTTACGAGAAACACGATTATTCTATCCACTTCTTATGTATCCCTGGCCCTTCCACTTTTGATAGGTTTGATTTGCCTGTTTAAAAGATTTTGTCAGATTATTTCTTGGGAAGAAATCCCACTGGAAAACCCAAGTGAGAAAACTACAATTGATGGGGTGAATGTGTGCTAATCTGAGGTAGAGATCAGCCTTTCTTGTACCCCCGTATTCAAAAAGTCTTAACTGCCGAAAGTGGTATCTTTGTTAGCCGGAACAATTGGTGCAGAGCGCTTCTGGGATTGAGATATTTCTGGGTAACGAGACGATTCTTAAAGCTGGGAGAAAAATCCCCCATCGCCAGAATTATCCGGGTACATGGAAAATTTTCTCGGAATTTTCCAGAAAATGTGCCCCTCAGAAAATTTCAATTCCGACTATCAGAGGGTTCCGGTTAAGAGGGTTCTGGTAAAGAGGGGTTCCGGCTAATGGAAGTTAATGACTTTGGTAGCTATTAATATTACAAACTTTGAATTTACTTAGATTAAAAAAGTAAATAATGTAGGTATTAAAATAATTTTTTTATTCTTCAGAACACCAAAAATGGCTTTAGAACTTGCTCACGAAAACATCTGGTTTGACAAGTGGCGTGCTGATGATGCAGAGCGACAGTTTTATGAGAACAAGGCTCAGGTGGGTGTTGTAGTGCCTTATATATAATTTGAATTATTGTATGTATAAACATTAGGTCATATGTTGATGTTCTATCCAGTTATTTAGCTATGCTCTCTGTTACAGAAAAATTAATTATTTATTTTTCATTATTACTCGCCAAATCTTAAATAATTTTTTTGGTAACCTTGTATTTAACCAACAGACTGATACAAAAATGCTGGCAAAATTAAGACTTCTTTTCTTGTGTATGTGTGTGTGTCAGACAGACAAGTAACCCCATCTCAAGTTAAGCTTAGCTAGTACACCATGGCTAATAAATGCAGACAAACATAATTGAACTGAGCAATAAAATGGGAGTGAATGTCCTGCATTTAAAGAGTTATTGTTGAATGGAGAGATGTAAAAGAGAAAGGAGTTCCATTGATGATAAGTGGAGATAGAGGAGCTGTGACTGTTTATAAAGTTGTGACAAATTGTAGCATGCTCACTCAAAATATCAGAGGTATGATAATGTGTGTTGCAATAAGGATTATGGCATATAGGGCAGTAACTCGGTGCTTGCCTTCTCTACTATGTGTTGTTACTTCATGTCTCGGGTATCCTCAGTTTATACAGATGGGAATGGGTACCTAATTTTGCTCTACAGAAACCAGTACTAGAAACGTGATGACTCGGAGGTTATTAATTGTAAAGATTGACCTCCACGTCCAGCTGGCCCCAGACCCAATTCTACCATTGCACTACAGTGCTCCCTCGGTTAACGAGCACAATCCGTTCCAGAAGGTTGCTCGTTAACCGAAAAACTCGTTAACCGAAACCATTGTTTCAGTGGGTATTTGGATAATTGGTTCCAGCTCACCGAAAATTGCCTAAATTCAACAAAAAGGGTAGAAAAGTACACTTACTTTGAGGTGTGTTTGCAGAAGGCTCATGGATGATGATGATGGGAATTAGAATGGGGGTGGAGGAGAAGGGAGAAGAGAAGGCATTGGGGTGGAGGAGAAGTCACCCCATGGTGCCATTTCACCCATAAATTTTAGTTCTCTTGGTGTAATTCAAGATTATTTTCCTTAAATCAACACTGCACTGCATTACATATTGTCAATATGTAAAATAGATTTCCAAATGACCACTAATTTGCTTGGAACACAGAAAAAAAAAGCATTTAGTTGAAGAGAGTCTCAAGCAAGATGTTACCTCCACTGAAAAGACAGAGACAAAGCCTGGGGACGCTGTGACGCTCCGCGAGTGAAAGCGTAGCACGCCAGATGAGAGAGAATTATGCGCCTTACAAAGTAATCCGTGACGACATTATACCGAATCGGCGGGAAGTTGTCCGAATCATGGGTGTCTAAAGAGTAGTGACGTTATAAGGAAACAACGTTGTTGGGGGCAACGTTGAATGAGGACTTACTGTACCTGTAGTGGTAGTGTGTATAGTGAGACTGCCTGTGCTGTTACAGTATTTAACTATTGTGGAGCAAGATTTTATTGAGTGTACATTGGACACCTGAGTAGCTCAGCATTGTCTCCAAAATAATGTATTTTGCCTGAAGGGATGTAGAAAGGTCATTAATAATTGGATAAAGAAGAAAGTAAGAGCAAGAAATGAGCCTGGAGGCACAGCAACATTGGTGGGAAATTAGTTGAGTTTAAACTATCCACAGCAGAATGGATGTTGCAGTTACTGAGAAACCAAAATTAAAGAATTGGAAACTAATTGGAGAAAGTTTGGTAAGGAGGTAACATGGGCAACAAGGTAAGATTTGTTAAAGTTGATATATAAACCAAGTTAGTTTTCTGTTTTGAAATAAAAGCATTTGTGGAACTGACTTAATCTCTCCTGAGGATGAATCTGTTGATACCATATACTGCATGAATATTTCTTTCATATCTGTAAATTGCTGTAATACTGTAAAAGTATTTGTCAAATTATACTGGTACTGTATCCCTTAAAACAACCCACGGCATTGGTAAACCTGGCAAACAAGCTAGAGCCTCTTTTTAATTATTTTATAATTAAATAAAATTCTAGATAGAGTACTTGTGTGTTACTGTAGCATTTACTAATTACCATCTTGTTATTTATCAGGTACTGTACTGTTTTAACTAAAGAATGTTTGTCATACAGAAATTACTCTTTAATGTTATGTTACATGTTAGCTAAAGAGTATCCCTCCCATTTTTATATAGCCTGCCATAGGATCACCCTGTGTGAGGCAACCTTGCACAGGTAGGCCAGTAGGGGTAGTTTCCAAGGTAAGGTTGAAAGACATCCTCTAACTTTAGTTTGTAAACTGAATTATTTGTTTATTGACTAACAATTGGGAATACAGAAAATATAGTAGAGTTGGATTCATTAATTCAACACACACACACATCCCACTGCTTGTTTGAGTGACTTTTTTTTTGATAGTGGTGGTCAAAGACCGTCTGAGTGCCCGGGCGGTTCAAATGTTGGGGTAAAAGCAAAGACAAAAAAGTCTTATGAATATCGAGTTAGGAAGAAAATGAAAAAGTACTCAGATACCAGCTTTATGTGGGTAAAATAGGAAAAAATGAGACTTTGGGTGTGGCCCCTTGGTACTAATTAGGCTTTTTCCCATTGGATTAAGACCTCTGGTTTGGCGAGGTTTTTTCAACGCTAATTATTCGCCAAACTGGAGGGTTTACTGTACTGTATTGTGTGTGTATACAGTACCTTGACTTCAGTGGGTACATGATAATTACATTGACATTCATAGAATATTGATACTGTAGATATTGCTAACCTTTCGCTCAACACAATGAGGTGAATGTCTAGGGCAGAAGCAGGGTGCTTCAGATGTTCAATTTTACTTACCACAAAAAATTCAATCATCATAAGAGGCTTACAGTTCCTTAAACAAAATAATTACACTGGACTTACTCTGCAGACTTAAACACTGTAATACTATATTTTCAGCTTACTTTACATTCATTCATGAAATGATGCTGTCTGTAGCTCAGAACAACATGTGCTCTACAGTAAGTCCCCAAGTTACGTACATAATGGGGACCAAAAGGTTGTACGTAACTCGAAAATCCCTCACCAGTCACTCGAACATTATGCAGCTTATTTCGCACCTTGAATCGGTTAAACCACCCATTGCTAGCATTGAATGTCACAGTATCATCAGGGTGATCTTTCTTTAGGTCGTTGAAAAGACTTAGGGCTTTCTCCTGAATCATACTGAGACACAGAGGCTTACGTTTTTGTGTGCAGTCCTCGATCCACAGCGCAAGATATTTTTCCATTTCTTCCAGAACCTTCCCTCTTCTTTTAGTTATAATCGTAGATTGCATTGGCACTGCAGATTTCACATGTTCCTTGATCTTTTCTTTGCCCTTATCAATTGTATTAACAGTTGACCGACTCAGGTTAAATTTGCGGGCAACATTGGTCAACTTTTCACCACTGTCAAGCAGTTTTATTATGTCCATTTTTACCTCTAGTGAGATTGCTTGACGTTTCGTAGCACTCCCACTGGCTTCACCACTCTTACGCTTTACACCAGTCATTGCACACAGAGTAAAGTGTACAAAATAGGGCAGAAATTCACAGGAAAAGTATGCACAATGACCACACGTGTTCGCACAATGACCACACGTGTTGCTTTGGTGCGTCTAGCGTGTCGTCTGCATGGTCAGTGATAGTGGCGGCGCGGTGCGGCTGGCACGCAAACTATACGCTCGCCCGCCAAATTTAAACATTGCTCGCCCTTTTAAGACAATATTTTTGCAATTAAAGACTTCAGAAACGATGTACGTATCGGCCGTTTGTACGTAAGTCGGATGTACGTAACTCGGGGACGAACTGTATTTGAATTTATTCCTATTTGTACAATTTATATGGTTAGGTTTTGTCCCAAGTTTTTTAAAATTCAAATTGTTGCAGATTATAGTTGATTTGTATGGGATAGAGGGAAGCATTGTTTAACACTGTTGTACAAAGAGAAGTTTGTACAGCCTCTTAATTTGATGTATGATTGTGTTTTAAGAAGCATTTGGCACCTGAAGTGTTCCATGTAGGTGGGTATGGAGACAGTACATGCTGTACAGTTATACAGTATGTACAGTATTTTATGATAGTTTTGTTATGTAATTTGGCAATGATGCAATTGCTTTTCTTCTGTAGATTTCAGTATAATTAAGGTTTTGTGTGCAAAGGGAATCAAATAATGATACTTCACTGTTTTAGAGGAATATCTTGTTTTCTTTTATTCCGGTGATGACTTTCTTTTGCATGATTAAAGGCCCATCCATACTGAATGTAATCTACCCACACGGGCAGATTTTTGTTTATGTGCTCTGAGAGTGGACGTGTTCTAAAATTATATCGTTGCTTTGATAAATATGTTTTTTATTGATATATTTTAGGACGAGGAAGATATAAACCAAAGAGTGTGGGTTCATGAAACACTGAAAAAAAGAAACATTCACTCCCACAGGCACCTCACTGTGAACAGAGTCATTTGATAACTAGAGAAGCTGTCATTTTGCTCCCCATACAGGCAGATCACATCCAGTGGGGATGAGTGTTTGTGCTGGCATATTTATATTTTGTTGTGTAGTTGCTGGTGTCTTCAAGAAAAAACCCAGGGGATTTATAATGGGCTGGCTGTTACAACTCCTCTCCTACAGTATTTCTAGTATTCCTTCACTGACCTGTCAACCATCCTATCTATTCCTCTTTTGATGTAATACATTAGTTTAAATCACTAACATTGCAGTCCCTGACCCACCAGTCCCTGCCAGCTCTGCCATTATCCCCTCCAAATCATCTGAGAAAGATCACCGTGTAATCTAATTATACTGTAGATTGTATATTCAGTGGGGAAATAGTGTTGAACATTTAAAGATAATTTTTATTGCTTGACTTAACCATGGATCTCTTGTTAATTTTTAAAATGAACCTGGTTTGCAGCTCATAATCTATAGATAAAAAATTCAATTGCATTTATTCTTAAGCTTTTATCTCGATTCCTTAGTGTGGGGAGGATAATGAAGGTGAAGTATTAGCAGACGACCATCAACACATGGTATCCTCTTGTGTGGAAACAGTACAAGTTTCTACCATTAATATACCTCAAGAGTGTGAACCATCACACATCATATGCTCTCAAGAGGAACAGAGTGAGGTTGTCAGATAAAAGGCATGATCAAGGCTCATTTTAACCGGTGTCACATTGCTACTTGATGTGGAAGCTCGTGCATTTTGTGATCGTGTTTTTGTGTGTCGATTAAACCAACGAGTCCATTAATACTAGCTGCAATTGACGCACCCTTCATTTGTTAAATATATTGGGTTTTTTGTTAAATTCTGAAATAGGATATTATTATAAGAAATAAAAATAAAGTTTGAAAGGATATAAAGTGAATTTGTCCATCTGCCTGTCTGTGTCAAATTTGGTTTTCGCTCGATAGTTCAGCTCAGTTCCAATGGTTTGAATTCAGCTTTGATACGAAGTGTTTGATGGTAATTTCTGTCTTGGGATTATAGGCCACGTTGCTAACCAAAGTGATCCGTGGGGTCAAGCCATATTTGGTAGTTATGTGGTTTCTCAAATTTCAATTACTTTCATTTCACTTATTAAAATGAGCCTAGATATTTGATGGTGTGAACGGAGTGTAATAACTCACAATGGTATTCCAATGAACTAACATTAATTGATTTTTTCTTTTAATATTGTTTATTTAGTTTTGTTGTTTACAGATTGTCTGTTGATAGATTGTTCATTGATGTCATTTGATTTATATACTTGACAAATTTAAACAATGATCTTTTGAATGTTTAACACACTTCTCACATTACCGGTACAGTATATATTGCTATCATGTATAAAACTTGACATTTTTAAAGCCCTTTTACAATCTAGACTTAATTCTTCTATACTGTATTACTGTAAATCTTTTTTGTAAGCTAGGGAGTGGAGGAATCTATACTTCTTAAGGAGGTGTCTGTCAATTTAAACTCATAATTGGAATATGACATTTAATTATCGTACAAAAATCGTAAGCTGTACCTTTAGACATGATCACTGTTGGTATAAATAATATGATGAGATCCATGTGTGTTAATAATGTGTGATTCATTAATAGTTAAACCTGTATGAGTTATTAAGCTTTCCAAGACAAGATGGACATACATGATACAGTGGATCCCAAGTAAGTATAATAGGCAGGTCATTTTAGCTGGACTGTTGAACATTGGTTGGCCCCTTGAGGTATACACTGTTAGTACCATACTAAAGTTGAGGTCTCCATCAACATTACCAGTTAGTTTTAGTCTGACATGTTTCACATATAATTATATCCTAGGAATTTTTTATTTTATATATATATATATATATATATATATATATATATATATATATATATATATATATATATATATATATATATATATATATATATATATATATATATATATTTTATGAAAATCCACAATGAAAACGTGGATAAGATAAATCTTGATAAAATCACACGGGAAAATGGAAACAACGGAGTACCTTAGCTTTCGTCTTTATTCAAGACATCTTCAGAGTTGCCTCTGAAGATGTCTTGAATAAAGACGAAAGCTAAGGTACTCCGATGTTTCCATTTTCCTGTGTGATTTTATCAAGATATATATATATATATATATATATATATATATATATATATATATATATATATATATATATATATATATATACATACAGTATATTTTTTTCTTTTTTATTGTTGAAATTTTCCTTAGTGTGGCACAATGGATGTTCAGGGTTCTCAAAATGTATCTGAAACTTCAGTGTCTAATCTTTAATTGTGTTGTCTATGTAATTCTTGGCTAAAATTTGTTATGCATAATATAAAGCATGTATGTGAACACCACAGACATTGTACCGTTATGTAAGTCATGTCCCAATAAACCTGTACTAACCCCCCCCCACCCCCCTCCTGCCCCTAATGGCAGGCTTTTGACTCTCCAGTTGCCCCAGTGGTACAGCTTGGCACCTCTTATATTTTTAAAGGGTCTCTTATTTCAAGTGTTTTTGAGAACCCTGGATGCTGATGGTTTAAAAAAAAATTCACTGGTGTGCAGTGGTTTAAGCTGTGTGTAGTTTATTTTCTTTCTCTCCATAAATCTTCTTAACTGATGGCACTCTAGAAGGAATGCTATATTTAGTTAGTTATGTTATTGTGAGGTGAATGATACTAACTTACCTTCAGTTTTGCCTTTCTACATGATTTGCAGAAATGACTTTCTCACTAACCCCCCATTTTTTTCCTTGCTGTTTTTCTCTCTCCGTCACATACTACCCACACTCTTGAGGGTTTTGGCGAGGAAAGATGAGTGAGACACGTGGATTGATGCCAAATTCAAGTGTTAGCAACTTTCAGTTCATATTTACAATATTTCATGATTTTATTAATTTACAAACAACATTACAGGTACATTTCAAGATACAAAAATTTTAATATTGCTGTATAACTGTACAAAAGCACTCCACAGGACAACCCTCCATGGGATCCCTGTATATTATTATGTTATGTAATCATGTACAGTGCTGTACTCACCAAAATTTCACAATCAAGAAATTAAATTAGCTTTCATTTATATTAATATGAGTACAATATGGAAGAGGATTTTGTAGGGAAAAGCTGGACAGACACTAAGGCCTCAACTGTGAAGGGAGGATAGAGAATACAGTACAGTGGTCTCTCTAATAACGAACACAATTATTTCCAGAGTCGTTCGTTAACCGAAAATTTCGTTAACTGAATCTATTATTTCAATGGGATATTGGGGAATTGGTTCCAACTCACAATAATAGTATATACATACAAAGTACTGTATACCGGTAATAGAATTAACAAAACTTTAAATATAGACTAAATACAGTACTGTACTGTACAGTATACTGTATAATAATAAATAAAGACTATACTATATTTTAACTTACTTTGAGGTGTGTATGTCGTATTACCGGCAGCTTTGTTTACATATCAAACAGCTGATTGTAGAGGCGGGCGATGATGTCATGCCATATTCTTTACAGAGTGCATTGGTTCTAATGCCTTCTTCATGTTTCATAATATTTTCTGTACAGTACTGTATATTGTCAATATGTGAACTAAATTTCAGAATGACCAATAATTTTATATAAAAAATGCAAAAATACGATCAGCTGATGGGCACACAAAAACTGTTCCCTGTACTGTATATATTATCAATATGTTAACTAACTTTTAGAATGACCAACAATTTTATATAAAAAATGCAAAAATATTCAAGAGCACAACTTTCTTGCTATTTACTCCACTGGAAACGAATGTAAACATAGAACCGATTAACTGATGCACACAACAAAGCGTGTTTCTCGTAAGGCTGTCGTTAATCTAAGTTTTGTTCATTTATGGGAGCTAATTTGTTAACCGAAATTTCGTTAATTGAACCGTTGGTCAATCAAGGGACCACTGTACGAGTACTTCAGAACTGTGATAGGAGCAGAAAGGTGGATTACCTGCACAGTATGTGTAGTGTATTTAGGAAAAAACACTGACAGAGACCCTTACTTCTCAGTTTTTAAAGGGAAATTGAATTTAGTTTTACTGTACATATTGAATACTGATGATTCCAGATTGCTTTGAAGAGTAATTTGAAGAGGGAGGATTTAAATTTGAATAATTTCACATTTACTTGTGTTATACAAACTTGTGCATTTCTCTGTTCTGTACCGTTCATTTTAAGGTGAGCATCATTGACCGGTGAGGTTCATTTTTGGTGGCAAATTGATTGATTCATATTAATTACATAGTGTTGTCATATATATCGCATAGTTTGAGAAAATCTGCATACTGTATATACCTGTCTCTAGAAATGACAAATGCATATAGTAGTCCTATTAATTTTTTCAAAAAGCCACAAACTAATGCTACATGTATACGTATTTGTTATCTGTAAGAGTCTATTGAAAGGGATCTTGATAAAGGGATTAGATCTTGAGCTGACTGCCTTTGTCGATAAATTATCCTTGATTTAACCATTATTTTTATGAGTGGATAAAAGCCAACAAAACTCTTGGCCTGCAACCTGCCCTCATATGACAGGATGGTACGTGTCATAGAACAGGATGGAATTAATGCACTTATTCGTGTGGGTTGTTTTAAGGTCAGTCTACCCAGTATTGCTTATACTCCACAGTACTGTATACATTTATATATTTTTATATTTTTATTTTGACCTTTACAGAAACACTGATCAAAAATTTTCAGGCACATTCATCAAATCTTACTTACAACACTAGAATTGCCATTGTGTTGCTAAACTAGTTTATCTAGAGATGGTCTTTCTTGAATAAAAAATTAAATAAATTTCCATGTTTTGCAGTTCTTCATCTACTATAATTCTCAAGGTAGGGTGCATTTTTTGCCTCAGGGTAATAGAGGCCACTTTTCATATGCTTTTGCTCTGAAGATCTAACAGTGGTTTCCTGTGTCTCCCAGGGAGGTTCGGGCCTAGGATCCCTGGTCAGTCAGATTGCCAAGGCACGGCAAGAAATACAGAATTCCCTTGTCTCTGTGAGTAGGTCCTCAAAGTGAACTTCTTAATGGTATATCATGTTTCTGTAGGTACATTGTTGCTTTGTGCTGGGTAATGTTGTTTTAGGTCCTTCTGATTATTTTCTTCATCATACTGGAGACCAATAGTAGTTGAGCTCTTTAGGCATTATAAATACACCTGATTCACTTGCTATGGACTGTAATTGCATCAAGCATGTTCACTGTTGCATGAGGGTGAGTGCATATTGTTAAAGAGACTAATTTTACCAGCATGAACAGTTTTAGGTCTTGCCTGTTACTGCATGACCTGGGATGTTTTAGGATTACAGATGTTTATAGTTGGTGAGTAACACTGGTAGGGGCAGCATAATAAGAGACATGTGAATTTAGGGTAAGATGCTGTAGTGTGTGTGGAAGAGGTGAATGGTGTATCTGGACGAAGAGTGATATGAAAATGGGTTGAGGAGTATCAGTGTACAGTGATTAGGGATGTTTAATTAAACCTTAAATAATAGGGAGTTTTTTAGGTAGACTATTTGCTCTAATGGGGAAAGTTGAGGGTTTTAAAAAATGGGTAAAATTATGAATATTTTCTTGTAAAATTGACAAGTTTCTTTCACTGAATACTGTGGTGTAATATGATTTCTTGTATGCTTAGCAAGAGCCATGAACAATGGGTGGGAAGATAGGTGTATCTGACAAAGTGGGAGGAAGGGGGATCAAGACCTTGCCATGTGCTCCATCTTTGAACCTGTATCATTATTGATACATTATGTCTGTATTTTCTGGCATGATCAGTCTCTTATGGTGTATGATCCATCATAACTTGTATAACAGCTTCAATAGCTAATGGAAAAATACAAGCTGTATCGAAGGTGGCATTTCACTTTCCCTCCCTCAACATAGTGGGCTAATGGAAAATTTCAGTAAGACAAAACCATTTAACATGATGAGAAATGAAAGAATAAAAGTTATCAAAATGAAAGTACTGTAATTATATTTTTTAATTTTATTTTTATAAGAATGTAGGCTGAGATTCGATAGGGCTGGGCTTATAAGGAATGTGGACTTAGTCATGGTAACTGTTCATGTACAGTATTCCCCTAAAGCTCGTAGGGGTTTGTGGTAAAGTGGACCCCACGAGAAAGCAAAATCCACAAGTTTTTCATGCCGGTTCCTGGGGTGTGCAAAACACAGTACAGTACGGGTACATATAAATAGCTATATGCACATGTATAGCTATGTTATGTACACTTATCCCTTAAACTACAAGGGTTTAAACAACGTGGCCCTCGCCCCTCTGTGGATTGCACTACTGGTTGCAAAGGGAGCAAGGGAGGTTGTGTACTGCATCTGACAACTTTCACTGCTGGCCACGAGGGTCTCTACCGCTCCCCGTCCCACCTTAGGGAGGGAGGGTAATGTAGGGTGCCATTGTTACATATAATGAAACTGAAAGTTGTGGCAAAATCAATTCATTTCTCTAATGTGACTTAGAAATAAAGAAAATTTAACACAATAAAATATGAACAGCATGGGTGTGTGGGAAGTGATTGTCAGTGTGGAAGCTGTGAGACATCTGGTAATGGCTGGTTAGGCATATTTCAGTTTAAATGCCGCCACACAACCACCTCTGCTGTACAAATATCTGAACGTTCGCTATTCATTTTGGATTTGCTTGCTAGGAGGAGGAGGAGGATGATGATGATTAGTATAGACCCCACATCATGAATGATGAGATGATCAATGGGCATAAGACAATATAATAAACCTGAAATAACAAATACAGGGCCTCACAAGTTCACGGATTTTTAGTTCGCGGTTCTCGGTTATTCGTGGCATTTTGGCGGCTGGGACAGGGAGCCATTCGTTCAAGAGACAGTAATTGCCTTTACCTGTATTGTAAATATGTGTGAAGAGACCCTGATTATTAAGATGATCACCGTCAGACTAAGGGTGCTCATCATCTATTTATGATCGCTGTCGTTTAAGGGTTAAGACACTTGTGATTTGTAAGTCGCATTAGAATTTATATCTACATTTTATTTTATTTATTGCCAGGTCAAATTAGAGCATTGAAATACATGTATTTCAAAAATGGTATTGTTGCTTAATGTAAATAAATACTGTAGCAACCGGCACTCGGCCACAAAATATGAATATTTGACTGCAAAATTGAAAAGCGGTACAGTAGTAATTGAGGTATCCGGAAATTTAAGAATGCGAATATTGCTCCATTTCATAGATGATCACTGTCGCTGCGAACAAAAGGTGTTCATCTATTTACAATTGCTGTCGTTTAAGGGTCAAGTATTTTAACGTAATTTTATTGACACCAGAATTTTCCTCCAGATACCTTTATAGAGTACAGTACAGCACAGCACAGTACAGTACTTCTCATTAAGATAGTGAGGAAATGTAAGAGATAAAAAGTTGAAATTCAATTCAATACCTGAGCAAGGGGTAACTGAGCTTTGGACTTGTCATCAACCTCTTTCTTCCTGGTGGGAGATGTGCATGATTGGAAATACAGTATTAGAATGAGGGAAGAGCAATGGAAGGGTTGTACTATACTGGAGGTGTTTTGTAAGTTAGGGACTGTATTGTGGATTAATCATTTTGTGTAATAGTGCTAATAGAAACACACTAGATGACTGGTCTTAGCATATACTGTAAAGTGAATTGGTGTGATGTTTTGTAATCACTAAGAGATATGAGATTATATTTGTATGTAAGTTGAGGCTGTGAGAAGTGTGTTTTTGTGTGGAATGATGCTGTTTGTTTTAACCCTTCCTGTTGCATTCTCTATACCTGTATTGTATATAATATATATATATATATATATATATATATATATATATATATATATATATATATATATATATATATATATATATATATATATAATTAAGAAATAAATTCTCAATGTTCTTCTGTGTCATTTCTTCCCCTTTTTAATGTTTCTGATTTGCTTGATCAACTCTATACAAACTGTCTGAGGAATAATGAACAGTGTTGGCCTTCAACTCCATACTGTATGGTAGTTTTTTCGGACGTGCTAATTTTATTATTGCTGCTGCTTGCTTGTGCACTCCAGTTTAGTTTTAATAATACAGTATTTATATATGCACTTGTGAATAATTTTATTGGAGATTATCTGTGCCTTTTTGTCTTAAATTGTTTTAAATTATTATAATTTATAATGATGATTTTGCCTGCTATTGATTTCTTTATAAAATGTAATTAAGTTTATTAAAGAAGCTTGCTGCAATTATTCTTTATTTTATATCTTCCTTTACTCTTTTGCCACTTATTTTTTTCTTATGTTGATATAAAGTTATTGTGTAGTATTGTCTTATTTCAGTCATCTTACCTTCTGTTGTTGTTTTTTACTGTACAGAACATGGCACAGAGGAAATATGGAGGTAGTGAATTAATTACCTACATTAATCCCATATGTTCAGACTAATGTTTATGGTCACTTTCCTGTTATCAGTTTTTAAAGAACAGATATGTGTTTAATAGTCAGATTGTTCTGGGTTCAAGGCTGGGACATTGCATATATTATAATTGGCTTAAGTTGATGTCTATGTGGACAAGTGTATGTATGAGGAGTGTGATATGGGAGCAGCATATTTGGATGGCATGTTGCTATTACATATAAATGCTTCACTATCAGTTTTGAGTTGATTTTTGTAATCATAGAAACATAGATGTAGTTACAACCTATGTAATGTAGGATTGTTACTTTTAAGAACTGCAGGCATAACTAAACAAGCTGTGATTTTCATATTCAGGTGTTTTTTCACTATTACTGCTCATGTTAGTTGAATGAGCATCCTGTATTATTCTGCAAAAGTTTATCTTCAATAATTAGCATAGATTTTAAGAGATGTCATATAATAGTAAATTGGATCTACAGGGTGGTCACTCGGGCTCTGCTGGTGGTAGTGGAGCGAGTTCTGATGTTCTGAACCGCATCACCAAGCTAGAAGGGGAGAATAAAAATCTTTCATCAAGTGAGTACAATATTATTTAACAGTTTTTTTTTAAAGAACTATGTTTACTTAATATCACTTTTTTAAACTAATTTCCTTTTGGAGGGATCTTTAGCCATTTGCAGTGCACAAAAAAATAATGTGTGAGAATTTGAGAAGCAGAGAGAGAGAGAGAGAGCACTCGTCTTGACCACGAACATCACAAGGCAGTAGTATATTGTCAAATGCAGCTTTTAATGACTACAAGCAAATGTTTATGATCATCCTACAGCAATAATAGCACCACAAGGGTTGACAGAATCTTGCAATAAAAGAAAAAATGTAGTTGATTTTATTTTGCTAATTCAGTTTTAATACTGGTCCTTGGGAGAAACATGCTAAAGGAAAGCAGTTGATGGAATATTTCTAACAGTATTGAACAAATACTTAATATATTTTGACAGTTTCATCCATATAAATCCTCAAGTTATTTGTTTTGATTAGCATGAGTTTGCAGATGTGTACTAGCTGGTAGACAACGACCGCTAAACATTTCCACCATTCATGTGACAAAAGTGAGTCGCCTTTAGTTTATCTTGCTTTTATCGTGATTATTCATGGCGCTCCCATCAGAGTATGCACGAAGCTTACAAACATCCAATCGTGTGAGAAGCGTTTTGAAATTGAATTTTTTGTCCCTTTTTTGGCTTGCATGAGATGGAAAACTATGTTGCATACTACATATCTCTTAGCTACTACTACATGCTATCTTATACTCACCAGTAACTAGGAGAAATTTATAGTGAAGTGGGACATTATGGGCTAAATAATTTTTATAATTTGTCGAGTTAGGCGAGTCTATATTTGCTCGGGTTGTACTGTCTGCTGTCAGAAATGATATAGCCTGAAATCTCTCCTGATAGCAGACTTTGCTTAGGTGTTGGATAGTATGGGAGAGTGTTGGTTACGGATGTGGTAAGTTGACAAATAAGTTGGTGACATGTTCGGTAGACTATGTATCCAGTATCCTGACAATTGGTAACCCTCTCACTGGCTACATCACTTAGAGCCTGACTCCCTCTCACTGGCTACATCACTTAGAGCCTGACTCCCTCTTGCTGGCTCGTCTCAGGTATGGTCACAAACCAAGTTTTGGTGGACACCGCTGGTGTTGTCAGCCAGCAGGCTGGTGAGATATGGATAATGCAACCAGATTGGGATGACACAATATGTGTGTCATCAGCCAGCAATAGGGCGAGATTTGTCCAACTCAAAATGTGAAACGGTTAAGGTAAAAATCCATTTAAAAGGAACCACTACACTAAAAAACTCCACAATACAATCGATTACATATTAAAACTAAAATAGTACAGTAATGTTATTCTTTGTCTTCCCCCTCCTCACATTATCTGGCACTACAGAGTAACCTCAGAAATCTGTAAGGTTAGTCCTACCTTTATTGTCATTAGGTAGCGTTACTCTTTGAGTAGGGTGCAATATTGCACAAGCGGCTGTAGCTCAGGCAGTTACTCCTGCTGTCCTTTTCAAGCTTGCTTAAGTGTACAGGAGTTGCCCGATACTGACATTAAGTTAGAGATGGGGGATTGAACCTGAAAGCATAGCTTGTAACTGAACCAGGATCAGGTGACCCAAATCCCTTCCCTCTTCTCATTGGGATGGCTTACAGGGATGAAATGGAGGCAATTGATTCTACTTTGTAGTTATGCGTTCAAGTTAAAACGAAACAAGATTAAGGCTTGCATGTGCTTACTTGGCAGCAAAAGCTCTCAGTCTTCTCTCTGTATGAAGAACTTTTATACCAAATTCCTCCATTCAAGGAATGCAGTAAGGATGGGAAGGTTGATCTGTTTTTTTTATTATTTATTTATTTATTTTTTCTTCAGATATCTTGTCACAGTTTCAGGTCTTGAAAGCAGAGTTTTCAGCTCCGTAGACTTTGTGGTCTGTATAAATTTCCCAGCCTCAGTTCAGTTAGAAAATAGGATTCAGAACAATCCCTCATTTATCTTTTTAACTTGACTTCATTTTCTTCCAGCTGTATCATCCCTGGAGCAGACAATCCTAACTCTAACAAAACGATTAGAAATGCTTGAATGCGACGACAAGACCACTACAGCACCAACTTCTGCCTCTCCAAAAAAGCCTGTACCAATGGAAACAGAAGATGATGATGACGATGACGACGTTGACTTGTTTGGATCTGATGATGAGGTGAGTAGTGGTTTCCCATAAGAATTATATTAAGTATCATTTTTGCTGCCCCTGAGTACATAATGCTTTTGTTGGAAGTATTGGATTACCCTCATTGACCAAGAGGAAGATTGTTGAAGCTATTAATCTTTTGGAGTGAGGTGTGTGCAAACCTGTGTGTTCCTCAATTTTATACACCTGATTGGGGGCAGGGTTATGTTTTCCAGATCCAAAGGTAAGTGTGGATTGTGTTCTTGACACCAATGGGGGATTCAATATATAAAATTGAGCTTTGAGTAATGAATGTTCCCTTACTGAAGCAACTATCTTGTTTGAAAACCTTGTCCTGCTAGTGGGGTAGTTTATGTTGAATATTTTTTCTAATTATTGAATTCTTATCATCAGATCCTGCACCTGTTCATTGACAGACTCTCATGGCCAGGCCCCCTGGGTCATTTGCTTGTCAAAGTGCCTTTAAATAAGGATTCAGTGATTCAATCCTCATTTAATGAAAATCATAAAAGTTCTGAAATTAATGAAATTGTTGGTGGTTTTAGGTCTGTAATCTTAATGCTGTTTAAATACACAAAAACCTTCTTTATCAACAGGACGATGAAGCAGCAGCACGCGTAAGGGAAGAGCGAATAAAGGCCTATGCAGAGAAGAAAGCCAAGAAACCTGGTCCTATTGCAAAGTCCTCAGTTCTGCTTGATTGCAAACCTTGGGATGACGAGACAGATATGTCTGTCATGGAAACAGAAGTCCGTAAAATTGAGATGGACGGTCTGGTATGGGGTGCTGGTAAGTGAGATTCTTGTTATTCATAATAATATCAGACACTAAAGCAACATGGATGATAAAAGTATATGTAAAGGATTAAAAAGGAGAAAACTAGTACAGTATCAAATGAGATGACTTAGTTTTCCAGAGAAGTTGTGTAGTCAGCAGTGGATTTATTGGAAGAATGTAAGTAGGCGTCATTTATTGGCCATTACCGTAATTTTTCTTGATTAATTTTCATGAATGATTTTTACCTTTGACACTGTTGTCACATATTGTTATTTAAAAAACTTTTCATCCTTTTTGTAATTCTACAGCAAAACTGGTGCCATTAGCTTATGGAATTCAGAAACTTTCCATTCTGTGTACGGTGGAAGATGAAAAGGTCTCCATAGATGATCTAAGTGAGAAGATTCAAGAAATAGAGAACTATGTAAGTAGATGACCAGTGTGTGGTTATTTCTGTAAATAAAAAATTATTATTCATCTAATAATCCTATAAATATGAAATACTTTACCCGAGGATTCAAATAGGAATGCAAATACAGTAATATCTTTGTTAGCTGGAATCACTCAAACTTGGAACTCTCCGATAGCCGGAATTGAAATTTTCTGGAAAATTCTGAGAAAATCTTTCCGTTACCCGGAAAATTCAGGGGATGAGGGATATTTTTCCGGGTTCGAGAGATAATGTAATGGGCAATTTCTGGAACTTCCAAGAGCATTTTTCCATTACTCGGAAAATTCCGGGGACGAGGGATTTTTTCCAGCTCTAAGAGACTCGTCTCATGACCCCGGATTCTCTCATTCCCGGAGTTGTTCTGCACCAATTGTTGTGGCTAATGGGGACATCACTGCACCATACTTGGATTTCTAATAGTAATGTATTCTAATATGAACACTCCATCCCTGACAGTCACTGGCAGGGATTTCCCAGGTTGATGGTTTAGGTTGAGAGATGTACCAATTGATAGTGCCATCTATCACTGTTTAGGTTCAAGCTTGGGTTAAAACCTTTAACCCCCTTGTGTATGAACCCCTTTCTGAGTTGAATAAAATGATCTTGCGTTTGCCAAATAAATTATTAAAAGTGGCGTCCGTATTGTGAAGGGTTTAATCTATGGGTGGCGAGTCTCCTGGCCCCTCCCTGACCAGGCGTCCGTATTGTGAAGGGGTTTAATCTATGGGTGGTGAGTCTCCTGGCCCCTCCCTGACCAGTTTATCAAGACGGGTTTCCACGATCAGTCCTTGATTTTTATTTTTTTTTCCACAGGTTCAGAGTGTTGACATCGCTGCATTCAACAAAGTCTGAAATGCTATTCATTCCAGTGCTAATTGAATAAAGAAGTCAGTTTATATAAGTACGATTGAATTTTTCATCTCCTGTTTTATTATTATTATTACGATAGCCTGGTGAGGAGAATAACCTGCCGCGATACAGTTTATTTGGAGTTGACGTGGCCGGTTAATCTCCTTACCGGGCGATTGTAGTCAAATGTGTTGCAGGTTTGGCTTGGACCAGACTGCCTCTGGTGTGTTTAGGGCAATCAGTTGCCGGGTATTGCCATGTGTTATCGTCCAGGAGCCTGGGTGAACGTCAAGCCAATTCATCATGTACTGTACACGTCTTGTTCCTCATTAAGACACGAGCCGACTCGCCAGCGTCTCCTCGCCTGTAACAGAACAACGTTAATTCTTATCGCTCCCCATAATTACTTTCACTAATCTTATCACTCATATGATTACCGCTGTCAATTATAATATTTGGTACATTTTTACCAAAGTATCTTGCGGACTTCAAAATCATTATGGATCATAACTTTGGGTAAGTGGTTGGAAGAACTTATGCTTTTAAATTTTGAATTTGGTTAAGAAGTGAGAGTATAGAATTATTAGATAAAACAAAAAGGTAGAGTTTTATGGAACCCTAATCTTATGCCAGATGGGATCATGGTTGGTAGATTCAAGCTTTGGATTACAGGAGTAAGGGAGGTTCAAATGATCACGAGTACAGTTGTTGTCGCCTATATGAAATGGGAGATTTTTTATAATTTAAGTGAAGATTATGGTCATTTTATGTCGAAATTTGTGCTTCTGTAAGAAATAAAAACGGGATGATGAATAGGAAATGGGTTTACATTAGTATGAATACTTCTGATATTACACATGTATAATAATAGTAGTAGGTGGATGTAGGTTTGGGCAGGATGGTCAGGGATGAATGTTAACCAGTGAGGTCTCTTACAATATAGACGAACATCATTAGTATAGTTTGGTGAAGAAGTGTAATACAAGTAATTTTACTGTTTAACACCCACTGTGAAAATGGCCTCTGGAACTCTTAACTTGAGAAAGCAGTTATCCCATTCAACCATGAGCTGACGTTACTACTGAAATGATGTTCTTGACCGCTAGTTAGACAACCTCCCCGTGAACTACTGCCAGGTTAAGGTCTATGTACTGTCAGAAGCAAGTTTTAGTCATTCATAACCAGTACCCTCTGCTTGCATAGCTAATTCTTCCTTAGAACTGAAGGATTCAGAGCACTGTACTGTACTGGGCAACTGGATAGAAAGAGTCAAATACTAAGGTGAAAAGAGAATTTACTTGTTGTGAAGGATATTTGTTAATAACAGTGGAAGAAAAATAGCTACAGGGAGATAATCCACTTTGAAAAATTGATAATTCTCCCATGGTTGTACTTTCAGGAGTGCCTGAGGCTTACAGATCAATACTGTACAGTACTATATTTTGAACCCAGCACAAATAATTACTACTTGTTTACAGTTTTAGCCTCAAGAAGGTATAAGTGACACAGTTATTGCATGGAAACTACCAGTCGATGAATGGACTAATAAAAGGATATGGACAGATAAGGTACTTAAACTCTTAAATGGTTACCATCATTAGTGGAAGTCAGGGCCAAATGCAAGAACTGCCGTCGTGTACACGATGCTGTGGTATCCCGATGGTTGCTTTGCAAGAAGCACTCGGTACTTAAAAAAAAAAAGTGCGATTCATTATTGGAACGTGGGAGAATTTCGTGGTACTCTCCCCTCCGCCCGATGACCACTACGATGGAACAATATTTTGTAACCAAAAGAAAAGAAATAGAATTGGATGCACATGAATTGTATAAATCTACAAAGGAATAATATTTTTTATAAGATATCCTTCATATAGAACATCACATGAAGAATTTTATTGTTCTTTTTAAAAGAATTCCATGTTTGTGTGGGAACATCTGCCAGCCTCTACTTATAATACCTAATACTATACTTTGTTATATTCTACTGACTTGATCCACAGAACAGGCCATAGTTCTCTTTATTACCCTCACCCAACCCCAAGTTGGTGACAAACTTAATACTTTATTGTTAGATTTAATAAGGTCAAAGAAGGAAGGAACAGATATTACACTCTATTCCCACGTTCTTATGGTTGTCACAGGCTTATAATCCAAAAAATAGGAAAATGAGGTGTACCTTAGCTTGGGATTCAAGTTTTTCATGCTGGTAACTCGTGCCACTGCCAAAGTTTTGATGGTCGCAGCATACCAACCTCCTAGTCTTCCGTCAGTTGGTATCATCTGATTACACCACAATGAAGTAGTAACAACACCCGATGGTTGGGAACCACCATGACCCTTCTTGAATAATCGGTAAACTTTACTTCCATCGTATTACAACCACCGGGATACCACAACATTGTGTACACGATGTCAGTTCTTGCATTTGGCCCTTAGTTTCCCCAGTGGGTAAATTACTTGTGGTGGAGGATGTCGTAACTGTCAAGTAGCAGCTCTTTGGATTGCTGCACAACCTGTACACCTGAGATCGATAGCTGTCCACAGTGAAGCAGCTATGCACGACCAGCAAGATCTTGGACAACAACCAAACATATCTACAGTACAACCCCTCAACAAACCATCTCGCTACAGAACGATACGTATGATGAAGAGTCTTATAAGCATTATGCACCGGAAAATGTATGAAAGCATTTTCACAAGCTGTCATGAAGCAGAAGTGTCATTGCACAGTCTTATAGGGTAATACAGTCTCTGAACTCTAAGGTGAATGCAATTGTAGACGAGACTAATCAACTAACTCGTATTATCCGTGGCTTAATTCGATCGATGCCTACACTAGTAGAATGGCTAGTATGCTTTACAGATTATTTGCATGCAGCCAAAACAACTACCCAAGCTCTCACAGAAACCAATGATATATTCATAGTTGACTTAGTGATTGCAGGTTTGGGTTGTGTAGATGCACAACTTTTGCCAATAGGCCAACTTATTGCCTCTTTAAATATAGCAAAAACCGACTGTCATCTAACTCCCATCGTTCAGGAGCAGGAGGTGAAATTTTATTGCCCCTTGTTAGAAGCATCCTTAATGCACGAGGAAATGCTAATACACATTCCACTAAAATAAGAGAAGAAATTTAATGCATGGCACTTGGAACCATTTTCAATGAAAGCAAATGCCAATCATCTGGTTGTTAACTAACACACACAATTGATTTTAGTTTCAGAAGACTTTTCACTAGTTAGGGTAACTAAGTATGATACACAGAATCATTGTAAGTCACTTTACTTTCATTTGCATGTCTCTCCCGTTTATGCTTTCGCTTTCACACGGGCTGTAGAAGCAGCTGCTTGTGAACTAGCCAGTTGTGGAATTGCCCCCACACAGAGTATCTATAGAGGTGAAGGATTTAGAAAGTGCCACTGTAGATGTAGCATGTCCTATCTATGAATCATATGAAAAAGTTGATAAAGAATTCTACCTGTATCCTCCAGACTGATGTCTTTAATGTTTTAGCAAAATATTTGCTTTACTCAATTTAATTTTTTGTTGTAAATGTGAAATAAAAGTAAAATTATTTGTACCTATGTGAATTTTAATATTTTTTCTTCATATAAATTGCCCAGTTCATGAACTAGGTAAGGTTTCATAAATGTTGTTTTGGAAGACGAAGGACCAGGCTTTATGTGATAAACAACATAGTCTACGTCAGTTTTTGTAGTCCCTGTGGTGTTGTGGTAGCGTTCCCTGTTCCTATGTGGAAGTCCAGGGTCCCATTTCTTTTGACTATTGGAGTATTGAGTGTACAGTATATTGAGGCCGCATGCATTTGGACTTATCATATATATATAGTGTGTGTGTGTGTCATAGCATGTTACTGTACACACAACTGCAGGAAACGACGGGCCTGATAATTATACAGTAGATCCTGGATGAAAATCAACATAACCTCGGGACCACCAATGTGTAGAGGTAATGGCTGTAGGGGGGCACACTCGCCTTGCCTTGCTTGACATCACCAGATAATGAGACATCCTAACACCTGAAGATGTGAAGGACTTAAGGTAAACAATTTTAACCTCATCATTGTTAGTTAAACGATTTTATATTTGCATGTTCCTAAATTGCAAACGTGTAGATACATTACAACATAACATTAATGACAGGTCTGACGAGTAAAAAAAAAGGCTGCAATAAATATGTATTTCCAAACAATGACCAAACATAATGTGGTAACCTGCCCTGATAACGATTCTCTTATTTACTCACAATAAGTAAGTATAATAACCAAATATTATTTTCTACAGTATTAATCTTATAATATGTTTGTATCATAATTTAAGCTTGCTCTCACATTAGTGATTTATGTATAAAGTCATCAGACGTGAACAGCTCCACCTGTTAGGACACTCCCGGCGACTACACTAGGCATTGTGTTGTTTAACTGGCACTGTAAGAAGCTTTGTCTATGGGTTGAAAATCAAAATTGAACCAAAGAATTAACAGAGTTCCTTCCAGTGGTTCATTCTGCTTCCTGAAGACACATACCTTTTGAGGTGAGTGTACAGAGGCCTCTTAGGGGTGGACACACTAACTCTCAGTAGGACAAGGGGACGTGTGTCTTGGGCATGATCCCACCTAATGACTGCTCTCTACCCTCGTCTCGGCTGGGTGACTCTCGCCGGCCATAGACTCTGAGCAAGGACTTGTAAACTAGCTAGAACTGATTACAAACCAAGCCCTTCGGCAACATATACCAGACATAAATGCGATTTCTACTGGGAATGAATGATGTTCAGTGGATAATTGACAATACTATATTGACATTATATAAGACTATTTAATTGGTGAATAGATAATGACTTAAATGCCTGCCTACAGCACTTACCTGCATTACCCACCTACACTCCCCACAATCTCTTGGCAAGGGGAACACACCTTTCATCTTCCCACGACAAAGGGTTGCACTGATAGCATGTGATATTGAGGTAATCATGCTAATTGATCAGTACTGTGCTGGTTTATGATGCTGTAAAATTGTAATAATAACCAACACTGTTATTTATTTAACAGTAAAGATACAAATACTGTAATAAGTCGAATAACCAATATTACTACTACTACAGTACTACTTTGCTGTCACTCAAAATCGAGTATGATGATCATCCAGCTATGATACAATGATATGAGTTATTAAAGATGTCACCAACGTTGGTGAGCTCTGAGGTGACTCGAGAGGCCGATACGGGACCGGCAGGGCCGTGCACAGATGGTGCTTGTGTGGGGGGCTGCGTCTAGGGCAGGAGCGTATTTTCGGCGTTGGCGCTTGTCTGCCTTGATATGCAGTCGGGGTAACTCGTAAGCATTGACGCCTCCTGTGGTGCTCCTCAAAGCGTTAGGATGTGGAGTGAGTATCTCCCAGGTGAGGGACCCGAGTCGATTTGGTACTTTTTCAGGTTTGTCCTTAGACTTATACCTTTTCTGTTGCCAGACAGCGTTATGTTCATTATTCGTTAGGTGACAGTAAAATAGCTGTTTTGGCAGTCTACTGTCGTCCATGTGGGCAACATGGCCACTTCAACGTAGTTTTTCGTGGATAATGGTAGCCTTGATGCTCCTGCAGTTAAAATCAGCGAGAATACTGGCATTTGCTCTTTTGTCTTCCCAACGAACTCGGAGGATGGAACATAGACTACATTGGTAAAAGTTTTCAAGTGCCTTGAGGTGTCTCCAGTATGTGACCCATGTCTCGCTGCCATACAGCAGGATTGGGAGGAGCACTGAATGATACACGTGCAACTTTGTAGATAACTTCAGTTCCTTACAACTGAAGACACGAGTACAGAGTCTGGCAAAGGCTTGAGATGCACATCTGATCCGATGTTCAACCTCTTCATTGATGTTCGCGGTGATGGACAGGCAAGAGTCAAGATACTGAAAGTGGGTAATATTAGAGAGGGTAGTACCATTAATCTAGTTGGATGGTGGAGGTGTGACTGAACCAGGAGCAGACTAAAAGAGAATCTGAGTCTTACATTCACCTCAAGGCCGAAGTGTGCCTTCGCATCTGTTTAGGTGTTCAGGATCCCCTGTAGGTTGTGTGCAGAGTGAGCAATGAGGGTGAGATCGTCTGCCTACTGAAGTTCAGAGATGGAAGCATGCCGACACCTTTGTTCCTGATGGAGTCGTCTAAATTGGCACTGGCACGAGTCAGGAAGGCAGCCAAGTAAATGGAAAAGAGAGTTGGTGCGAGAGCACAACCTTGTTCTACCCCCGTTTGGATGGAGAAGAACTCAGACGGTGCCATTGTGCAGGATACTGACGTTCATGCCTACTTGGAGTTCCCTTACAATGGTGATAAATTATGGCGGGCAACCAAAACGACTGAGGGTCTACCATATGGCTACCCTGTTGACCGAGTCGAAGGCCCTAGTAAGGGCGATGAAGGCCATTTACAAGTATTGATACTGTTCTTTGCACTTTTCCTGTATCTGGCTGGCAGCAAAGATCAAGTTAGTGGTGCCTCGTCATGGTCTAAAGCCACATTGAGGTTTTGGGAGGAAGTTTTCCACTTCAGGAAGAAGTCGGTATAGGAGGACACAGGTGATATCTTGCTGGCTATGGACAGCAGTGAGATCCCATGGTAGTTGCCACCGTCTGACCGGTCTCCCTTGTTCTTATAAATATTGACGATGGAGGCGTCTTTAAGATCTTGTGGGACTTCTTCCTTCTCCTATAAAGGCCTGTGCCTCTTATAACATTTTTCTTTGCTCTAATACGTATAACCATTGGTAGCGTGACAAGAGGAGGCTCGTGGGTATATGTAATGATAGTATCAAGTAATAGGGAAGAAATAACGGTAGATACTGTAGGTAAATAATAGACACAATATACAAAAACAAAATTTATTTAAACATTAATATGGAGGTAGGAGAAAGAATATATGTACCAACAGACGAAATCTGGTACTATGCCCTCAGGCTCAACATACTCACACCACTACTGGGTGGACATACTCAGTAACACTCACACCACTACTGGGTGGACATACTCAATAACACAAACTCTTACAGTAACTTAGCACCATTAAGACCAGGGGCAACTGCCACTACAACACTCAGTCGTCAGGAGTGATACTCAAGCACCCGCCATGGGGTCCTGCCACCATGGGGTACTTTCCAACAAACTCTGAAGATCCCAGTGGAATAACCCCACCACACAAATAGCCCTACTGAGTTAGACACTCATCCACCAATGATGGGGGCTGGTGGTGATGTGTGGCTTGGTGATCCGGGGTCACCTCGCAGGCTGAACGTTAGGGTCAGACGAGCCAGCTATGGGGCCCATAGGTAGTCTGAAGTGTCTGACGGTCGGGTCTCACGAAGGTAACTGATCCTACTGGACCTCGGACATCTCCCCAGACATAGTGGATACAACATCCACGCTACAGACATAGCCTAGGCTGCGTTAGGGACCTGTATGGGTGAAGGGGCGAGCACTTACTAACGGTGACAATGACATCACGTTTCAGGGGACGTTAAAGACGTAAATATTACTTCACTCCGAGCATATCAACTACGTTACTGTAACACTTGCACAATCAACTATTAATTGGGTCAAATCGCGTAAAGAAGGGCGAATTACAACACAGAGTGGAATGATCTACCTGTATGGGTGAAGGGGCGAGCACTTACTAACGGTTGAAATGCCCGCGGCACCCTCACTCAAAATAGGTCAGGGAGTCCACCTATCTCTATTTCGATGAATTAATTTACTGTACACTCTGACGTTGAAACTGAGACTATGAACTCAGTTTCATTCCCTACTACTATCTTTGCTAACAATGCTCTGCCTGAGCTATCAAAAGCAAAATTAAATTGATTACAAAGGGTTGGATGGCAACAGGTCCCCAACATACAGCGTCTTGCTACGAAATCCGCGGATTATATTCAAAGTTCCCTTTAGACAAAGACGGCCTATCGATGATGTCATCAAGGAAACGGAGAAAACGGGGGATGTTTCCACTGGGGGACTCAGAAGGTTTTGTGGACATTTGAGCGTAATATGAATCTTTAAGGTTTTCAGGTTAGCCGTCATCATGATCATGACACTCCCATAATTATATGCTTCAGGAGAGAGTGTACCTGATATAAAGGTTCTGTTCAGCACACTTGCTCAGGAGTAGTAGGCCGTTGGAATTACACTTGCCTAACCCATTTCTCCCCATGATTCCTTGCCATATGTCAGCATCTCTTCCAACAATGGCACTGAAGTCACCAAGGAGCACAACCTTATCTTCTCTGGGGAAAGAGGTTCGCACTCTGTCGAGGTCGGCATAAAAGGCCTCCTTGATGTCATCTTCTGCATCCAGTATTGGGGCGTATGTACTGATGAAGAAGGCATGATGTGAGTGATTCAGTTGGACTCAGAGCGTCCTGAGGTGCTCGATGATCCCAACAGGCATTTCATTTAGCCTCTGTAAGATGAATTGAAGAATGGCGAAGCCAACTCCATAAATGTGGTTTCTCTCCACAGCAAGCTTACATTTTCAGAAGAAAGCATAGACTGCGCTAGACTGAGTTGCCGGATGCCCATATATACACGAATACACGAGGAAGACTCACATGCTCGTGACTCTTCCTCAACGCATCTCTAAGGTATGTGAACGATTGTTTCCAGCCAGGTAAAGTCAGTTTAATTCAGTTGAATTTTTTGAATATCAGTGTTCGTGTTTTAACATAGTGAAATGATCGTGTGCCAAGTATAATAAAAGTAAAGTAATTATCGTTGCCAGACATATGTAATACATAGTTGAAGTTAGACCATTTTAACACGCTCGTGACTCTTCCTCAACGCATCTCCAGGCACAGAATGGGTGTTAGCTGAATACCCAGCAGCTACCGGGGATTGGTAGCTGCATACAAGCTGGCTGTCTTGAAGGATGGCGATTGGATTGAGTGAGTCTCGCACCCTGGGAACTAAGCCCGGGGGATGAACTCCCTCTCAGTGTGTGTACTGCAACCGACCCTAACAACGCTCTCCGTTTGTTAGTGTGACACCAGTGTGACACTCTGGTGTATTCTTCACAGTTACAGTATAGGGGCCAAAGTATTGTTGTATATGATTGGGGATAATTAGCAGAAATATAGCTATCCCATATTGAGTAGTGAACCCATAAATATTGATAACACCAGTAATAACGTGTTATGTGTTGTGAGTATATCCTCCATAATACGACCAACAGTTCTAGTGAAGGTGCCATATGTACGCTTGTCATGTGGGGTGTTCTTCTAAATGTACAACCAGTAATGATGCAAGAAGCAAGAGCATCTAATTGGAATTGCAGATGAGTAAAGCCAAGGAGTTGATCCTTTATAGTTGTATGTTAATGACATCTTTAACCAAATTTAATTTCATATTAATAAACCATTTTTAGAGTATGTTAGGGGTGTCATTTTCCCTCAGTATCTACCTTTACTCTTGTCCATAGCTTGATACCAGAATTACAGAACCCATGTGCCCTAACCCTCGCCATGCTACCAAAGGTCAGAGGTAATAGAAATAGGAAAAAAAAAGACTATAAGGAAAGAAAAGAAAGAGAAAAAAAAAATCCGCGGCAGCCCCCGCCCTTATATTATTATTATTATTATTATTATTATTATTATTAGCACACACATACACACAGTCCATAATGCGGTCAGCCACGAGTAGATACACCCTTTATTAAAAATAAATAAAGATAGTGTTCTACATTTCTGACAAGACTATGTGTGTCCTTTGAGAAAAAGGCCACGAGAGGGTTAGTGGGCGGTGGGTGGTGGTTTGAGGGTGTGGTGGTGGGAAAAGCGAGTGTTTCTTTGAGAATAAGGTTGAGATAATGTAAATAGGCTAGGTCAAGGGGTGGTGGTAGTAGGTGGTGGGTGGTGATAGTGGTGGTATATTAGGCCGCCACACTGCAGGGACATCATCATTCAACTCAATATGTCCCAACAGCTTGTGTGTTCTCTTCTTCTGGTGGTGGCGGTGGTCGTAGCTGGTATGACAACCTTTCTTCCTTCACCTCCTCTTCTTGGTTTCATTACCTACCATTAAACACCACTGTACCAGCTTATCCACACTCCTGACCCACCATAAGGCACTGTAACACAGAAAGTCTCCTAAAACGTGTTGTTTGTTACCACAGTCAACTTGAACACCAAGGCATAAGTAACCACCTGACTGTTGGCTCCTTCATACTCTTTACACTCCACTAAAACACAATAATACAGTCATGACAGTCTATCAAAATAAAACTTTCTCTTGAATAATAAAACATTAATAATATAATATTACCCTCAAAAAGGCTTGATATCTTTATGTTCTTCATTTTCTAATAATGTAAACCTTAATAACTTGTGATTTAGTGATTCATTATTTCCCTCAACACTTATGACATGCATGTCGTTTATCTGTTCATAAATATTTCTTGTCTTGGTATAATCTGAGTAGTAAGTTGTGTTTCTTTGAGACAACACTATGTATCAAATGAAGTACTTTGCCTCATACGTAAACTATGAAACTAGTCATAATGAGAGGTACTGTTGGTCTCAGTTTGAATTGTGTAGAGTTGTAAGGTGGTGTTCTGATGCCTCAGTGTTCTCTAACTAACCTGACTCTGTGTTCTCCTATTTAAAAATGTTGTTATTCTTAACAGTGTGCTAGTTAATGCGTGTTCTTGTACTTAACTGGTGATCTACTGAGATTGTTTACATACCCACAGGTCATGCTGACTGGAGCTACAGTGGAAACGACAATGGTGAGTGTGATCAATACAGCTTCCTCCACTGACCAGGGAACCTCCACACACACACACACACATAGTCACTCACACACACACACACACGCACACGCACACACACACACACACACACATACACAAAGCCACCATAACAGATCTTTTCCCCCACAAATCTTCACGTGAGTTACAGATAGTGAATCCCTCTGTCTCATCTTAACTCACTCGAGCCTGAAAATGCTGCTCAAAAGGTGTTAAAACACACTATATAATAGATAGAATGGATACCTGAATAACTAGCTCATTGTTAAGTGTACTTATTGATACAGACTCTGATCAGCTGTTAAGTCATTGGGGAGAAGAAATATTAATTCAGGAAGTCGATTCTAATTGTTTAAATGTGTTTAAGAGAAAGAGTGTCTGAGCTGGACCACACTTTAACACCAGCTGCAGGTATGGCGCTCGTGTCTGTGTGTGTGTGTGTGTTCCTTAACAACGATTCACTACAAATTATTGGTGTTAGGCAAGACGTAAATACTTAACAATGAGTAAGTTCTAGTTTTTGTAATTTTAACAACATTCCTGTAGAGTTGTAACCATTATCTTTGTTAGATGGTTACTGAGAAAGAGTTTGTGTTGGTTAAGGCCAAGTGTTTGTCGTGTACAGGACCTGAGCACTGGAAGGATATGTACCCAGAGTGTGGGGGTGAGAGACAATCCCCTGTTAACGTGGATACTGAGGACGTAGTGGGGGAGGAGCCATGGCCTGAGTTCCAGTGGCATCACTTCAACACTGTCCCCAAGATGATGACTCTCACCAACACCGGCCACTCAGGTAACTTACCACTCAGTCTGCCGCCACACTCACTATAGCTTGACACTCAGATAATTATAGTCTCTTTTTGACAATATATGTATAGTTATTAATTATACAATGACTATACAATGCCTGTTAGATCGAGTATTTCATGAGAGATTTAGTTATTAATGAATTATTGTACTTGTAGAGATATTAATAAGTAAAACTGAAGGTAGGAGGGCCAAGGGATGCTTATAATGGGTGAACTCACTGTGTGGTGGTGATGGTGTGACATGTTTGTGGTGGTTTACAGCTCAGGTGTCGTCTGAGGACCTGCGGGCGTCAGTGACTGGCGGGGACCTGGGTGCCGAGTACACCTTCGCCCAGTTCCACTTCCACTGGGGCAGCCACGACAAGCTGGGAGGCTGTGAGCACACTGTTGACGACAAGAGGTGAGTCACACACCTTGGAACCTTGAGTCACCCACGCTGAAGTTTGAGTCACATTTGGCCTGAAGTATAAATTCATTTACTTCATTTCACTACCAAAATCAGTTAGACTCTCGGCTGATAACAATAACTAACAGAACAACGTAAGTATAGTTGTCATATTCAAATTAACACAACACAAAAAAATAGTTCTCAGTACAATATCTTCCAGAGAAAACGTCAGATTTAGTCTTGTCTGTCCATAAAGTCACAGCCAATGGAAACATCAGATTACAATCGTAGAAGACATTAATGATATAGTTCCCACTTCAGTGTAGAACAGATCAGTTACATCATCACTGGCACAATAAATAACACAGACCTGGTGTTGACAACCATTAGAACACACTAGACATCTCACTCTACTGCGACAGGTGGGCTTCAGAGCTTCACCTGGTGTTCATTACCACGAGAACACACTAGATATAAACCTATCTCACTCTACTGCGACAGGTGGGCTTCAGAGCTTCACCTGGTGTTCATTACCACGAGAACACACTAGATATAAACCTATCTCACTCTACTGCGACAGGTGGGCTTCAGAGCTTCACCTGGTGTTGACAACCATTAGAACACACTAGATATAAACCTATCTCACTCTACTGCGACAGGTGGGCTTCAGAGCTTCACCTGGTGTTCATTACCACGAGAACACACTAGATATAAACCTATCTCACTCTTTCTGCGCCAGGTGGGCTTCAGAGCTTCACCTGGTGTTCTACAAGACGGAGTACGGCAGTATGGAGGAGGCACTGAAGAAGTCTGACGGTGTGGCGGTGTTCGCGGTCTTCCTCGAACATTCTCAAGAGGATAATCCCGGCCTGCATAATGTTGTAGCCGGGCTCTCCAGCATCACAAACCCGGGTCAGTGCTGGTGTTTATGTAGTAGTAATAATAACAAATAACATCCAGTATTGTAATAAGAAAACTACTAATAATGACAACATGATGGACAAATTTAAGATAATAACAAAAACAATAACAGGAGCCATGACTAATGTCAATGTCACGCTACAGAGGACAGCACCACCATCAAGCCCTTCCCTCTGATGGAAATCCTTCCTCGTTCCCTCACTGAGTTCTACCGCTACCAGGGATCCCTCACCACCCCCGGCTGTAACCAAGTCGTGACCTGGACAGTGTTTAAGCGTCACATCACCGTCTCTTCCGCTCAGGTATTGTCTAAGTCTTCACTTACTAATGAGGTCAAAGGTTGGAGGAGTATAGTCATTAGTGCAGTTGCCTTGTTCTTATATATTTATTTAAGAAACTAAAAGAAATGAAATAAAAAAGTTTATGTCATTCTCCCACACGCAGCTGAAGATGTTCAGGTCGCTGAAGTTTGAGGACGGTGAGGCCATGCAAGACAACTTCCGCCCCATTCAGCCACTGAACGATCGAGAGGTGAGAGAGAGAGAGAGAGAGAGAACATAAACAAAATAGTATATCCATAAAGTTAACTACTTGTTCATGTATTGTAATAGTTAATTAATCCAGACTCTTTCTATCAGTAATATTGTTTTGTTATTTTTCGCAGATCTTCCAGGGGTTGGAGGAGGAAGATATCATCAAACATTAAAACGGTTTAAATTAGTTAGTACTTAACTTAACTTAACTAAAATATTTACTAACTATTACTGTTGCTATAACCTAAAACGTTATTTATTAGTGGATGTCCTCTTATTTATTATTTCTAGGTCATTAGCAGTAATTATATTAATAACCAAACACGGATATATCAATCACCTTTGTCAACCACCAGCTTATGTATTTATTTGTTATCATTAATTTGTATTTACCTGAATAAGCTTTGTTTTCATGCAAATATTATGGAAATTAATCATTATGCAAATTACAGTATCGTGAATACCTCAGTTGAGCCTTGTGGCTAATGGACAGTACATTTAATATCAGCCACTGTAACTCAGAATAAATCCTGACTGTACTGTGTGTTTACGTCAACCTTATCATCCACCCTGTGGGCAGGAAGCTTCTCTAACACGTTAATATTGAAGCTTAGTTCATTTTAACCAAATTACTTGACGATAAAATTATAGTGTAATTTATTGTAACCAACACTTCTTCAGTATTGTATGTAGTGAAGACGTCAGCAACAAACTACCATGAGTTCTTACTGAATGGTATACAGCTCCTCCTCGACTTACGACGGGGTTAGGGACCCAAATCCAGGTCGTAAGTCGAAAATGCTTAAATAATACATAGAAAATCTAAACTGGGTGTCTCTTTTTATTCTCAGCACCACAAAACTCACTTTTATGCTTGCCAGCCATTTTAAAGTGAATTACAAACGAAAATTTTATCAGTGTACTGACGTTGGGACTCGAGAATACGTAATTTGACAAAATTTTTGGAATGACTGAGGCAGGTCGTAAGTGCGTGTGGTCATAAGTGGAGTAGGTTGTAAGTCGGGGAGGAGCTGTAGTTACGTATTAAGATACACTAAACTAATGTGTACATTATCTTGAGACAAGTACTGTATTCTGTCGGGAGTTTAGTAACATGTACAAAGCCGCAGCAGTACGTCTGGGATATGTTTTTCTATGTTTTAACTTATTATATTGAAATATATGTGTTGTCGTAGTATACAAGTGCTTTGACTATACCACACACACACTACTAATATGTTGAGGGTGCCAAGAGGTCAAAGATTATTAATGTTACGGAATAAAGAAGTATATTCTGTGCCTCCATGCGGGTAACTAACCTAATGACTTATATTATTTTTAAACATTATGATTATGTAGTAAGCGAGGTTGAAGGTTCCACAAACCCTCAGAAAGTTAAATATATCACTTATAATCAATCTCATTTGGAAATTTAAAAATCATAATATAACCTTAGTTGAGAAGTTTCATAGTTAAACCAAACGTAGTGAAAGAATCCAGCTTTATTTTCCTTATGATATTAACGTTACTGTAAATTAAAATACTGTACTGTACTTAGGTTTTGGGAGTTTGTTAATTACGGCTTATATAACACATGCTCCACGTATCTTGGTCATTTGTACAATTATTGCATCATTTAGAATTATAATAAAGTATAATTCATGTTTCACATTTAAAGAAAAAGTGGAAAAGTATTGATTCGATTTCTTCTTCATGTTCCATCTGAATATAATTAAATATACTTTATTTTAGGGATTATGTTAACACTCGTATTTCATCCTCTTTGAAACCTTGTTAACTGTATATTGGTGGGTTTTACGGGTACTCAACAGGCTGTAAAAATCATCCACAAGTTATCCCCTTCACGGTACACTCATTTAACCGTTTGTTAAGGCTTATATTACACCCTTCTTCACGCACCTGTCTTCTTTACTCTTCACTTGGCATAATTGTGTTTTTTTTTTTGGTGGGGGATTATTAACGTTTAAATTACACTCCCCCAATTATTGCTCCAAAATCATAGGAAATTATTTTGGCTAGAAAGTAATGGCGATTCAAAATCTTTATCACTTTCTAAAAAATATTGAAATTATTGACGGGAAAAATTATTCAGGTGAATTTTTTGGGGCAGCACTTGATCTAATTTTATCCAGTACAGAACTTTATTTTCTCACCTCTATCACTCACAATAACCAAATATTACTTTCAAATCTTCAACCATCTTATCCCCTGGCCATTGCATACATACAATTCAGGTAAAAACATCCTCTTTATCACACAGAATATTACAGGTGTCTGGCAGATCGTGACTGATATAGATAAACTAATATAGAACAAGAATATAGGTCGAGGCGTCCAAGTATAACATATCTTTATCTACTTTGAGAAGAATATCAGGAATGGGATATATGTTGTCTTGCATTATTTTTGATCGGGCTTACCATTATTTCTATGTCTTCACAACACTTGTACTGTACTTAAATTGTTTATATGCCTTTGCAGTTTATATATTTTTTGTATTTTCCTACGTAATTTATATGCATTGTTTGTTTATCTGCACTGTTTATAGATAGATAGTAGCCTGTAGGGGTATCGAGATATTAAAGTTGTCTAGCACTCAGGATGGAAGGAAACTCTAATGTGGTTTTCTTGTATAATATATAAGTTATATGATAGACAGTCTGGTGCTGGAGGTGCTGTGTGGTGAGGGGCTGCTTGGTAGAGACGTGCGGTGAGTAGCTTGTCGAAGGAGGTAGGTGTGCAGGAGCTCCGTTAGAGAAGATGTTGCCTGTTGCTGGCCTCCTGGTTGAATGAAATGTTAACAGCGTGGAGCTTGCTGGAGGAGATGTTGCTTGTTCAGGAAGATCGGTCAGAGTGAGAGTTGGTTGGTGAGGAAGCTCAGAGAAGGACATGCTCGCTGGCGGGAGCGAGGACCGCCAGGCAGGCGGAGGAGAGGCGAGGGTCGCCAGGCAGCGGCAGAGGAGGAGGTGTTGCTTGTTCAAGAAGATTGGTCAGACTGAATCTCAAGGGAGAGACAGAGCTTATATACACCCAGCAGCGGCTATGAGTCATGGTGGGAAAACCCGAGAAGTAGCCGGTGACTAGTTCCGTTGCTAAGATACGGCGGGCAATGGAATGCGGATACGCTTGGTTGCTAGGGAAGACGGTAACAGGTGGTGGCGTGGCTACGCAGTTAGGTAGTTGTAGGGGAGAAGTCCACTACAAGCCCTTCTGACGTGATCCAGTTGATGTCAAAAGGAGGGTTTCAATCATTCCCTTCGACCTGCCCGTCACCTGAACGTCCTTAACCAAGGCGTTTACAGGATAGCTTCAGACATATGCTCGTTAGCTCGTTAGTTCGTTTGTGGTTCGTGAGCTCCAAGTGAAATTTGTTGTGCCATTTTTTCTAAGTATGAAAATTGTGCAATATTTTCCTGTGCCATTTTTTCCAGTGCCATTTTTGTCGAGTACGGTGTATTTAATGTATAATGTAGGAATAATTGGGTAATAATCTGGTGTGTTTCGACAAATGCTAAGTTGTTTCTTTTGTTTTGATAATTGCATATTTTGCTTTAATTGTTTAATTTAATGTACCTAATAAACTAACTAAATCAATACTTAATATAAATGTTATTAAATTACTTAGTTCACATGATATTCTTCTTATCCCTTACATAACTTAAATTTGTCTGTCACAAACAGTGATTCTTGTGTGTGTGTTCCCCACTTGCTGCCTCCACGTATTTCAACCCCTACATTAATCACTCTATATTTTTACTTGTCGACTTTGCCTTTCCTCAATGTTGCGGGTAGCGAGGAGGGACATCACAGTATGCTTCCAATATCTTCCCAGGCAGTAGGCAGTAGTACCTCCCTGTTTGACAGCTGCCTTCTACTTACGTGTATGTATGTATGTATGTATGTATCTATGTATGTATGTATGTGTGTATGTATGTATGTATATGTATGTAAGTATGTATGTTAAAGGGCTATCTCTTTTTTAGTAAGAACTCATGGTGGTTTGTTGCTGACGTCTTCACTAGATACCAAGGAAGTGTTGGTTACAATAAATAACATTATAATTTTATCGTCAAGTAATTTGGTTAAAATGAACTAAGCTTCAATATTAACGTGTTAGAGAAGCTTCCTGCCCACAGGGTGGATGATAAGGCTGACGTAAACACACAGTACAGTCAAGATTTATTCTGAGTTACAGTGGCTGATATTAAATGTACTGTCCATTAGCCACAAGGCTCAACTGAGGTATTCACGATACTGTAATTTGCATAATGATTAATTTCCATAATATTTGCATGAAAACAAAGCTTATTCAGGTAAATACAAATTAATGATAACAAATAAATACATAAGCTGGTGGTTGACAAAGGTGATTGATATATCCGTGTTTGGTTATTAATATAATTACTGCTAATGACCTAGAAATAATAAATAAGAGGACATCCACTAATAAATAATGTTTTAGGTTATAGCAACAGTAATAGTTAGTAAATATTTAAGTTAAGTTAAGTTAAGTACTAACTAATTTAAACCGTTTTAATGTTTGATGATATCTTCCTCCTCCAACCCCTGGAAGATCTGCGAAAAATAACAAAACAATATTACTGATAGAAAGAGTCTGGATTAATTAACTATTACAATACATGAACAAGTAGTTAACTTTATGGATATACTATTTTGTTTATGTTCTCTCTCTCTCTCTCTCTCTCTCACCTCTCGATCGTTCAGTGGCTGAATGGGGCGGAAGTTGTCTTGCATGGCCTCACCGTCCTCAAACTTCAGCGACCTGAACATCTTCAGCTGCGTGTGGGAGAATGACATAAACTTTTTTATTTCATTTCTTTTAGTTTCTTAAATAAATATATAAGAACAAGGCAACTGCACTGATGACTATACTCCTCCAACCTTTGACCTCATTAGCAAGTGAAGACTTAGACAATACCTGAGCGGAAGAGACGGTGATGTGACGCTTAAACACTGTCCAGGTCACGACTTGGTTACAGCCGGGGGTGGTGAGGGATCCCTGGTAGCGGTAGAACTCAGTGAGGGAACGAGGAAGGATTTCCATCAGAGGGAAGGGCTTGATGGTGGTGCTGTCCTCTGTAGCGTGACATTGACATTAGTCATGGCTCCTGTTATTGTTTTTGTTATTATCTTAAATTTGTCCATCATGTTGTCATTATTAGTAGTTTTCTTATTACAATACTGGATGTTATTTGTTATTATTACTACTACATAAACACCAGCACTGACCCGGGTTTGTGATGCTGGAGAGCCCGGCTACAACATTATGCAGGCCGGGATTATCCTCTTGAGAATGTTCGAGGAAGACCGCGAACACCGCCACACCGTCAGACTTCTTCAGTGCCTCCTCCATACTACCGTACTCCGTCTTGTAGAACACCAGGTGAAGCTCTGAAGCCCACCTGGCGCAGAAAGAGTGAGATAGGTTTATATCTAGTGTGTTCTCGTGGTAATGAACACCAGGTGAAGCTCTGAAGCCCACCTGTCGCAGTAGAGTGAGATAGGTTTATGTCTAGTGTGTTCTAATGGTTGTGAACACCAGGTGAAGCTCTTAAGCCCACCTGTCGCAGTAGAGTGAGATAGGTTTATGTCTAGTGTGTTCTAATGGTTGTGAACACCAGGTGAAGCTCTTAAGCCCACCTGTCGCAGTAGAGTGAGACAGGTTTATGTCTAGTGTGTTCTAATGGTTGTCAACACCAGGTGAAGCTCTGAAGCCCACCTGTCGCAGTAGAGTGAGATAGGTTTATGTCTAGTGTGTTCTAATGGTTGTCAACACCAGGTGAAGCTCTGAAGCCCACCTGTCGCAGTAGAGTGAGATAGGTTTATGTCTAGTGTGTTCTAATGGTTGTCAACACCAGGTGAAGCTCTGAAGCCCACCTGTCGCAGTAGAGTGAGATAGGTTTATATCTAGTGTGTTCTCGTGGTAATGAACACCAGGTGAAGCTCTGAAGCCCACCTGTCGCAGTAGAGTGAGATGTCTAGTGTGTTCTAATGGTTGTGAACACCAGGTATGTGTTATTTATTGTGCCAGTGATGATGTAACTGATCTGTTCTACACTGAAGTGGGAACTGTATCATTAATGTTTCCTACGATTGTAATCTGATGTTTCCATTGGCTGTGACTTTATGGAAAGACAAGACTAAATCTGACGTTTTCTCTGGAAGATATTGTACTGAGGACTATTTTTTTGTGTTGTGTTAATTTGAATATGACAACTATACTTACGTTGTTCTGTTAGTTATTGTTATCAGTCGAGAGTCTAACTGATTTTGGTAGTGAAATGAAATAAATGAATTTATACTTCAGGCCAAATGTGACTCAAACTTCAGCGTGGGTGACTCAAGGTTCCAAGGTGTGTGACTCACCTCTTGTCGTCAACAGTGTGCTCACAGCCTCCCAGCTTGTCGTGGCTGCCCCAATGGAAGTGGAACTGGGCGAAGGTGTACTCGGCACCCAGGTCCCCGCCAGTCACTGACGCCCGCAGGTCCTCAGACGACACCTGAGCTGTAAACCACCACAAACATGTCACACCATCACCACCACACAGTGAGTTCACCCATTATAAGCATCCCTTGGCCCTCCTACCTTCAGTTTTACTTATTAATATCTCTACAAGTACAATAATTTATTAATAACTAAATCTCTCATGAAATACTCGATCTAACAGGCATTGTATAGTCATTGTATAATTAATAACTATACATATATTGTCAAAAAGAGACTATAATTATCTGAGTGTCGAACTATAGTGAGTGTGGTGGCAGACTGAGTGGTAAGTTACCTGAGTGGCCGGTGTTGGTGAGAGTCATCATCCTGGGGACAGTGTTGAAGTGATGCCACTGGAACTCAGGCCATGGCTCCTCCCCCACTAAGTCCTCAGTATCCACGTTAACGGGGGATTGTCTCTCACCCCCACACTCTGGGTACATATCCTTCCAGTGCTCAGGTCCTGTACACGACAAACACTTGGCCTTAACCAACACAAACTCTTTCTCAGTAACCATCTAACAAAGATAATGGTTACAACTCTACAGGAATGTTGTTAAAATTACAGAAACTAGAACTTGTTCATCGTTAAGTATTTACGTCTTGCCTAACACCAATAATTTGTAGTGAATCGTTGTTAAGGAACACACACACGCACACAAGCACACAGACACGAGCGCCATACCTGCAGCTGGTGTTAAAGTGTGGTCCAGCTCAGACACTCTTTCTCTTAAACACATTTAAACAATTAGAATCGACTTCCTGAATTAATATTTCTTCTCCCCAATGACTTAACAGCTGATCAGAGTCTGTATCAATAAGTACACTTAACAATGAGCTAGTTATTCAGGTATCCATTCTATCTATTATATAGTGTGTTTTAACACCTTTTGAGCAGCATTTTCAGGCTCGAGTGAGTTAAGATGAGACAGAGGGATTCACTATCTGTAACTCACGTGAAGATTTGTGGGGGAAAAGATCTGCTATGGTGGCTTTGTGTGTGTGTGTGTGTGTGTGTGACTATGTGTGTGTGTGTGTGTGTGTGTGTGTGTGTGTGTGTGTGTGTGTGTGTGTGTGTGTGTGTGTGTGTGGAGGTTCCCTGGTCAGTGGAGGAAGCTGTATTGATCACACTCACCATTGTCGTTTCCACTGTAGCTCCAGTCAGCATGACCTGTGGGTATGTAAACAATCTCAGTAGATCACCAGTTAAGTACAAGAACACGCATTAACTAGCACACTGTTAAGAATAACAACATTGTTAAATAGGAGAACACAGAGTCAGGTTAGTTAGAGAACACTGAGGCATCAGAACACCACCTTACAACTCTACACAATTCAAACTGAGACCAACAGTACCTCTCATTATGACTAGTTTCAAAGTTTACGTATGAGGCAAAGTACTTCATTTGATACATAGTGTTGTCTCAAAGAAACACAACTTACTACTTAGATTATACCAAGACAAGAAATATTTATGAACAGATAAACGACATGCATGTCATAAGTGTTGAGGGAAATAATGAATCACTAAATCACAAGTTATTAAGGTTTACATTATTAGAAAATGAAGAACATAAAGATATCAAGCCTTTTTGAGGGTAATATTATATTATTAATGTTTTATTATTCAAGAGAAAGTTTTATTTTGATAGACTGTCATGACTGTATTATTGTGTTTTAGTGGAGTGTAAAGAGTATGAAGGAGCCAACAGTCAGGTGGTTACTTATGTCTTGGTGTTCAAGTTGACTGTGGTAACAAACAACACGTTTTAGGAGACTTTCTGTGTTACAGTGCCTTATGGTGGGTCAGGAGTGTGGATAAGCTGGTACAGTGGTGTTTAATGGTAGGTAATGAAACCAAGAAGAGGAGATGAAGGAAGAAAGGTTGTCATACCAGCTACGACCACCGCCACCACCAGAAGAAGAGAACACACAAGCTGTTGGGACATATTGAGTTGAATGATGATGTCCCTGCAGTGTGGCGGCCTAATATACCACCACTATCACCACCCACCACCTACTACCACCACCCCTTGACCTAGCCTATTTACATTATCTCAACCTTATTCTCAAAGAAACACTCGCTTTTCCCACAATAGGGCCACGGGGGCGAAAAATAAGAGTAGAAAGAAATTAAAAATAGAAAGAAAAAAAAGATTATATTAATCTACACCACGAAGATGCAGGAAAACCAGCTTTATGAAGTGAGGCAGATTGTATGAGTATGGAAATTAACTTGGAGCAGCGACATTTTCACATCACCATAAACCAGCACAGCCCATTTAGCGCAGTTACTTTGACGTCACTTGTTATCAGCGCGATGCTTTGTTGTGTGAAATTGAAGGCTGTGTTCCCCTTCACAGGAGATTGTGGGGAGGATGGACAGTCACCTCAAAGTCCGCGTCACCTTCTGAAATAATCAGTACTCAAACTAAATGAAATAATGCCCCGCCGGCAGTGTTGGGATCCTGAACTACACACCTGTGAGTATTCTGGGTTATAATGTTCCTTGCCTGAGGATGTTATAAACATTTCCCCTAACATTCTGTTCTGACTATAAGAGTAAAAAATTATAAACAAATAAGTGATTCCTCTCTCTCTCTCTCTCCTGGTGAAGACGGCACGTTATTGAAGCTCTCAGGGAAGAATGCCATACATATGAAAATTATGCCCTTGATCATTATGACAACACAGAAATTTCAATATATTTTACATGCTTATTAATAACATGTTTATACCTGAATCTGTATTACTTAACAGAAATATGATGAAACAATACAAATGAGATAAAACAAACAAATATTGTAATATATATAGTCACAGTAGGTGTGACCCAAGTGACGTCTTATCGTCTACCACCAGCCCGCCGGCGGTAATGTGTAGAACTGTTTCACGCTCTATGTTTACCTGAAGATTGGATCACTTGTTTTGATATAATTTACACCTTTTAGTGTGGTGGTCTGACTCCCACACACGAGTGGCAGACGCGGGGGCTCGGAGCAGTGCACACAGATCGTCCGAAACGAGCGAATGAGCGGTGATCCAAACTATAGTGACCCGGTAATGCCATCAGCCTCGTTGTAGTGAGAGGTGCACCGGGCGGCCAAAACTGAGGACTGGATGATGGCGCGAACATAACTGCTCCTGATGGAGTTATGGTGTTCAATTTGTGCAGTGTGCAGTGAATAGCACCTACCATAACACCATCAAGTTGGCTCTATACCAGATGTGCTTTCTAAGGAAGAAAGTGCTTACAAGATAGACACAAATAGTGGACTAATTGTTCCCACACGGCGTATCTGTCGAGGTGAAGGGTTTAGAAAGTGCCACTGTAGCTGCCTAACAAGGCGTTGCTCGTGTCCAAAAGGCGGCCTTCGTTGCCACAGTGTGTGTCATAGCCATAAATCACGTGAAACCGTTGCTTAACAATTCTCCATGTGTGCATCATGCTGACGTGTTGGTTAAGATGAGGAGAAGATCGGTCACGGAACTTATATTTATGTTTATATAAGGAGATAGAGCAAAACAAATATATTTTATTATGTTTCCGAGACAAATTGATATTTTTCCTTTTTTTCGAGTATTTCTTACTTCAATTTCACCCAAGAATTTATATTTTGGCGGCAGACACTGTTTCCAAAGGGCTAACGACCCAAGCACTCTAAGTCTTAGGTCATGTGACACCTCTAGCCAATCAGCGTTGTTCTCGGTGTCACGTGATACTCTTGCTCGTGCTGAGTTTCTAGTTGTAGTTGCTAGTGGCAAGAAGGCTTCTCTCTGTACTGGTGTTCTATCTCAGCTTGGCAAACCATTCATCGTGTATTTAAAACAAAGCCGTTGCCATTGACATTTTTAAAGCTCATGGTATGCTGCCAACCTCTGTGAAGTGCTACAGGTGTTCATACGCAAATTATAGAACGATTTTGGAAGGATATCATGAGTTGTGTGCTTCGTTCCGGCGATAAATAGGAACATTGGCAAAAATTCTTGTTCTGTATTTGTTCCAAGCTGAATACAACGATCACAAGACTATACTCCACCACTTCCTCCTTCAGGTAACATCACTTTACCCTACAGCATCTGTTAATTAAGGTAAGTTAACACAGCCGGGGGTCAAGGGGGGGTTAGGTTAGGTCAGGTCCTTCTAGTTTCTCTGGTTGAGAGGTTTCGTTTAATTCTCAATTCTTTTTGTGCGTGATCTTACCCCACAATTTCTCTTGCCTTCAAAGCCCTGCCCACTTTGTGCAACCAATATTGTTGGTAAATTGTTTTGGAAATGGATATCAGATTCGCTTGAAACACCACACAGTACACCAGGAAAACTTTTTATTGTTAGTACGTGTAGTTTCCATGGGTAACCTTTTCCGATTCTGTACCGTTTGTTGTAAATGCGAAATGAAAGTTATTTGGATAGTATCTTTCATATATATAGCAGTGTTGCCGATGTATACCATTTTCGTCTACCATTCGAATTAAAGAGTGCGGAAAGTTCGAAGGGGAAACTGCGAATTAACAGTTAACGAGCGTGCGAACCAAGAGTTTACACATGTTTTAAAGAGGAAAATACAAAATAAATGAAGAATAGAAGATGTATATATTAAAGTTTTAATGAAATAGTAACTTATTTGCTCCTTAAATGACGTACATAGTCTCTTCATTGATATACAGTATATAGCATACATTCACGTAATTTTCCCTTATCACATGACAGTTGCGAGACTGATAGAGCAATGGGAACCTTTGAAACTATATTTTACCAGAATAAGTATGGAGGAAAACTTTCACACAATTTTATCTATTCTAGAAAGCTTAAATGATCCATCCATACGCTTATGCTTCCATTTTCTCAACTATATTTTGCCAAAGTTTAATAACTTAACCTTCTTTTCCAACGTCAAGAACCTTTAATACAACATAAAAGATGCAGTGATCTTTACCGTGATGTATGGTGGAGTTACATGAAGAGAGATGAAGTGAACAGGATATCAAGTACTGTACAGCAAATATAGATCCTGAAGACAACACAAAATTCCTCCCCCTTAATCAGATATATCTTGGGGTAGAAGGTGATGGTCTGAAGAGTATAGAGACAGGAAAGACATGGTAGAAGATGTGATGAATAGGTGCAGGCAACTTATGATTATATCTTGCAAAGAAAAGAAAGGTTTCACTTGGTAGCGAACCTACAGTATACAGATGTTTTCTGTATTTTCAGTAAAATTTTTGTTTAATGAGCAGTCGAGGGTGACAATGCCTTCAATGTTACCTTTAATGAACGCTGTCCCTTGAATATCTCTCACGAACAAGCAGCAGTTGGATAATGAGTGGAGAGCAGACTTTAACATCTCTAATCATTCCATCTGAAATGGTTCACAAATGTGGAGGATGTGTTTCATATGAGCCAAGTGAAAATTATATTTGGTTTGTAAAAAATCATAATGATTAATTGTTTATTACCTTTGTATCTTGTGGGGTATGAGTTGTTTGGTGTTCGCACTCAGGATGGGATGGAGAAAGGAAACTCACAATGTGCTCTCTATATACATGTTGTATTGAATGTACAATGCAGCTTGGTGCTGGGAAGGCAGCGTGGTTACAAGCGTGATGTAGAGAGAGCTGGTTGGTGAGGATGCTCACAGGAGGACAGCTTGTGGGTCGCCATGCTCGCCAGCGGGAGAGAGGACCGCCAGGCAGGCAGAGGAGCGAGGCCCGCCGGGCAGCGGCAGAGGAGGTGGTGTTGCTGGCTGTGGCTGTATGTAGAGAGTCAGCGAGAGAGCGAGAGGCAGATCACCGCGAGGTCAGGTCTTAAATAGCGGGGGTAGGCGTGGCTTAGTAGTTGACCCCCGCTCCGTGGTGTATGGCGGCGCTGGTTGACCTAGGTCACGAGGCATACACTGGGGAATAGGTGGGGTCGGCTAGGCAGCGACAAACAGCGTTTGTAGGGGAGAATTCCACTACAATCTCATTACAAAATGGTGAAATATATGAAAATTTTGTTACAATTTTATTTTTTTCTAAACCTTATTACGACTTATTTTTTATTCCATACCAAAATAAAACGTATTTCAAAGTCAATAAATATCGTCTTTGAATATTTTATATTTATTTCCTGTTTAGTTCAGTTACTCAATAATTTTACACGTTTTCTCTTATGTGACGTATGGCAACTGTCCGGTGTGAACTAAGCTAGGAAGTTAGATGGGGTTGCCTGGTTAGGTTGGTGAGGCTAACAACGCGAAGGTGGGTGAGTGGTGGTGTGGGTATTGTGGTGGTTGTGTAGGTGGGTGGTGCTGGTGGTTGGTGTAGGTAGGTGGGTGGTGCTGGTGGGTGGTGTAGGTGGGTGGGTGGTGCTGGTGGGTGGTGTAGGTAGATATTGTAGGTCGGTGGTGTAGGTGGGTTGCGTAGGAGAGTTATGTAGGCAGGTGGTTGGTATAAGCAGGTGGGTGGTGTAGGTAGGTGGGTGGGTGGTATAGGTAGGTGGGTGGTGTAGGTGGGTGGTGTAGGTAGGTAGGTGAACGAATCTTTGTGAGGTAACCAAATGAGCTGCTTAACCGCATTTCCAGTTAGTTTTGAAATATAACTGAATACCATTTGGTAATTAATCATTGTCGACAGTTTTTTAACGAATTGAAGTGAATTGGAATTAATGCGATGAATTGATGTGAAGTGATGTTATATAAAAATAATATAATATGTTTCTTCATGTGACCAACATATTGATATTTTGTCAAAGTTTGTTCAACATGTCGAATGTGTGAAACCAATATCACACTTGAATGTTTTGAACAAGGTACAGTAGGGTGTTTAATGGGGGAATCCAGTATGACACATTTAATATCTTGCCCACTAAATTCAGACTAATATCGATCAACTTTCCAAACATGAAAAATATTAGAAAAGGCCAGAGATGCAGCCCGAATGATAACCATTTTGAACAATTCATTATGACCAGATGTAATCCACAGTAATCTGGAGTTTGGACTGTGTAGTTGTGAATAATGATCAGGATATGAAGATTTGTATGGCAGTTATCATGATCTGTTAGTGTGTAGTAAGTGTGTTGTCACCTCGTATGGAAATACAGGGTGTCCATAAATGATTACCTAAAGCACTATGCTCTCATGCTTTAATCAGAGTAATCATTTATGGACACCCTGTAAAATGGTTATGAAACCTTGATTTTTTAATATGAAACTTTAATAATGGAATTGAATTGGAACTGATAAATTTTTAGTTTGTCGGAGTTGGAATTGACAAAATGGAATTGACCCCCACCCCTGGCTACAGTTGGTAGACAGGAGTGACAGGCAGGCCACCGTTATGCCTGTTGTAATACTTACCCAAGCAGCAATAATATGTGTCTGCTCATTCATGCATTTTAAGTTGTATCATTTTGTACAGAAAAGTTGTAGATCCAGTCACTGATTCTTTTCAAATAAATAATATGATCTTGAAGTGACGGCATATGGTTAGGTGACCAGGTTATGTTGTTAGACAGATACCAGAGAGGGATGTGGTCAGGCTGGAAAATTAAGACAGGTAGGGATATGGTTAATTGTGTTATTAGACAGGTAGGGATATGGTTAGGCTGAGATGCCAGACATACAGAGATGTGGTAAGGTTGGGATTTAGGAAGACAGGAAGGTAGAAGGTATCTCACAAACCTGGGGACTGCTTCCATGTTTTATTTTACGAAAGTTATATATAATTTAAAGTTAATCTAACACTTAATATAATATAAAAAAACTTTGAATTTTTTAAACTCTGATTTACAGTAATATAAGAAAGACTGAGACCATGGGATTAATTAAGAGCGTGGAAGAGCGTTAAGAGCATGTTCAGTGTGTCCTCCAGGGTATCTCAGGCAGGCATTCACTCTAATGGTAAACATGTGTGTCACCCTCTTGTATGTTAGACGCGAGATGGATCTTACAAAGTCCCCAACAACTTCTTTGAGGTGATGAATGTTACAAGGGCTGGTTTTGTACGCAGCGACTTTAACATAAACCCACAGAAAGAAGATCGGTTGGCTTGAGGTCTGGAGAATGAGTGAACCAGATGTGTTTGGTCTTGAAAGAGTAGATTTCTCGTCTCCCAAGCAGTGTGGTGAACTTGTCGACGACACTGTGATAATTTTCCTAGTTCACCGTCATCTCATCCCCGTCCTTTATCCTCGAGCCACATTGGTCCTATAGTGTAATTAGAGCTCTCACAAACCACACTGTACACTATAACACTTCACACTGTGGAGGCGACTCTCAGTTACATGATCATGACGATATTCACTTCCCCAGAATCAGTAATTTTTGGCTGATCATTACGCCATTAAGGTTGAAGTGAGCTTCGCCAGTCACCCACACCCGGTCAATCCAATTTCATCTGCCTCCACCATCTCATTGAATCACTGAGACATAGGGTGACTGGCGGTCTTATCCGTGTGTGTGTGTGTGTGTGTGTGTGTGTGTGTTTGGATATACTGTCGATTTTATAGGTACAGTAGTTCTTGCTTCAGGATCCAGTGGGCAGTAGAGTGAGAGAGCCATAGTTCTTTCGAGCGTCAATGAGAGACTTTTCTGATGATTGTCCCTAAGTTCTCCTCTGAACGTCTGGGCTAAACACACTCTTCGATTTCTTGAGTCTGTGAACAGTACCTTGATCCTGGAGCCTTTATGGCGGTGTTGACCATCTAACTTTGAAATGTTTACCGTACAGTTGCTGAGTCTTCCCCACGGTATCATTCTGTCATTCATTGTGTGACAGCGTATGATCTATTAGTGCTAAGCTGGTGAAACTTACTGTAGTGAAGATAATAACAGTATATAAAATAATATTAAATTGAAGAATAAACAAGAATGAACAAGATACCAGGTAGGGATATGGTCAGGTTGGAATGTTATAAAGGTAAGGATGTGGTCAGGCTGGGATGTTATATAGGAAATGATGTGGTCAGATTGGGATGTTATGCAGGTAGGGATGTGGTCAGGCTGGGATGTTATACATGTAGGGATGTGATCATTTGGGACGTTATACAGGTAGGGATGTGGTCAGGTTGGGATGTTATGCAGGTAGGGATGTGGTCAGGTTGGGTTGTTATGCAGGTAGGGATGTGGTCAGGCTGGGATGTTATACATGTAGGGATGTGATCATTTGGGATGTTATACAGGTAGGGATGTGGTCAGGTTGGGTTGTTATGCAGGTAGGGATGTGGTCAGGCTGGGATGTTATACATGTAGGGATGTGATCATTTGGGATGTTATACAGGTAGGGATGTGATCAGGTTGGGTTGTTATGCAGGTAGGGATGTGGTCAGGCTGGGATGTTATACATGTAGGGATGTGATCATTTGGGATGTTATACAGGTAGGGATGTGGTCAGGTTGGGATGTTATGCAGGTAGGGATGTGGTCAGGTTGGGTTGTTATGCAGGTAGGGATGTGGTCGTACTGAGAGTTATACAGATAGGGATGTGGTCAGGCTGGGATGTTATACAAGTAAGGATGTGGTCTGGTTGAGATGTTATACAGGTAGGGATGTGGTCAGGTTGGGATGTTATACAGGTAGGGATGTGGTCAGGTTGGGGTATTATACAGATAAGGATGTGGTCAGGTTGAGATGTTATACAGATAAGGATGTGGTCAGGATGGAATAGTCCTCGGGTATGGCTGAGAACCGGATGAGAGATGCAGAAGGGGTGGCGTGCATCGAACCGTGTTGCAGAGTGTGTTGTTGCCTCCTGCACCACCAGAGTGTTTCCCCCTTCTGGAGCCCACTAGCTGGAGGGTCCTCACAACAACAACTGTGAATAATGTATGCCATTGCCTTATCTTACTCTCTGTCCCTCTCTCTATCTCCCTCTCTCTATATATATCTCTGCGCAAGATGTGCGTCTTTTCAAGTTGCCAGTTTGTACCCTGCACGAGTCGCTCATGAGAGGTGCACAGCCAAGGCACGAGATCTTTGTTCTCCAAAGAGTGTCTGGAGGTTAAAGCAAGGGACTATTGCCATGATGTGGGCTGGTGGTTGAGGTTGATTTTAGCGTGATGTGACAGTGCCCCACCAAGCACCGTCGACACCACCACCCAAACACATTATCATCGTCACAAAACCCGCCACCAACACCACCATCCTCCTCCTCCCCCGGTCGTCAAGGCTTCTGGAAATCCAAACGGTGTCAGAAATATGAATCAAATATGCTTAAAGATGTCTCTGTATATTCTGCCTTAATTAGCTGCCAATTCTCACGTTCCCCTTTCGCGACATTATGCAGTGCCAGTCTCTCTGGGTGCAAGATAGAATGACAAAAATTGTTCAGAAAATGAAGAGAAAATTGCATCTCCCGGCGAGTCAGTACGCCGGCGAGGCCACACACGGGGTGCCAGCTCCGACAACTCACACGAAACACGAATAAAACTCTCACTAAAGATTCATTATCCTCATTCTGAAGTTTCGCTTTACAAAATACGTGGATCTTATCTCCTGCAGGTAGACACTAAAGGGCTGAGACTTTAGTTCCAAGAAGTGAAATATGATAAAATGAGAAGGTAGATTAAGCAACAGCGCCGCCAGGTCCGGGCAGCAGCAGAAGCAGGAGCCGACGCCTGGCACCCCAGTATAGTTCAGTGTGCCGGTGACGGTGGAGGTGATAGGACGGGGAAACCTCAGCCAACAAAGACTAAATACACACCCGCGCTGACCCGCCCGAGGACCCGCTCTCAGGACCCACATAAACTTTCTCCCCTTCCTCCACATACACGAACGAAGCCGCCACCAACATGAGGACTCTCTTAGCAGTCACCATCATCTTCGCCACAGTCCTGGGCACAGGTAAGGTGGTCGGGGAGGACCTGGATGTTCACGATGATCATGGCCTCCCGTCTTTGTATGGCCGGCGGCTCTTCCATCGTGATTTTAAGAAGCCATTCCATGTTTTCAAAGTTGGGAAGATTCTGTAATATTGAAGCCTGTGTTTGTAATAGTGATGATAATAGTGCCGCTTTAACTGGGCAATAAATCGGTAACCTGCCAACTTTGAACCCCCTAAGCTGACCTTCAGACATCGTTCGGGGTCACCATAAGGGAACAAAGTTATGACAATGATCTTTGGGCAACAGCCAGACTATAATCGTCTCCTTCACACACACACACACACACGCAAACTCCAGAAATCAGTATCACGTTAAATATGAATCCCTTGATTGACGTGTTAAACTGATATTGATAGATGGAATTGATTTATCATCTCACATTTCATCCATAACATCTTGGGGACAATAGAGTTACCCGTCTCTGAGTGTGAGAGCATCCACGTTGGTAATGATCTTCTGGTGCTGTGACTGAGCCTTACATGCTAGAATTTATCAGAAAGAAAAAAGCAGCCGGTGCTCTGATACCAAATGGTTCCCGGCATCCATGACGGTCTGCGGGCTGGATTTTCTTCAGGTGGAACTCTTGAAATTGTAATTCTAAGGTGAAACTTTCTCAGTATCATGGCTCTTGAGATGAAACTTTCTTAAGGTGAACAAAAATTGACGAAGATTTCTCAAGTCAGCGCCTTAAGAATGAGACTTCCCCGAAATGGTGGGTTAGAGGCTTTCTGGTCCCAACATGAAACTCTCTCAAATAGACGTTTCAAGGTTAATCTTTTGTGGTGAAAGAATAAGTTGGTATATTTGAGCGATTTTTTCTCTCTTCCTTTCTGTTTTTCTCCCCTGACATCGCTTTCTTTTTCTGAGTGTCTCTCTTTCTTCCAAGCTATCCTACACTTCTCCTCACACTAACCTTCCATTGCTTTCTCTACTTTCTTCTCACACTCATATCTTTGCCTCCTCTCCTCAACCCCATTCCTCACCCCTCCCTCCCCACCTTTCCTCACCCTCTCCCTCTCACCCCACCCCTCTCACCCCACCCCTCCCTCCCCACCTCTCCTCACCCTCTCACCCCACCCCTCTCACCCCACCTCTCCTCACCCTCTCACCCCACCCCTCCACTCCCACCTCTCCTCACCCTCTCACCTCACCCCTCCCTCCCCACCTCTCCTCACCCTCTCACCCCACCCTTCTCTCTCCACCCCTCTCACCCCACCCCTCCCTCCCCACCTCTCCTCTCCCTCTCACCCCACCCCTCCCTCCCCACCTCTCCTCTCCCTCTCACCCCACCCTTCTCTCTCCACCCCTCTCACCCCACCCCTCCCTCCCCACCTCTCCTCTCCCTCTCACCCCACCTCTCCTCACCCTCTCACCCCACCCCTCTCACCCCACCTCTCCTCACCCTCTCACCCCACCCTTCCCTCCCCACCACTCCTCACCCTCTCACCCCACCCCTCTCACCCCACCTCTCCTCTCCCTCTCACCCCACCCATCCCTCCCCACCTCTCCTCACCCTCTCACCCCACCCCTCCCTCCTCACCTCTCCTCACCCCTCTCACCCCACCCCTCTCACCCCCCTCACCTCACCCTCTCACCCCACCTCCCTCACCCTCTCACCCCACCCCTCTCTCGCCACCTCTCCTCACCCTCTCACCCCACCCCTCTCACCCCACCTCACCTCACCCTCTCACCCCACCCCACCTCACCCTCTCACCCCCCCCCTCTCTCGCCACCTCTCATCCCCCTCTCACCCCACCCCCACCTCCCCACCTCTCCTCCCCCCTCACCCCCCCCCTCCCTCACCCCACCTCCCTCCCCTCTCACCCCCCCCCCTCCTCCCACCTCCCTCCCCCTCTCCCCCCCCCTCCCTCCCCACCTCCACCCCCCCTCTCACCCCACCCCTCTCCCCCACCCTCCACCCTCTCCCCCACCCTCTCACCCTCCACCCCTCTCACCCCACCCCTCCTCCCCCTCTCCCACCCCACCCCTCCCTCCCCCCCCTCCTCCTCACCCCTCACCCCCCCCCCTCCCTCCCCACCTCTCCCTCACCCCTCTCCCCCCCCTCCCCCCCACCTCTCCTCACCCTCTCCCCCACCCCTCTCCCCACCTCTCCTCCCCTCTCACCCCCCCCTCCCTCCCCCCTCCCTCACCCTCTCCCCCCACCCCTCTCCCCCCACCCCCCTCCCCCCTCACCCCACCCCCTCTCCCCCCCCTCACCCCTCTCTCCCCACCCCTCCCTCCCCACCTCACCTCACCCTCTCACCCCACCCCTCTCCCCCACCTCTCCTCACCCTCTCACCCCACCCTCTCACCCCACCCCTCTCACCCCACCTCTCCTCACCCTCTCACCCCCCCCTCCCTCCCCACCTCCCCACCCCTCACCCCCCCCCTCTCACCCCACCTCTCCTCACCCTCTCACCCCAACCCTCTCACCCCACCCCACTCACCCCACCTCTCCTCACCCTCTCACCCCACCCCTCCCTCCCCACCTCTCCTCACCCTCTCACCCCACCCCTCTCTCGCCACCTCTCATCACCCTCTCATCCCACCCCTCTCACCCCACCTCTCCTCACCCTCTCACCCCACCCCTCTCTCCCACCTCTCACCCACCCTCTCACCCCACCCCTCTCCCACCTCTCATCACCCTCTCACCCCACCCCTCTCACCCCACCCTCTCCTCACCCTCTCACCCCACCCCTCCCCCCCACCTCTCCTCACCCTCTCACCCCCACCCCTCCCTCCCCCACCTCTCCTCACCCTCTCACCCCACCCCTCTCACCCCACCTCACCTCACCCTCTCACCCCACCCCTCCCTCCCCACCTCTCCTCACCCTCTCACCCCACCCCTCTCTCGCCACCTCTCATCACCCTCTCACCCCACCCCTCTCACCCCACCTCTCCTCACCCTCTCACCCCACCCCTCTCTCGCCACCTCTCATCACCCTCTCACCCCACCCCTCTCTCGCCACCTCTCATCACCCTCTCACCCCACCCCTCTCTCGCCACCTCTCATCACCCTCTCACCCCACCCCTCCCTCCCCACCTCTCCTCACCCTCTCACCCCACCCCTCTCACCCCACCTCTCCTCACCCTCTCACCCCACCCCTCCCTCCCCACCTCTCCTCACCCTCTCACCCCACCCCTCCCTCCCCACCTCTCCTCACCCTCTCACCCCACCCCTCTCACCCCACCTCTCATCACCCTCTCACCCCACCTCTCTCTCGCCACCTCTCCCCAAGTAGGTAGCATACGAGTGACTTTTTAAGCTACTTTCACTGTTTATGATGTACAGTGTGTTCTCTTGGGGCACTGTCGGGAAATAGGTCACTGTCGGGAAGGTGTTCTGGCCCACTTCACCTGTACAGTTACGAGAGATTTGACTAATCCTTTGTGGCTACTCTCATTACCTGCCCAATATCCATCCTCATTTAAGGAAACACACAAAGATAGTTCCCTAACTGACGTCAATCCTGTTACAAGATTATAGTAACTTTGTGTCATTTTCATGTTCAATAATAAAGGAATCAATTTGACTTCATTCTTCTTTGAAAATCAATATCCCGTTTCCTTGTCATTCAACATCGTGATTCACTTTTGTTACTTCAAATGACATTGGAATTTCCACCCCCCCCCCCCTCCCAAGACTCTACCGTAAGTTGACTAAAATTTCGTATTTCCAGTTTGGTGAATAAATTTGTCGTGGGAATTATAGAGAGCATAGATCCTGTTTTGGTGCCTTTTAATGAACCATCTGCCGCCTAAAATGACACCTGAATCACCCCCCCCCCCCCGAGTCTCTATCATAACAAGATCCAGTTCTCCTCTTCATGGTTAAGGAGAGTAATTTATAACGCAAGTCAAGAGGAACTCGTCCTCCTCCTTCTCCCCTTCCCTCCCTCCTTCCTCCCTCCTTCCCTCTCTCCCTCCCTCCTTCCTCCTCCCTCCCTCCCTCCTTTCCTCCTTCCCTCCCTCCTTCCTTTCCTCCTTCCCTCCCTCCTCCCTCCTCCTTCCCTCCCTCCTCCTTCCCTCCCTCCTTCATCCTACCTCCTTCCTTTCCTCCTTCCCTCCCTCCTCCCTCCCTCCTTCCCTCCCTCCCTCCTTCCCTCCCTCCCTCCTCCCTCCCTCCCTCCTTCCCTCCCTCCTTCCCTCCCTCCTTTCCTCCTTCCCTCCTTCCCTCCCTCCCTCCCTCCCTCCTTTCCTTCTTCCCTCCCTCCTTCCCTCCTTCCCTCCCTCCCTCCCTCCCTCCTTCCCTCCCTCCTTTCCTCCTTCCCTCCCTTCCCTCCCT